>CM064486.1:33451037-33506037 GCA_032716605.1 Paralithodes platypus | reverse complement strand
AACGCTTTATCATAAAAACAAAATCTACTCATAATAAGTGTTTCAATAATATACGTGTTCAAATGGCCACACAAACGATTGAAACACTTTTTATGTGTACCATTTTCATTACATTTCAACGCATATATGTACAGTATATTATAACAATGTAACCATTTCAACGCATATATGTACAGTATATTATAACAATGTAACCATTTCAACGCATATATGTACAGTATATTTGTAACCATTTCAACGCATATATGTACAGTATATTATAACAATGTAACCATTTCAACGCATATATGTACAGTATATTATAACAATGTAACCATGTTCATTACTGCAGGTGTAGCTCAGTGGTGAACGTTTTCTAATGTGAATCCAAAGTACGAGGGTTCGAGTCCACCCACAACAGCCAGAGTTTTGAAGAGCTCTCCCCGTCTCTCAATTCTTCAGAAATTTCCTATAATATAATTACCAACACGTCAAAAACATAGACCCCCTTAATGTAGCGATGTCGCATCACAAAAGATGTCCTGAACAAATCGAAAACAAAAACAATAACCATGACGACGCTATAGAAACACTCGTAATACAGCATGTGCCGATGTGGCCAGTATATACAGTACAGTATACCCTATACATACAGTACATACAAACAGCATGTGCCGATGTGGCCAGTATATACAGTACAGTATACCCTATACATACAGTACAGTATACCCTATACATACAGTACAGTATACCCTATACATACAGTACAGTATAGCCTATACATACAGTACAGTATACCCTATACATACAGTACAGTATACCCTATACATACAGTACAGTATACCCTATACATACAGTACAGTATACCCTATACATACAGTACATACAAACTTGGTCGTTTTATAGCGCTGAAAACATATATATAACCAAGAACAAAAACCTCCATAAAACAAGGGGCTCGCTCGTTGAAGGCTACTCTGGGCTAAATTAGACGATGTTATGCAGTTACAAAATTATCTATATTATCTACAGTATAATTATACAGTGTTCGTTATCCTTGCTCTTGTGCTCTTTTATTCTGTCTTTCGATACCACCTCTCATTTGACTTTATCTACCTCCTCTTTTCTTTTCTCAACCTCTTCTCTTGTTCTTTCGTGCTCTCTACCTCCTCTATTATTATACCTACCTCTTGTGTTCTCTAATTATTAGTTTACTTTCTCTTTTTTTCAGTTCTCTTTTCCTATAATCTCGTATACCCTCTTACACTTTTTCTCTCCTTCTGTAGTCCTATATTCTCTTACTTTCTCTTCCTCTTCTCTTCTCCTGTATTCTCTTACTTTCTCTTCCTCTTCTCTTCTCCTGTATTCTCTTACTTTCTCTTCCTCTTCTCCCATTCTCTTCTCCTGTATTCTCTTACTTTCTCTTCCTCTTCTCCTATATTCTCTTACTTCCTCTTATCACATTATCTTCACCTATATCCTCTTATCATCTCTTCCACTCCTATAGTCCTCTTACTTTCTCTTCCTCGTCTTCTATATTCTCTTATTTGATCTTCCTCTTCTCTCATTCTCTCACTTTCTCTTTCTCTTCTCTAATTTTCTTCTCCTATATTATCTTACTTCCTCTTCTCTCATTCTCTTCTATACTCTCTTACTTTCTCTTCCTCTTCTCCTATACTCTCTTACTATCTCTTCCTCTTCTCCTATATTCTCCTACTTTATCTTCCTCTTCTACTATATCCTCTTACTTCCTCTTCTCGCATTCTCTTCACCTATATCCTCTTATTTTATCTTCAACTTCTATATTCTCTTACTATCTCTTCCCCTTCTCCTGTATTCTCTTCCTTTTCTCCTATAGTCTTAATTTATCTTCTCCTATATTGTCTTACTTTCTCTTCCTCTTCTCTCATTCTCTTCTCCTGTACTGTCTTACTTTATTTTCCTCTTCTTAAAATCTCTCATCACATATTCTCTTACTTCTCTTCCTCTTCTCCTATTCTCTTCTCCTATTCTCTTGTTGTTTCCCCTCCTCCCCAGAGTCCCGAAGCCATTCCCGGGTTTTTACTTTTACTCTGATTCGTCTTTTCTTCCGTCCCTATTCCCGTGGCCCCTTCCATTATTCCCACACCGGACTGGATTATATGTATGTCTGTCTGTCTGTCTGTCTGTCTCTCTGTCTCTCGCTCTCATATTTTTGTCCCTACCTCTGACTCACCCTCGTCTTCCATTATCCGGCATTATCGTGAAACAAGCTAGCAGAAACTCCGCACTGCTCTACCTTACGAATATACATGTACGTACTACTCAGTTACTTGTTCGTCAAGGGGAATCCACGCAATGCGAGCTAAGCTCATTATTATCGCGCCTCCTTAACTGGGAATGTATTGCGTGAAATGCATGTTAAGTGTTTTATGTATTGTTGGAATGGCTGTGGATGTGTGTGTAGTCTGTATTTTAGCCAATTGGCGACATCGGAAACGAAGGCTTAGGGTGGATCTGTATGGTACCATTCTCACTATAGACGGTACCGTCTCGCCCGAAGGCTTAGGTAGCCATCAGCTTAGGTGAACCATATGATACCCATCTCGCCTTGTACCATTTTTGCCAACCCCAGATGGGACGTCACAACGTCGTCCACTTATTCCAGGTACCTATTTACAGCTAGGTGAACTGAGGCTAACACATGAAAGGAGACAAGCCCAATTTGTCTCCGCCCGGCCGGGGATTGAACCCCCGGCCCCTCGTGTGTGAGACGAGAGCTCTACCACTAGGCTATGGGCTGTGTATGTGTGTGTGTATGTGTGTGTGTGTGTGTGTGCGTGTGCGTGTGCGTGTGCGTGTGCGTGTGTGTGTGTGTCCAACGTACATTTACAAACAAGATCTCCTCCGTGCAACATCTCGACTACTGGGGAAGACTTAAAGCACTTGAATTGTACTCGTTAGAGCGACGGCGTGAGGGTACATCATAATCTACGTTTGGAAAATGCTAAATGGCTATGTCCCAAAGTTAAACAATGAGTCGAAAATAAGTGAGAAAATCAGCAAGAGGCGAGGCAAGCTCTGTGAATTGGGAAACATCAATAATAGAGCCTTGGCCAGAGTGGTGCCTCAGAGAATGACCTCAATATCATACCGGGGCCCAACACTCTTTAACATGCTGCCAAGATATGTGCGTGATGCAGAGTGCTCCTCGGCTGACCAGTTCAAGAGGGTGCTGGACAGGTTCCTCAAAAGTGTCCCTGACCAGCCAAATATGCCCCACTACAACATCAGGGCACTGAATAACAGCATTCCTGATCAGCTTGCCCTGATGAGGGCAGACGGTAATTTTATTACCGATCTGTCTACCATGGACAGTCCATCTACTGGTCCCCTTGCCCCCGTGTCCTCCACTGGGGTCGGGGACGAGCGGTGGATGACTACTACTGGCGGTGGTGCATCAGCATGACCAAGGGACGACTAGACGTCCTCAACTTATCACCAGGATCACCAGGACCAGGTAGGTGTGTGTGTGTGTGTATGTGTGTGTGTGTGTGTGTGTGTGTGTGTGTGTGCACGTGCGTGTGTGTGTGTATTTACCTATTTGCCTATTTGTAGTTTACAGGAATTGAGCAGCGCTCGTGTTGTCCTGTCTTAGTTACTTTATAATCAATCCATTTTACTTAGACAAGTATCGTAATGGATATTCCCAGTTCCCAGTATTTTGGACTAAGATATCATAGCTTATGTTGTCCTATTTCCATATTTACTTTTATCCAACCTAGATTTGAACATGTTAATGTTCCTTGCTCTCACCACCTCCTCCTCCTCCAAGTTGTTCCAAGTCTCTATACTCCTATATGGGAAGCTGAATTTCTGTGTGTCCTTACGACATCTGCCCTTCCTCAGCTTAAACTCGTGCCTTCTTGTCCTTCCATTATCCCTCACGAATAGATCTTCCCTATCTACTCGTTCCAAACTTTTTACTCCCTTGAACATCGTTATTGGCCGAAGGCCAATTCTTCCAAAATTACAGGTTCACTTTCGTTCGCCAGGAAAAAAAAGTCGACACCTAAATAGCACGAAACGTCTTAATATTGACAAAGAAATGAAGCGAAAGGTCTTAAAATCGACAAACTAATGGGTCCAAACATCTTAAAATCTGAAAACCAATGGGGCTAAACACGAGGGAGAAGGGGGCCAGAAAAACCATCCCATCTCCTCTTAAAGTGGTTGGCGGCATTCCAATGTCTTTGGTTTATATACCCAGCGCGTGGCAATAAATACGAGGTACGTACGTAGCATTGTTCTAAACAATATAAAGTACGAATGTGGTCATTAGTTTCTGGTTAATTTCCAGAGGCAAGACCCACTGCCGAAACGGTTTCCTATACAATACGGCTGAGTCACACAGATACAAATTGTCTGAGATTCAAATTTTTTTTTTTTTTTTTTTTTCTATATTCCAACTTACTTCCTCTCGGGCATAGGCTGAGAGCCTTAACATTCACCGCTTTACAATGAACAGTGAAGCCCGTGAGGTCTTGTTCCAGTCTAGGGAGTGAGACATATGAAGCACGTAGAGTACAACGAGCATCTGCCATCTTGCCTTCACATGAGGCACGGTGCTCACTCATGGCCCGAAACGACCCCATCTCTGAAGCCACCTCGTTCCTGTGCTTCACTGTCTCACCCCCTACACTCGGACTCTCACACTTACACACACACAACGCCACCTGTTGAGCAGATAACTCACCAGGCATTGCACCCCTATAGCATATTTTGAATATGGGAATATTCATACAGTGCTATTTAATCAGGGAACAATGAGGGTATTTTATTGACGTTTCGGTGGGCTTGTGGTAATGCACTGATACCAGGTACAGCACAAATTCCATCCCAATAATATCTTCCCATTGATACATCGGGATTTGAACCCGGGACCTTTGGATTACCAGGCCAGTGGCAAGACCACTCCACCACACCTCCCCTAAGTGAGTTAAGGCTCACTGGCTAAAATAAATTATATAAATATTTGTTTATTGTATTGTTTATATTTTATTTGTTTATTAGGCGGTTTTGAAGTATTTATGACCATGGCTGTACAGTTGCCGAAACATGGAACTGGGGCAAGTGCTAATAATTCGTGCCGGAAACTAGAGGGGCACTCAGGAGAGCCCATACCTCCACCTAAGCTGGCAGAGGTATGCGCTCTACCGATCACCTCCTAAAATGAATCACTTCTACCTTGGCACCTATCCTATCTGACTGTACATCCTCTATCAACACATGGGACTCGAACTACACATACTCAACCCAATCACTTCATACATACATACATACACAGAGACACTCATACACACTTCACTCATTTCACACACACGCACAATCTGAACCCAAATGCTGATAACTCTCTCTCTCTCATATCAATTCACATGCACACACACATATCAACACATCCACACACATCAACTCTCTCTCTCTCTCTCCTCTCTCTCACTGACACACACACACACACACACCATCTCAAATCATTCACTTGATATTCAACTCGCATCCCTTATTTATCTCCCTCTGGCGTCTTCCGCTCGCTGCTGTTGTCCTTTTTCTTCCTCGCATATTGAAGTTTCCGAGAACAGTTTCTAGTTGTATACATTTTGTATTTAACCTTACTGATTTGTCCGCTTATCAAGAAGAAATAGCGGCTTAGAATTGGCTAAATCAATCGAGATGTATTTTATTATTATTATTATTATCTATATAATATTTTCGATTGTCTGTGTGTGTGTGTGTGTGTTCTTAATAGGCGGCCGCAGTTTTGGACCTGGGGAGCTGAAACTTTGCATGTGGGTGTCAATTGACCTGGGTCAGGTCATAGAGGGGGCGAGGCCACGATCGGAGGTCGTTTCGAGGCCGAAATGGTAAAAAAGGCCGTTTGGGGCAAGAGGCCTCCGATCGAAAAGGTGTATGGAACGAAAGTTGTTCGCAGCCCCCCAGAATGGGGGTACGGATGAGGTCAGATCCAAAATCGGGGGTCATTTAGCGGCCGAAATCGAGGTCGCCGTTTAATGAGGCACGGGGAGGTCGAGGCCGGTAATTATGGTAGTAGTAGTATTGTGATGATTGTGGTAGTAGTGATTGATGATGGTGATTATGGTAGTAGTAGTGGGGGTAGTAGTGATGGTGGTACAGTATAACCCGGGCAACGCCGGGTACCCCTGCTAGTTATTATTATCATAAAAATCCCGATTCTCAAACTCTCATAATTCCAGATTATATACATTCAGGCTGAATATGTCACCATTTAGGAAGAGTCAACCCGTCAATAGGTGTAACAAATCCACACCCCGTTTGCTCCAGCCTTCCGTGAAATACAAGAAACTAGGCATCACTCTTTTTAAGACTCGTTATTATGATTAGATTATACTCTGTCGTTTTCCAGCTGACCGTAAAATGCTATGTTTTCAACTTGATTATTTCGCTATTATGCAAGTTTTGTAGCGATTTTTTTTTTAAATTATGAGACATATGGTATTTAATTATTTTTCCGTTAGTTATCGATAAATCAGTTGCTAAGTGATTCAATTTACCGTCAGTTGAAAATAAACAGACTATAGTGTTATCCAGGAAACAAGGCAACAATTAGTCGAAGTAGTGTTCTAAATGTCTGGACTGCGAGACACGTTTCCCAATATGAACAAAATGTTCTAATATACGCCAGAATAATATGTCCTTCTTAGGATACCCTTACAGTTTCCTGCGTTTATATTCCTCTCTTATATCTGTCGCCATGCTCTGCCCGGCAATCTTAATTTAGTTTTGTGGCCGTCTTATCTCAGTTTTACTTCCTTCCTGAATGGCTTATCTCCTTCTCTTGGTGAGTGAATAACTCAATCAGTACAGCCGGCGGCAATATTCCTGTCACTTCTCCTGCTTCAAAGTGACCCGCGATATTCACAGACTTGAAAATGCAGGTGTACAAGACGTGCATATTTCAACCACCAGATGGCACACTGTGAGGTGTGTGGTTGTGAGGGTGTAGGGTGATGGGGGAGAGAAGGGTTAGAGCTGGTAGGCAGGGGAGAGGACAGGACTTTCGCCGTCGATAGTACACTAGACTGAACAGGTCAACCAGTACACTGGACTGACCTGCTCATCCAGTACACTATCAACCAGTAGCTGTCAACCAGGGCCAACTAAACCGTGCGTCAACTTTAGGCACTAACCTGCCCTTATCCAACCTAATCCAACTTAACAATAGTAGTTGAGTTAGCAGTGGTTGTGATCTGCTTGTTGAAATGGTTTATTGATCGAGTTGTCCAGAAACTCCTCCTCTTACTACAGACCCTACAGTAACAGAGCTTGGCCAACTCCGCCGTATGTGTGCCACTGGGGTCATTAGTCTTGTTTTAAACTAAAGTAATAGTCCATACTCACAATAAGTATGTGACAATACTGGAACAGTATATATAGTTCGTTGTGGATCAAAATGCTACATTATATAAAAACAAAGTATCCCCCGTTGTTTGCTAATTACAGCAGCAAAAAGGCTTCCAAATTAAAGTTGACCAATCTCTGTCTTGTTGGTGTAATGGCTAGAGCGTGCAAGTTCTGTATGTGGTGTCCTGGTTCCGAATCCTGGGAGGATGGCATGCTTTCATTAATTTCATTTGGGGGTTATTGGTGTTAAAAACAATGTTAAAAATAACAATAAAATCTCTTCCTCTCACTATCTTAACGGCAAGTCATGCAAGGGTTTATTTCCCACAACTGATAATCCACATTTGTTTGTCTTGCAAATTTATAAGTTCAATTACATTGATATTGGCGATTAGAGAAAGGGTAGATTATATGACAATTACTGAAAACGAAGATGCCTCGACTTTTCTTCTTCTTGATTGATTACTAAATAGTGTGGTCAGTTGATACAGTAATAGTGTGGTCAGTTGATACAGTAATAGTGTGGTCAGTTGATACAGTAATAGTGTTGGTGTTGTCAGTAATTAGGGCGGTCAGTTGATACAGTATAGTGTGTCATTGATTAAGTGTGTCAGGTATTACAGTAATTATGTTGCATTTTGATACAGTAATAGTGTGGTCAGTTGATACAGTAATAGTGTGGTCAGTTGATACAGTAATAGTGTGGTCAGTTGATACAGTAATAGTGTGGTCAGTTGATACAGTAATAGTTGATACAGTAATAGTGTGGTCAGTTGATACAGTAATAGTGTGGTCAGTTGATACAGTAATAGTGTGGTCAGTTGATACAGTAATAGTGTGGTCAGTTGATACAGTAATAGTGTGGTCAGTTGATACAGTAATAGTGTGGTCAGTTGATACAGTAATAGTGTGGTCAGTTGATTCAGTAATTAGACGAGAAGGTTATTCCGATATCTCAAGGATTTCGTTTTATTTATTTACTAAGTTTTGGCAACTAGGCCCTAGTTGCACTTTCCCCCACGCATTTTCGCCAGGTGACGGTAAGTTTACATTTTGTTCCCCAACAACAACTTCAACAAGTTTCGCCAGGATTAGTTACCGACATTATCTATTATGATTTATATAAAAACCTATACTTACCCAAGTTCGGATTAGGAAGGTTAGGTTAGATTATTTTTAACTAGAGAGGTTAGGATGTTTCGGTTATTTTAGGAAGATTGAGTTAGGTTAAAGAGGTTAGGTTAATAACATTATGAAAGGGATGTTAGGTTATGAAAAACACACAAGGAAACATGCTCACATCATTGAACTGTTTGTGGTCATATACTAATGCAAGTAATGGTTGCTCTCTTGTAATTCTAGAATGGCTAGCTTAGGAATGAGAAAATGGGGGGGGGGTTATCATAATTATTATTATTATTTTGTTTCAATTAAATAATGCTTGGTTTTAAAGCTACATTAGGCCACGAACATTATTTTGCAAAGGTCATGTTAGGCTAATAAAGATATTTTAGGTTAGGAAGGCTAGGATATTGGGTTAGAAAGGTAATTTCGCCAGTGCCCTTATACTCTTACACTGTAATATTCCAGTGTGTAATAGAAAATACCAAACAAGATGTTCTGTTCCACATTCTGGAAATTACTGGAAAGAGGGTTTCCCAAGCCCAACCAACAGAAAAATACAGATATTTAGTAAAATATATTCAGACAATACCTATATTCTGTCAGCACCGCAAGGTAGAGGTGGAAAGAATACTGTGCAAGATTAGATTGGGATGTAAGCGTGAGCGAGTCAAATTAATTACAATTATAAGTAATGTGGCTCTCCGCTAAAGTGAGACAAATGACGCATGAGTGACAGTTAAAAAAAAAAAAAAAAAAAAAAAAAAAAATTGAATGTGATACTGTGTGTGTAAAAGTAGCCTCGAAATTGACCCAAGGGCTGTTAAAGGATAGAATACTACAAAGACAAAGTATATAATTATACAACCATTCCAGTCGAAAGCCAGTGTCGATTTTTTTCCTGGCAAGCGATTGCAAGTCTGTAATTTTATGAGGATCCGGCCTTCGGCCAGGACATATTTCTACCGAAAAATTTACAAATTTATTTAGAAGGGGGGTCAATGGAGTATTTTTGTTTTTAGCTTGATAGAGGTCTAGTGATGACACTAAAAATAATACATAAATAAATTAATTAATATATACACATAAAAACAACCCCCTACACCCTTAAACCAATTTACTCCGCTCCTTTACTCAGCTCAAGGTCCTACTCCTTACTCCCTCATATATTGTACAACTCCCTTACTCCCTCATCCTCTATACCTAGTTTTCTCGCTCACAAATCCCTCACTTCCCATGTTTCTTGTAACTCCTGCACTACCGATTCCCAAGCATATCAAATAATTATCTCCCTCCCTCACATCTTAACTCCCTCATCCTCCATTTTTCTTGTAATTCCCCACTCCAAATTAACCATCATGTAACACCCTTCCTCTCCAACTCCCTCACCCCCAACTTCCAACTTACTCACTCACATCTCACACCTTCACACCCTCATATGTACACTCCCTTACCCCCCCCCCTCCCATTATTCTTATAGCTCCCTTACTCCAAATGCCCTCACATCTAACACCCTTGCTCTCCAACTTCCTCACATCTCACACCTTCACTCCTTCATCTCCAAACTCCTTCACTCCCTCACTCCAAATTCCCTCACATCTCACCCCCTCACTCCCCAATTCCCTCACATCTCACTCCCTCACTCCCCAACTCCCTCACATCTCACTCCCTCACTCCCCAACTCCCTCACCCCCAATTCCCTCACATCTCACCCCCTCACTCCCCAACTCCCTCACCCACAATTTCCTCACATCTCACCCCCTCACTCCCCAACTCCCTCACCCACAATTCCCTCACATCTCACCCCCTCACGCCCCAACTCCAATTCACCCACATTCCCTCACATTCTCACCCCCTCACTCCACTCCCTCACCCACAATCCCTCACATCTCACCCCCTCACTCCCCAAACTCCCCTCAACCCACAATTCCCCTACATCTCACCCCCTCACTCCCAACTTCCCTCACCCACAATTTCCCTCCACATCTCACCCCCCTCACTCCCCAACCTCCCTCACACCCAATTCCCTCACATCTCACCCCCTCACTCCCCCACTCCCCTCACCCACAATTTTCCTACATCTCACCCCCCACTCCCCAACTCCCTCACCCACAATTCCCTCACATCTCTCTTTTTCCCCTCACTCCCCAACTCCTCATTCCCCACAATTCCCTCACATCTCACCCCCTCACTCCCCAACTCCCTCACCCACAATTCCCTCACATCTCACCCCCTCACTCCCCAACTCCCTCACCCACAATTCCCTCACATCTCACCCCCTCACTCCCCAACTCCCTCACCCCCAACTCCCTCACATCTTAACTCCCTTACTCCCCCCCCCATTTTTCTTGGAACTCTCTAGCCTGCCCTGCTTTCTAATATTTCCGCCCAAACTTCGGGAGCGTGTATCCTCAAACTCCCTGGTAACTTTGGCTATGAATACTTGCATTTGCATACATACGCACACGCACGCCGAATACACACACACATACATATATACACACAGTCTCGCACACGTAATGTGCATACACACAGATAGCTTACACAAGTTTACAGCACACACACACACACACGCACACGCACACGCACACGCACACACACACACACACACACACACGTATATATATATATATTCTTATCATCATATTTGTTAACGCAATATAGAACCAGATTATCTTTAAAAGCAGTTTCTCAATGTAATTCGTACCCACTCCGTGAAAGCATGTACGAACATAAAAGATAAATAACAAGACTGAAGTAAGGGTGCAGTTTGTTATGCAATACTTAATTCGAATGATCAGTTGAGTAAAACATAAAATATAATACAAGTTTATGAGGGAAAATGTACATAACAAAAAGGACATACAGTAATATACAGGACAAACACAAACAATAACGAAACACACACACACACGCGCACAAACAAGGACACAGACAGATACATACTCCGACACAACAAACCCTACGTACACACACACACACATTTCCCATATATACCATTTAATTAGGCCACAAAGCCGGTAATGGCGGCCCCAACACATGAATCAATGATGTGAAGCCATAATTCGTTTACCAGTCGAGGCAGGGACCCAGCGCACAAGCCTCTATTATGGGGAGATGGGCGAATTTATTTGCTCATTTATATATACTTTTTATATTTTATTAGTTTCCTCTTTAGACCTCCATCAAGCTTTAAAAAATCCCGCCCGAGACCCTCCTTCAAGATAAATTTGTACATTTTTCGATAGAAAAATGTCCCGGCCGGTTTCTCTTAAATTACAGGCTCGCTATCGCTCGCCAGGAATAAATCGACAACTAAATGACGCGAAAAGTCTTAATATTGGCACACCAATGGGGCGAAAGGTCTTAAAATCGCCAAACTAATGGGCCGCACGACTTATAGTCTGAAAACGAATGGGGCTAAACATGAGGAAGAAGGGTGACCAAACAAACGGCCCATCTCCCCTTACGCCCTATTACTGACAATGACAAATGCATCCAATCGCTCAAACGGTCTCATTATCTCCAGCTCGTTATGGTTGTTCGAAGGTTTGTTCAATAACGTTGCAGTAAAACAGAAAGGGAAGGCAATATGCTACACAGCTTAAGGGGAGGTTTTTAGTTTGGTCCCTAGATATCCTTCAAGCTTAATATTACACCCCCTTGAGCCCCTTTCAAGATAAATTTGTACATTTTTCGGCAAAAAAATTTCCCGGCTGAAAGCCGGTTCCTCTTAAATTACAGGCTCGATATTGCTCGCCAGGATAAAATCGACACCTAAATGGCACGAAAGGTCTTAAAATTGACATAAATGGGTTGAAAGTTCTTAAAATCGTCAAAATAATGGGGCAAACGTCTTAAAATTTGAAAAACAATGGGGCTAAACATGAGGGAGAAAGGAGTCAAGGAAAAAATCCCTCAAGTGGAAATCTCCCCTTAAGAATGATGGGCATGGGTCATTTTCAAGGTAGTCGTGGCGATTTGTGGCACTTGATTTAGTTTACCTATCCTAAATTTGTGGCACTTGATTTAGTTTACCTATCCTAAATTTGTGGCACTTGATTTAGCTTACCTATCCTAAATTTGTGGCACTTGATTTAGCTTACCTATCCTAAATTTGTGGCACTTGATTTAGCTTACCTATCCTAAATTTGTGGCACTTGATTTAGCTTACCTATCCTAAATTTGTGGCACTTGATTTAGTTAACCTATCCTAAATTTGTGGCACTTGATTTAGCTTACCTATCCTAAATTTGTGGCACTTGACTTAGTTTACCTATCCTAAATTTGTGGCACTTGATTTAGCTTACCTATCCTAAATTTGTGGCACTTGATTTAGCTTACCTATCCTAAATTTGTGGCACTTGATTTAGCTTACCTATCCTAAATTTGTGGCACTTGATTTAGTTTACCTATCCTAAATTTGTGGCACTTGATTTAGCTTACCTATCCTAAATTTGTGGCACTTGATTTAGCTTACCTATCCTAAATTTGTGGCACTTGATTTAGTTTACCTATCCTAAATTTGTGGCATTGATTTAGCTTACCTATCCTAAATTTGTGGCACTTGATTTAGCTTACCTATCCTAAATTTGTGGCACTTGATTTAGCTTACCTATCCTAAATTTGTGGCACTTGATTTAGCTTACCTATCCTAAATTTGTGGCACTTGATTTAGTTTACCTATCCTAAATTTGTGGCACTTGATTTAGCTTACCTATCCTAAATTACCCTTACCTACCTTTTACTTAACGTAATCTAACTTACCTAACCTAATGTAGCTTAACTAATCTAAATTATAAAATTATAAAATAACCTTGAATTTACGAAAACAAATAACACAAATACAAATGAGCCAATTCCATGCTGGTGGCAGTGAATGGGTTACTGATAATATGGGGGTTTGGGGGCGGCACCCTCCAGCATGACTAACTAGGATATGTTAGGTATGGTTAAGGGGAGATTTCCACTTGAGGGATTTTTTTCTGGACCCCTTTCTCTCTCATGTTTAGCCCCATTGCTTTTTAGATTTTAAGATGCTCGCCCCCTTTAGTTTGTCGATTTTAAGAATTTTCGCCCCATTTCTGTCAATTTTAAGAACTTTCGTGCCATTTAGGTGTCGATTTTCTCCTGGCGAGCGATAGCGAGCCTGTAATTTGAGAGGAATCGGCCTTTGGCCGGGACATTTTTTCTACTGAAAAATGTACAAATTTATCTTGAAAGGGGCTGTCTAGGGAGTGTAATTTTAAGCTTGATGGAGTTCTAGGGAAGAAACTAAATACCTCCCCTTAAGAAGGTTTGGACAATAACATTGAGTATTGTTCTGGGATATCTGAGTCTTCACTGTATTTGGGTGTAGTTTGGTCTTATTGAAAAAAAAAAAAAAAAAAAAAAAAAAAAAAAAAAAAAAAAAACCCACTAAAGACACTTAGTTTCAATCTCAAAATACAAGTGGACCATTAAGTGCAATGTTACCATATAAATAATAAATATGAATAATGAAGTGTTATTCAGAATATAATTAAAATACGCCATCTTATAGTGAAAAGCAAACCTGAGTCCATTAAACAAGTCTTTGCAGAAGAAACAACACTAATACTTACAAACAAATACTGCTCAAGTGCATGGCATTAATAGGGGAGATTTCCACTTGACGGATTTTCGTCTTGACTTCTTTCTCCCTCATGTTTAGCCCCATTGCTTTTTGTAGTTTTAAGACGTTCGCCCCATTATTTTGACGATTTTAAGAACTTTCGACCCATTTCTGTCAATTTTAAGACCTTTCGTGCCATGTAGGGATCGATTTTATCCTGGCGAGCGATAGCGAGCCTGTAATTTAAGAGGACCGGCCTTTGGCCGGGAATTTTTTCTACCGAAAAATTTACAAATTTATCTTGAAAGGGGGTCAAGGGGGTGTAATTTCAAGCTTGATGGAAGTCTAGGAAACGCACTAAAAACCTGCCCTTAACACTCTATCTATCTATCTATCTATCTATATGCTCAGGCCCAATCCCCATTTTGGGGGTAGCCGACTCAAGACAGAGCAAGAACAGGGAAAACACAAAAACAACATAAAACAAAAAATAAACACAGATAAAAAACACAAACTCTCACACATCCAGGTCACCCAGGAGAAGACCCAGATACCAGGGTTACCAAGGTCGCTCCAGCACTCCCCCGGCCCCTGACCACTCGGAGAGGTTCCGATCTTAACACACTAAAACTATTTATTATCCAAGGAATCGGGTGTTGGGTATGAAGTTAAATCAATGGTAACAAAATAAGAAACATAATCCATTAGTGGCCCTGACTGTGCATGCTCAACATAATGATATTGCCACTCACGTCCAGCAGCAGTGATGGCGGCGGTGGTGGAAGGAGCAGATACGGCCACACATTATCTTACCTGGTGGGAATGGAAATGGATGTATATTAGCAAGAGAACATTAAGAAGTCTGGTAAGTGCAGTACCGTACATCTGTGTGTGTGTGTGTGTGTGTGTGTGTGTGTGTGTGTGTGTGTGTGTGCGTTTGTGCATATGTGTGTGTGTGTTTGTGTCTGTCATCAAGCATTACTAAAAGACAAATACTACACTCAATCCCAAACACATTTGCTTGTATTACATAAATACATAATGCACTCAGAAAGCATGGCCGGAAAAAAATATATAGCAACAACGATGTGTTTTATCGATATACCTTAAGTGGATTTTGAAAGTTCCAACCAAAAATTATGAGTAATAAGGCAGCGAAACCGCTCTCGAACAATACATTTTCTCTCTCTCTCTCTCTCTCTCTCTCTCTCTCTCTCTCTCTCTCTCTCTCTCTCTTTTCAAATTTAGTCTCATTAGTTTTGAGATTTTTAGATGTTATACCGTCGCTCTGTTTACATAAGTTGTATGCTCGCAGCTATGTTCACGTATAATTTGACTATTTTAATGTTTATGGAATAATCCCACGGCCCGCTGTTATTTGCCCCCTGCTGGTAATATATATATGATGACAATAGGTCATGGGGGGGGGGGAATTGTTTTGTTACCGGCCGTGTGATACAATAATAGGTTGAGGGGGGCCCCTCACTCCCCATGATTTATTGTCATCATCATATATATTACCAGCAGGGGGCAAATAACAGCGGGCCGTGGGATAATTATGCAAAAAAACATTCAAATTAGACGAGAACGTAACTGCGAGCGTAAGACTTATGTAACCAGAGCAACGGTACGCCCGCTAAACAACCCTTACCCCTCTTGCCCAATTTCTTTGTCAATTTTAAGATATGTCGTGCCATTTTTGTTTTTTTTCCCTGACGAGCGATAGTGAGCCTGCAATGTATAGGAGGAACCGGAGTAAAGGTTACTCTTAGGACCGACAGTGATTTCAGCAACAAATTTATTTATTTATTCGTGTTCTTCCTTCATATAGTGTTTTCTTGTGGTAATGAGGAGCTGAAATTAATATTTACCCATTATCCAAAAATCTAAAATCACGGCCCCCACTAGTAGGGAGGGCTATGAAGATCAGGGAAAATGTGGGGTTAATGGCATAAACAGAGGAGAATAAGGTATATATTTAGCATAAAACTTGGCTCGGGCTTTCCCGTGTTTCAAATATCGAAAAACCATAAATGGAAAAATTCGAGACAACCTTTTAGCACAAGTTGGCTCGGAGTTTCCAATTTTTCAGAGTGAGAAAACCCTAAATTGATTAAAACAGGTCGGCGTGGGATACATGATCGGTTGAGGGGTGCCTGCCCCCCGGAGCCATCTATAGGTAGGTATTTTTTTCTTCTGTCTAATCTATCTCCCTGCTTATACATTTCAGATCTTAATGACATGTATAGCAAAAAGGTATATGCTATTACAGACTTATTAGGCAAATAGAGATCGATGGGACTACTGTCGGTCCTAAAGATAATCTTTTCCGGAACCGGCCTTTAGCCGGTGCATTTTTCAGTAGAAAAATGGGGATGGATGTAGTTACCGGGTGTACCACTACCGACATACAACATAAATCATCTATAAATACGATAAATCTACAGTTATACTACCCCTATTTTGTCGCTATTCTGTTGGTACTAATGGGTTAATATTATTAGTAGTAGACTTAGTATGGTTTGATGATGCGCGGAAATGTATATTTGACTTGAAAGATACATTGAAGTATTACAAACCTTCAGGGAACGTGAGCTGGGTTTAGACCGTCGCGCACCCATAAACAGGGAACGTGAGCTGGGTTTAGACCGGTCGCGAGACAGGTTAGTTTTCGGTTAGGTTAGATAAAGTTAGGTTAGGTTATATAGGCTAATGTTAAAAATACTAAAATGCGACGGTCCTCGGTATTAAACAACACTGTATATCAAATAAAAAATAAAAAACAACAACAAATTACCTGAAAAACTCGTATCTGGTTGGTGATAAATTTTTATCAAAATAAGTGTTTTTCCAGTTTCCGCGTCTGCTGAACCATCCAAAAATACGCTAAGAGGCGTGTTTTGAAGGGGGGAGGTAGTAGGGGGTGGTGGGGGAGGGACTAAGAAACGGACAAGCCTACCGTGGCTTACCTGTGAGAACCACCAAATCATTATTGCTCCTCCATCAAACACGGTAGTTATCAGCCACCACCCAACCCTATTATCGCCTTTAAATACAAGTTATCTGTCAATATCAAGAATAAATATACAAACCGTATGTATTTTTGTATATTTATACTTGATATTGACAGATTACTTGAATTCAAATGTGATAATAGGGTTGGGTGGTGGCTGATAACTACCGTGTTTGATGGAGGAGCAATAATGGTTTGGTGGTTCTTACAGGTAGGCCTAAGCCACGGTAGGCTTGTCCGTTTCTTAGTCATTAATGTGCGACTTTAACCTCATGACACAGGGACAAGTGGCTTATTTCTACACTTTTGGTAATGCACTATATTGACAAACATTAGGGGACGGTGTGAAAAAAGCTGTGTCAAAATGTCATACTGATCCAACTGTTTGTTAATAATGTATTCCCGAAAAACGATGCCACACGGCCTCTGAAACCCATTATAGACAATAATAATAAACGATGCCACACGGCCTCTGAAACCCATTATAGACAATAATAATAAACGATGCCACACGGCCTCTGAAACCCATTATAGACAATAATAATAAACGATGCCACACGGCCTCTGAAACCCATTATAGACAATAATAATAAACGATGCCACACGGCCTCTGAAACTCATTATAGACAATAATAATAAACGATGCCACACGGCCTCTGAAACCCATTATAGACAATAATAATAAACGATGCCACACGGCCTCTGAAACTCATTATAGACAATAATAATAAACGATGCCACACGGCCTCTGAAACCCATTATAGACAATAATAATAAACGATGCCACACGGCCTCTGAAACCCATTATAGACATTAATAATAAACGATGCCACACGGCCTCTGAAACCCATTATAGACAATAATAATAAACGATGCCACACGGCCTCTGAAACCCATTATAGATAATAATAATAAACGATGCCACACGGCCTCTGAAACCCATTATAGACATTAATAATAAACGATGCCACACGGCCTCTGAAACCCATTATAGACAATAATAATAAACGATGCCACACGGCCTCTGAAACCCATTATATGCATATAGACAATAATAATAAACGATGCCACACGGCCTCTGAAACCCATTATAGACAATAATAAACGATGCCACACGGCCTCTGAAACCCATTATAGACAATAATAATAAACGGTGCCACACGGCCTCTGAAACCCATTATAGACAATAATAATAAACGATGCCACACGGCCTCTGAAACCCATTATAGACAATAATAATAAACGATGCCACACGGCCTCTGAAACCCATTATAGACAATAATAATAAACGATGCCACACGGCCTCTGAAACCCATTATAGACAATAATAATAAACGATGCCACACGGCCTCTGAAACCCATTATAGACAATAATAATAAACGATGCCACACGGCCTCTGAAACCCATTATAGACAATAATAATAAACGATGCCACACGGCCTCTGAAACCCATTATAGACAATAATAATAAACGATGCCACACGGCCTCTGAAACCCATTATAGACAATAATAATAAACGATGCCACACGGCCTCTGAAACTCATTATAGACAATAATAATAAACGATGCCACACGGCCTCTGAAACCCATTATAGACAATAATAATAAACATTGACCTGCCATAATATACAACACACCAACACTTAATTGACCACTAGCGAGTTTCGTTCTATAAGGAAGTTGGAGCTGTAGACAACGATGTTCAACAAAATTTACATGTAAAATACGGTCGTAGTGCATTCATAAATACATAAAACCCAATTCAACATACCATTTAGCCGTCAGAAACCAACATTAGCATTGCATTTCTGTTTACTATCGATGCTTACGGCTCCAACTTCCTTATAGCCTGACACTCGCAAGAGCTAATTGGTAACGTGGAAGTGAAGGTAACTGTACAGTCCCGGTCAGATTATTGTAATGCTTGCCAGAATGAAAATAATGATACGTCCTTCAACACTGAAATAATGATACGTCCTTCAACACTGAAATAATGATACGTCCTTCAACACTGAAATGATCAAGCAGGCAACATTTATTGTAATTATGTAAGTAGGCCAACACGAGTAATAGTATATATTACATTATAATTCTAATGTAAGTATCGTATAAATACAAATATTAGCGTTGGTATTATGTACGTATGGATGATGATGTGGTTTGTTTGGTTGTGTTTATCATGTATTCATTGCATTACTAAAATACTATAAATTATATTTAATTATTACTCTTTATATACAAAACAAATATTCACAAACAATATATATATATATACAGTACATACAATATACAGTATATATATATATATATATATATATATATATATATATATATATATATATACTGTATATACAGTACATATATACATTGATATATATATATATATATATAATATATATATATATATATATATATACAGTATATATATATATATCAACAGACATCACACACCCACTCACACTCTCTACCTATTTCATATAAACAATATCAATATAAATAATAATGATAATAATTATATTGATAATAATAATAGTAGGCCTAATAATAAACTACTACTAATAATAATAACGAAACTTATACATTTAAATGAGACCTTTTTACTATATTTTATAAAAATCTAACCAGTCAGGAGAAGATTAACTCATTTAAACACGGTAATTTGAAAATATATATATGATGAATTCGGAGAGGCTAATACTCTTTTGAAAATATTCCCGAGAGAGAGAGAGAGAGAGAGAGAGAGAGAGAGAGAGAGAGAGAGAGAGAGAGAGAGAGAGAGAGAGAGAGAGAGAGAGAGAGAGAGAGAGAGAGAGAGAGAGAGAGAGAGAGAGAGAGAGAGAGAGAGAGAGAGAGAGAGAGAGAGAGAGAGAGAGAGCAATCAAGAGAAAGAAGCAGAATAAATACGATAAATAAACATACAACTATACCACCCGTATCCCTCCAACCAACCAATGATTCTACAACCAATCAACCATCTAACAACCAACCAACCAACCATCTTCACCCGTCCAACCAAACAACCAACCATCCAACAAACAGTCATTTAACAACCTAACAAACCAACCAACCATCCAACAAACCAACCAACCAACCATCCACCAAACCATCCATCCAAACAACCTACCAACCATGGACCATTCATCCAACCAACTATCCACCAAACCATCCATCCAAACAACCTACCAACCATGGACCATGCATCCAACCAACCATCCTACCAAACAACCAACTATCCATCCAACCAATTGCAACTATCCATCCAACCAACCATCCATCTGACCACCCAACAAACCAACCATCCATCAAACCATCTGACCAAGAAACCATCCAAAACCAACCAACCATCTAACCAACTATCCAACCAACCAACCAGCCATCCAAGCAACCATCCATCAAACCAACCAACCATCCATTTAACCAACCAACCATCCATCCATTCATCCAACTAACCAACCATCCAATCCACCTACTATCCATCCATCTAACCAAGCAACCATCCAATCAAATGCAACCAACCATCCAAATTTAACCATCCAACCAAATGCAACCATCCATCCATCCAATCCACCAATTCATGACGTCACCGGAACCGCACCCGTAGCCCTGCAAACCGGCCGTCCGGATACGCTTGCATTACGGTGATCCGGTCTTTCTGGCGGAGAGCGGATTAAGGGGAGACGGGTCGTTTATCTGGTTCCCCTTCTTCCTCATGCTTAGCCCCATTAGTTTTCAGATTTGAAGGGGTTTGCCCCATTAGTTTGTCGATCTTAAGGCCTTTCACCCCATGTATTTTTCAATATGAAGACCTTTCGTGCTATTTAGGTGTCGTTTTTTTTCCTGGCGAACGGTAGTGAGCCTGTAATTTTGGAAGAACCGACCTTCGGCCAGGACATTTTTCTACCGAAAAATGTACACATTAATCTACAAGGGGGATATAATGGATGTTTTTTTGTTTATGTTTGATGGAGGTCTAAGGAGGAAACTAGAAAAATAATAAATAGGGCCTACATGAAAAAATCGCCCAAAAAGTGAACCCTCCTCCCTTAAGCCGAGTGGTGGAGCAAACCAGAGTGAATTAGGGCGTTGTTTGGAGAGTGTGCGTTTGGTTATGATTTTGGTCAGATTAACACTATCTGGTCTGACGTCTTGTTGATTATTATCATTGAAGATTTTGCTATTTTCGAGCAATCTATTTTACTTTATCCACCAGGCTAACAAAACGTCTTCCCAGACTTCCTTCAAACTAAAAGTTGCCTACCCAGACCCCTTTCAAGCCAAATTGTTCACATTTCTCGATAGACAAATATCATAATCGAAGTTCCATTTTTTCTACATTACAGGCTCGCTATCGCTCCGCCAGAATAAATTCGACCACTGAATGTCTTATTATTTCCGAACTAATAGTATGAAACGTCTCAAGTTCACCAAACTAATGGAGCGAAACACGGGAGATTCCAAAAGCCCCCTCGGACCAAATAGGGTTAAGGGGGTAGTGCTTCGTTTTTGGTTTATATATTTATGTATTTTTTTTTGTTTTAGTTTCCTCGCTAGACCTACATCAAGTTTAGAAAAAACGCCTCCGAGATCCCCTGTCAAGATAAATTTGTACATTTTTCGGTAGAACATTTTCCCGGCTGAAGGCCGATTCCTTCTAAAATTAGAGGCTGCTATCGCTAGCCAGGAAAACATCGACACCTAAAGTGCACGAAAAGTCTTAATATTGATACAAAAATTAGTCGAAAGGTCTCAAAATCACCAAACTAAAGGAACGAACATCTTAAAACCTCAAAGCTAATATGCTAAACATGAGGGAGAAGGGGGTCCATAAAAAGCGAGGACTACCCCCTTAAGCCGAATGCTGGAGCTCTCCGGACTGTATTAGGGCGATGTTTGTTAACCCCTTCTGTACCAGCGACGTATTTTGATTTTATCCCAGCTGTATTAGGAAGATTGTGTGCAGTTTAAGGAGGACCTGTGATAGTAAAAAGGGTTAAGTGAGATGGTTCGAAGCCTGTTAAATGCTAGAGGCTCTTTTTAAACTGAATGAAATCGTCTAACAGTAGCCAGAATCAAGTTAAAAACATGTCACCGGTACAGAAGGGGTCAATCCGATCCCATTGGAGAGTGTGTCGGTGTGTGCCGTGTGTGGTGGATTATGGCCGGGGTGTTGCTGGGACGTGTTGTTTGGGGTTCAGACCAGAGGATTTATAGTGGCGTGGGTAGTATGGTGTGCAGGGTGGGGGGGGGGGGTCACAGTTGGAAGAGGATCGGAAAGGTTTGGCGTGTTAATATTTAACACCACCTAATCGGCTATCAATTCTAGACACATAGGCTTATCTTGATTTCGTTATTGGTAGTTATGAGTTAGAGAAGATTTTGTAGAAATGTTCAATAATAAAACATCTCTTTTATGGATACCCGGTACCACGAAGTTTTTCACAACAATTGATAATTGCAATTTCACTAAACAAAACATTATAAGTCTATTTAATAATCTTTCGATTTTCACGAAGTATATACTGTATATATATATACTGTATATATATATATATATATATATATATATATATATATATATATATATATATATATATATGCGTGAGAACACTCACTTGTTCTTTTAAACAAACAGTGAGAAATATTGAAGAGAAAAAAACAAGTAAAAAGTTAGTAAAAAATAAATATGCCTTGGTTTTTAATCAATTTTGCCTCAATGAAAACAAACGGTATGATTAGGAGTAGTGGGCGTACACATTACTCCCATTATGTGTATTAGGAGTAGTGGGCGTACACATTACTCCCATTATGTGTATTAGGAGTAGTGGGCGTACACATTACTCCCATTATGTGTATTACGAGTAGTGGGCGTACACATTACTCCCATTATGTGTATTAGGAGTAGTGGGCGTACACATTACTCCCATTATGTGTATTAGGAGTAGTGGGCGTACACATTACTCCCATTATGTGTATTAGGAGTAGTGGGCGTACACATTACTCCCATTATGTGTATTAGGAGTAGTGGGCGTACACATTACTTCCATTATGTGTAGTGTAATTCCATATTTAAACCCACTATCTTGTAGTTTGAAAGATCGTCTACACCTTGATATACAATTAAGTATGTGGCAGAATATGTATAAGTGTACATATACCTGTAAATACAGTCCTCCTCTACCACTCTTCTCTTCGCCAACATGTAAACAAACCCAGAGTCGATATACGCTTCAAGTCACTGTGCAGACATCCGAACACAGGGTTTATCGTGACGTCATCTAGAATATAAGTGCTAGTATGCGAATAATATCTATAGTCACGGTTTGCGTATTTGAGTGATTATTATTGATGTTCTTTTGTTTGCCAATCCTGCTCATCATAGCATACAGTCATTTATTATTTTTTGGTCAGTTGAAGTTGGTTGCCATCTTGAACGAGTGTGGAATGGGTGTGTTAAGGTTATTGTCTTACGATTCGCGAAGTTATTGTATTTTCTGAGGACATCAACCTATAATACTAGGATAGGATAGGTTAGGTAAGGTTGCTAGGTTAGGCTAATGTCTCCTCAAAGTTGACTATTTGTATAACATAGGTTTAGTAGGCCTACCCACTCCACCCCGTAGCTGGCATACAAGGGCTAGTGTTATATCCCACGTACTAGGTCTAGGTCTAGGTTAGGTTAGGTTGGGTTGTTTGGTTAGGTTAATATACTAGGTCTCAGAAACAACAATCGTAGTAGCGGTAGTAAAGTTCAAATAGGTTAGCGGTCGCACCACTATTGACAGCACATATAGTAATGGATGCACTATTTTGAGTTTTCACTAGCATTTCCCATTAATTTTCTTTGTTACAAGTGGGTTTTGCCTTCACATTATTGTTTGCCTCAACAATATCAAACTCGGTAGGTGATCAGGGTTATTTAAATACGCCCGCCACTCATAGTGGGCGTGACGTCACGATACTAATTCCTTTCAGCCAATCACAGACGCTTTCTCGACTGTGACTGTGTTCGGATACACACGACCACCACCCTTGGCCACCACGGGTTTTTCTATCCATAGAGTTTTTCAACCACTCTCTTTCCCTGATATATTTCATGACTTCCCCACCTATCGGGGTAAATATTTTAATATTGTTTAGGCAAACAACATAATGTGAAGTTAAAAGACACTTGTAACAAAGACACTTGTAACAAAGAATAATAATGGAAAACACTAGTGAAAACTCCAAATAGTGCGCCCGTATGTGTCCTGTCAATAGTGGTACGCCCACTTCTCCTAATCTTACCAAATAAACTGCCCACTTATACGAATATATATATATATATATACATATATATATATATATATATATATATATATATATATATATATATATATATGGTATATATACCGGTATATATATATATATATATATATATATATATATTTTTTTTTAGGAGTAATGGGAACAAAACACAGTTTCGGTGGAGAGTAATTAAGACAGGGCGCAGCATCCCCACCGATCTGTACAGCCTCTTTCAATAGTCAACCAAAATACCTGATCTCAAGAGGTGTGGTGGCTACAAACAACTTCTGCTCGCTCTTTTCTACCATGTAACCATGTACGCTGTAAACATTGAATGCTAAATTGTAACAAAAATGATACACATTAAACTATTGCAATCGCTTTTGTGTGCTAATGTGAACACTTAAACTATTGAAACACTTATTATATGTAGAATTTTGGTTTAAGCAAGGGGAAATTTTTGTTTATTATTTAATTATAAATTAATTGATAAGTATTATTATTTATATTTTTAGTTTTAGTTTCCTCCCTATTCCTCCATCAAGCTTAATAAAATACCCCCAAGACACTCTTTAGAGATAAATGTGTGCATTATTCGGTACAAGAATGACCCGGCCCCTCCTAAAATGCAGGCTCGCTATTACTCGCCAGAACAAATATCGACACCTAAATGGCACTAAAGGTATCATAACCGCCAAGGGACGAATATCTTAACAACTCAAAACTAATGCTAAACATGAGGGAGATGGGGGTCCAGAAACCCCACCTTAATTAAGCGTTCAATTTTTACAGCGTAGATTCCATAATGTGACCAAAATTACGCCCTCCATTCTTAGGTAATATAATGATATAATTCACACACTTCTCCCCAGCTTGTTTAACTATGTGAGAATATGGCAAACTATTAATTAAGTAGAATTATTACATAGTCGAATCTCATTACATATTTTGTTTCTGACAATTATGTAACCTAATAACTTATGTTTTATGATATAATTAACACTAGCCCATCCGAGCTCTGGGTGTTTATTGTTGCGTTAGAGTTTTATTATTCTTGAGTGTTTTTATTTGTATTAGCCATTTTAGATGAGTTTATGTTTAGTTTACCCCCCTAATTATCTTATGGGTAACTAATATAAATTCCTCATAAATGGCATAAACAATCAAAACCTTCCATAATTATGAAACGATAACAACACAACAAACACTTAAACCTCGGATGGGCTGGTATTAATTAAAACTTAAAAAAACATAATAAATACAAATAATAATACATAAATAAACAATTAGGCTAAATAACGACTCCCCAGACCCTCTTTAAGGGGGGTGACCTGCTTTTTGTTATTTCTGTCCTTTTCCCTCTTTCTCTGGCTTGTATCCATTCGGCCCCATTCAGCCAACTATTTTAAGACGTTTATCCCCATCTAGGTGTCGATGTCTTCCTGGCGAGCGATAACAAGCCAGCATTATATGAAGAAATCCGGTTTCGCCGGAGACATTTTGCTATCGAAAAATGTACAAATTTAGCCTGCTGTCAAACAAAAATAAAAAATATGCTGGCTCGCTACCGCTCACCAGTAAAAATTGACATCTGGATGGGGATAAACGTCTTAAAACAGTAAGCTGAATGGGGCCAAATAGATACAAGCCAGAGAAAGATCGAAAAAGACAGAACCAAAACAGGTGACCCCCCTTAAGGTTAAAACATATATAATAACAAAACATAATAGTATAAATAACAGCTGAATGTATACAATAACAGCTGAATGTATACAATAACAGCTGAATGTATACAATAACAGCTGAATGTATACAATAACAGCTGAATGTATACAATAACAGCTGAATGTATACAATTTACCCATAATTTGCAGGTTCGCTATTCCTCCCTCCCCTCAAATAACAAAGAAAGGACAAAACAAACATCTAAATGGAGTAAACAGACTAATGTGGTGAAACGTTTTATAATCACCAGCCTAATGAGGAAAAAAAGGGGATCTAACAAAACCACCCCTGTGAACAAAACCACCCCTGTGAACAAAACCACCCCTGTGAACAAATAAAACAAATGTAAAATGACCAAACAAGACATATCTTATATACTTTAATTATTAATACATAATTGTGTATTGGTATTCACAGTGCCTGAAAAAACATGTTAAATATTAATACGAATGACATGTCGCTATCGCTTGCCAGGAAATAATTGAAACCTAAATGACACGAAATGTCCTAATATTGACGAATAAATGGGGTGGAAGGTCTTGTAATCACAAAACTAATGGAACGAACGACTTAAAATTTCAAAAGTAATAGGGCTAAATAATGAGGGAGAAAGGGGATCAGAAAAAAGCAACCATCCCCTCCTTAGCAAATCCAGCTGGACTCTGCGGTTATCTTTTCCTCCCAACTCGAATTTATATCCTCTTGGTAACAGGTTATCTTTCCTCCCAACTCTTATTTATATCCTCTTGGTATAACAGTTTTTCTTTCTTCCAACTCCATGAACTCTTTCCCCAACTCTTATCAGCGAGAGAGCCATCACCTCATCTAACTTAAGCATTATGCAAATTCGGAGTCTAATTTCGCTAATGGGGTTTCCTGAGACACCGAGTTCTTTCCCTCTCGTCTTCCCTCTGTCTTCTTGTTACATTTACACATTTACACATTTACACATTTCTCCTTCTATCCCAGTTTCCTGCAATATGTCTTAAGAGGGGATGGGCGTAATTATTTTATAATTCATATATATTTGTTATATATATTTGTTATATATATTTGTTATATATATTTGTTATATATATTTGTTATATATATTTGTTATATATATTTGTTATATATATTTGTTATATATATTTGTTATATATATTTTAGTTTCCTTCCTAAACTTCCATCAAGCTTAAAATAACACCCCCAAAGACCCTCCTTCAAGAGAAATTTTCTAAATTTGTGATAGAAAAACGTCCTGGTCGAAGGCCAGTTCTTTTTAAATGACAGGTTCGCTATCGCTCGCCAGGAGAAAATAGACACAAAAATGACACGAAAAGTCTTAATATTGACAAATAAAGGGGGCGAAAGGTATTACAATCTCAAAACTAATGGGCAGAACGTCATAAAATCTAAAAACTAATGGGACTAAACATGAGGCAGAAGGGGGACCGGAAAAACGGGCCATCTCCCCTAAATTTAAGTTTATGTTTGACTGTTCATATTATAGTTCTGTCTCACTTCCTTTATTCTATACAGCTTATCCCTCTCGTCTTCCCTTGCTCTTGTTGATACATTTCCACATATACAGTCCCATTTCAACTATAGCTTTCTATACATATATCGTATTTGTTTAGCATGGTTGAAGTAATTGGCCGAATAATTTGTTTCTTGCACACATTATACATACACTGCTTTTTCCTCTTGTTGCATTAAATTTCCACTTTCCTCTTCCTATCCCAGTTTCCATATTACTTTATATATATATATAAACGTTCAGATGTCAATTTTACAGACAGTGGCTCTATTTCGTTCCCATATTACCAGCTGTTTATAATTAATGTAACAGTTATACGTGCACTTACTTTCACTCTCGTTTTCCTTCGCTCTTCTCGATATATTTCCACACTTCTCGTCCTATTCCAGTTTCGTTGAATATATCTTCAATTACGTTAGCTTGCATATTTATCCAGATTATGAGTATGGTTCAGTCTCATTTCCCTTATTCTATACTTCATTTTTTCCACTCTTTTCTCTGGCAGCTGTTACATTTCCACATATCCCAGTTTCCATAAATATATCTTAAATTACGTATATATTTCATTGTTCAGAGTAGGGGTTTTGTCTCATACCCCTTATTCCGTATATATATCTTACATTACGTATATATTTCATTGTTCAGAGTAGGGTTTTTGTCTCATACCCCTTATACCGTATATCTCCTGTTACATATTCACTATTCTCCTCTTATGTCAGGTATTTCCCGTTGTTAGTTTAGTACGGTTAAGGGGAGATGAGCGAACTTATTTGCTTATTGTTTTATCTTTTATTATGCTTTTAGTTGCCTCCCTAGACCTCCATCAAGCCGTATAAAACACCCCTAGACCCCCCTTCAAGATATATTTGTAAATTTTTCGGTAGAAAAATATCCCGGCCGATTACTTTAAAGATTACAGGCGAGCGTTATCGCCAGGAAAAAAATCGACACCTAAATGGCACGAAAGGTCTTAATATTGACAAAGAAGTGGGGTGTAAAATCTGAAAACGCCAAACTAATGAGCCGAACGTCATAAAATCTGAAAACTAATGGAACTAAAGACGAGGGAGAAGGGGGGCCTAAAAACCAGCCTATCTCTCCTTAATTGAATTGCTCGTATAATCTGCATCCTTCACTCTATTTGCCCACACCCTGGCTTCCCTCTCGTTAACTTTTATAGTATTGCATTACTCTTATTATCTCTGGGGTTATTTTCCGGCGCGTATGTTACATTTCTTCTACATGTGCAATGCCTCATATTATATCCATCTCATGTCCTTATTATCATTAAATTTGAGAGAGAGAGAGAGAGAGAGAGAGAGAGAGAGAGAGAGAGAGAGAGAGAGAGAGAGAGAGAGAGAGAGAGAGTACAAAGGAGTACAAAGGAAATCAAGCAACAACAGATCTAGTGACCCTTCTAGGTTGCTTGTCCTCCAAAACACTGAGGATCAAGTGTCCAAACAGTGGTTTAGAGTGGGTAAGGGAACATTGGAAAGGGAACTACTGCCCTGCCACTAACGTGGCAGGACTAGGAAGTTAGTAGGGGACATATGGGTTAGTAACTGAGGGGAGGATAAAGTTATTCATTTACAAACGCAGTCAGTCGCGGGTTTGATGCGAGATATTTGTCTAGGCGGAATTTAAATGAATCAACGGTGCTGCAGTCTATAACGTCTCGGGGAAGCCCATTCCACAAGTGGGCGAGAGTGAGAGAGAAAGTGAGAGAGAGAGAGAGAGAGAGAGAGAGAGAGACAGAGACAGAGACAGAGAGAGAGAGAGAGAGAGAGAGAGAGAGAGAGAGAGAGAGAGAGAGAGAGTTTTCCCTTGCTCCTGTAACATTTCCATATGCCTGTTCCTACCTAAATGTTCGTAAAATGTCATAAATTAAGGTACATTCACAGACTGTATTATTCAGACTGCATGGTTTCACGGTTTCCATTCCTCCATCATTTGTTCCTTGCATGTAAATTCTATATATTCTGGTTTCTCTCACTTTCCCTTCCTCCTATTTCCACATTTCTATTTCCGTCGTAATTATTTCCCTACACAGTACACTATACAGTATATAGTTTAGTTTTACATTATTTCCCTACACAGTACACTATACAGTATATAGTTTAGTTTTACATTATTTCCCTACACAGTACACTATACAGTATATAGTTTTACATTATTTCCCTACACAGTATACATATACAGTATATAGTTTTACATTATTTCCCTACACAGTATACATATACAGTATATAGTTTTACATTAATCTAGCCTAGTTGAATTAATTACCCCTAGTCATTAGTATATTTCGCACAATAGGCATACGGGTGTTTTTCCTGTCTGCAGTGTTTCCTTCCTGTAACATTTCCACATTTCTCTTGTCATTTCAGATACTTATGTCATAATGTGTTTTATATGTTTATTTGTTCAGCATATGGATCTATTTCATTATCTTATTCGTCATAGATTATTTGCATCGATTACCTGTATTCAAAAATGTTCTCTCCTCTAATTATCCTTTCGTCGTATAACATTTCTGAATTTTCATCCCCTCTATTTTCTTTGATAGGCCTTCATGTTCTAAATTGTGTCTATGTCTATGGGTATATCAAATTGTGTCTATGTCTATGGGTATATCAAATTGTGTCTATGTCTATGGGTATATCAAATTGTCCATTTTATAATTTTATTATGGTTATAGAAAAGCTGTATAGTTTTTATTTCCAAGTTTCTCTTTCTCCTATTACATGTGCACTATCTCTTTCTCCTATTACATGTGCACTATCTCTTTCTCCTATTACATGTGCACTATCTCTTTGTATGCATTGTCCCTACACACAGTTATCCAACATTCTGTTTACACGTTGACATTAAGTGGCTCTTTTTCATTCCTCCTTTTTCATAATTCTTTTTTAAGCAATATTTGCATGCTCTATCTCTCCTCTCATGTCTCTCTCTTCTACATGTCCACATTTATATTGCCATCTCAGTTAATTTACTACATATTCATTGAATTGTGTTGACATATGCACATTATATGGTTCTGTCTTATTCTTCTGTTTTCATATACCGTAGATTCTTTTATGTAATATTTGCATCCTTTCACTCTCTGTCTTCTAAATGTCCAAAGATTTACCACCCTCTTAGGTATTTTCCTACACATATGTTAGAATTAATATTTCCATGTACAGCTTGTTCCTTTCTCATTCTCTTACCCGTTGCTTCTATCATGCAAACACCCAACATTTTCCCTCCCATATTACCTCTCTTATGTTACGTATCCACATTTATCTTCCTCTATATAAGTTTGTTTCTTGGACATAATTATAATATTTATTTGCTTGTTAATTTCACACCAACACCAAACACCTCCAATGAAATTAATGAAAGCATATATGTGATCCACCGGGATAATAATACTAGTATTATTGTTAAGATTGTTGTTATTATTAGTATCATCTTCAGATTATTGCTCCCTCTCTCTTACTTTCCGCATTATCGTAAATTAATGTCATGAACATTATGCATATATTGCCTTCTCACTGTGCCCCTCCCTTATACCGTATCCACATTTGTCTTCCTGTGTATAAATGGTACTAGACATATTATTTGTACAGGTTATTGCTCTCTCTCACTCCTCTCTCTAACATTTAATTATTTTATCAAACTTATGTTTATTATGTCTTTTATTCTCATGTTGCCACTTTCCTGTAACGTATTCACATTTATCTTCCTATATATTTTTCCTAGACATATCCTTTTTATCTTATTTTTCAGATTCTCTCTCTCTCTCTCTCTCTCTCTCTCTCTCTCTCTCTCTCTCTCTCTCTCATCTTTATCATGTATTTATCTAATCAAAGTAATGTGTGTTGTATATTCTTCTCTCATTTTGCTTCTTTCCTGATACATGTTCACATTTCGCTCTCCGTTATAATTTTCACTACATATTATATCTTGCCTTTCGTCTACATATCCAATTATCAGTCCCCTCTATCTGTCATGTAAGCTATATGCCTTTAGTGTTTCCTCCCTGCTAAAGCGTATCCACACTTATCCCCATATATAATTTACCCTTACATATACTGTATGTGTATTGTTGTTCCATGTAAACGCTGTGCACTTGTTTATTTGTTATTCTTGTTTTCCCCCCTTCCAGTAATAGCCTATATCCACGTTTATCTTCATATTATAACTCCCCATTACATAATTATATTTGGTGTGTAATCGACACATGTTTAAGGGAAGGAGTGGGCGTGGGGGTGGGGGTGGGGGTTTGCTCCCTAGACCACTATCAAGCATTAAAAACACAGTCTCACAGATTCTCATCGTGATAAATTTGTAAAATATTTCGGTCAAAAAATGTCTCTGCCTAATGCCAGTCCCCCCCTAAATTACGCCAGAAAAAATCGACATCTAAATAGCACGAAAGGTCATAATATTGACAAACTAATGGGATGAAAGGTCTTAGAATCGCTAAACAAATGGGGCGAACGTCTAAAAACCTCAAAAATTAATGGAGCTAAACATGAGGGAGAAGGGGGGCCAGAAATGAAAACTCCCTGCGGAATATGGTTCTATATATATATATATATATATATATATATATATATATATATATATATATATATATATATACAGTATATATATATATCACCCCTTTTTCACCATGTACGTTTTACCTGTAAATTGTATTCATATTGTATTTTACTCTCTCTTGACTTCCCTGCCGAAACATATCCATATTTCTCTTCCTATATAAGTTCCCCTTCCATATATCTTGCATATTTTAGTCTACATGTTAAATTATACACACTGTGGTTCTATTTCACTCCCTCTCTATCATTTATTTGTATCATTCAAGCTCGGTGCATGTTGTTTGTATCAATCAAGCTCGGTGCATGTTGTTTGTATCAATCAAGCTCGGTGCATGTTGTTTGTATCAATCAAGCTCGGTGCATGTTGTTTGTATCAATCAAGCTCGGTGCATGTTGTTTGTATCAATCAAGCTCGGTGCATGTTGTTTGTATCATTCAAGCTCGGTGCATGTTGTTTGTATCATTCAAGCTCGGTGCATGTTGTTTGTATCATTCAAGCTCGGTGCATGTTGTTTGTATCATTCAAGCTCGGTGCATGTTGTTTGTATCATTCAAGCTCGGTGCATGTTGTTTGTATCATTCAAGCTCGGTGCATGTTGTTTGTATCATTCAAGCTCGGTGCATGTTGTTTGTATCATTCAAGCTCGGTGCATGTTGTTTGTATCATTCAAGCTCGGTGCATGTTGTTTGTATCATTCAAGCTCGGTGCATGTTGTTTGTATCAATCAAGCTCGGTGCATGTTGTTTGTATCAATCAAGCTCGGTGCATGTTGTTTGTATCAATCAAGCTCGGTGCATGTTGTTTGTATTATTCAAGCTCGGTGCATGTTTGTATCATTCAAGCTCGGTGCATGTTGTTTGTATCATTCAAGCTCGGTGCATGTTGTTTGTATCAATCAAGCTCGGTGCATGTTGTTTGTATTATTCAAGCTCGGTGCATGTTGTTTGTATCATTCAAGCTCGGTGCATGTTGTTTGTATCATTCAAGCTCGGTGCATGTTGTTTGTATCATTCAAGCTCGGTGCATGTTGTTTGTATTATTCAAGCTCGGTGCATGTTGTTTGTATCAATCAAGCTCGGTGCATGTTGTTTGTATTATTCAAGCTCGGTGCATGTTGTTTGTATCATTCAAGCTCGGTGCATGTTGTTTGTATCATTCAAGCTCGGTGCATGTTGTTTGTATCATTCAAGCTCGGTGCATGTTGTTTGTATCATTCAAGCTCGGTGCATGTTGTTTGTATCATTCAAGCTCGGTGCATGTTGTTTGTATCATTCAAGCTCGGTGCATGTTGTTTGTATCATTCAAGCTCGGTGCATGTTGTTTGTATCATTCAAGCTCGGTGCATGTTGTTTGTATCATTCAAGCTCGGTGCATGTTGTTTGTATCATTCAAGCTCGGTGCATGTTGTTTGTATCATTCAAGCTCGGTGCATGTTGTTTGTATCATTCAAGCTCGGTGCATGTTGTTTGTATCATTCAAGTTCGGTGCATGTTGTTTGTATCATTCAAGCTCGGTGCATATTGTTTGTATCATTCAAGCTCGGTGCATGTTGTTTGTATCATTCAAGCTCGGTGCATGTTGTTTGTATCATTCAAGCTCGGTGCATGTTGTTTGTATCATTCAAGCTCGGTGCATGTTGTTTGTATCATTCAAGCTCGGTGCATGTTGTTTGTATCATTCAAGCTCGGTGCATGTTGTTGTATCATTCAAGCTCGGTGCATGTTGTTTGTATCATTCAAGCTCGGTGCATGTTGTTTGTATCATTCAAGCTCGGTGCATGTTGTTTGTATCATTCAAGCTCGGTGCATGTTGTTTGTATCATTCAAGCTCGGTGCATGTTGTTTGTATCATTCAAGTTCGGTGCATGTTGTTTGTATCATTCAAGCTCGGTGCATATTTTTGTATCATTCAAGCTCGGTGCATGTTGTTTGTATCATTCAAGCTCGGTGCATGTTGTTTGTATCATTCAAGCTCGGTGCATGTTGTTTGTATCATTCAAGCTCGGTGCATGTTGTTTGTCCTCCCTTCTGTAACGTTTCCACTTTATCTCTCTCTCTCTCTCTCTCTCTCTATATATATATATATATATATACTGTATATATATATATATATATATATATATATATATAATAGATATATATATGTGTTTATAGATATATATATATATATATATATATATATATATATATATATATATACAGTATATATATATAGTATATATATATATATATTTATATATATATATATATATATATATATATATATATGTGTTTATATATATATATATATATATATATATATATATATATATATATATATATATACAGTATATATATATAGTATATATATATATATATATATATATATATATATATATATATATATATATATATATATATATATATATATATATATATAGATATATTTCATATTTTTATGACGTTGAATTGTATGGATTATAGATATATTTCAACCCCCCCCCCCACCTCTTCACCATGTGTGTGTGTGGGGGGAGGGGTACTCTCATTTGTCCTCCCTTCAGTACTAAGTCCACAGTTTCTCTTCATAAAATAATTCCCCTGCCACATATCTTGCATTTAGTTCAAATATACAGTACTATTGCAACCCCTTTCTATAATAATGTATTCTTATCATATAAACTCTGTGCGCTATAGTTTTCCTAATTTTCGCTACTCTTCTCCAACGTATTCAAATTTATCTTGGTCTACGTCAGCTTGCCTACCACTATACAGTATATATATATCGTAAATTTGTATTCCCTGCATTATATATTTCTTGAATTTACCACAACATATATTTAACCGCTCTGACTTTAAGGGGAGGTTGTTAGTGTGTTTCCTAGACTTCCATCAAGCTTGAAATTACACCCCCTTGACCCCCTTTCAAGATAAATTTGTACATTTTTCGGTAGAAAAATGTCCCGGCCGAAGGCCGATTCCTCTTAAATTGCAGGCTCGCTATGGCTCGCCAGGAAAAAATCGACACCTAAATGGGACGAAAGGTCTTAAAAGTGACATAAATTGGGTGAAAGTTCTTAAAATCGCCAAACTAATGGGGCGAACGTCTTAAAATCTCAAAAAGCAATGGGGCTAAACATGAGGGAGAAGGGGGCAAAGAAAAAAAATCCCTTAAGTGTAAATCTCCCCTTAATGAGGACACATATTTTCCAAGCTGTCTCGGGTGGAAATGAAACTCTTTATTTATTCTTTACTTGATATTTGTATTTCGGAAGCTCCTTTATTTTTTCGAGGCTTCACAATAATCAGAATAATTAATGACCGTCATTGTACAGTCGCGGTCAGTAATGCTGATACATACATTGCTTAAGGGGAGACGATCGTTTTTCTGGTCCCCTTTCTCCCTCGTGTATAGTCGCATTATTTTTTAGATTTTTAGACGTTCGGTCCATTTGTTTAGCGATTTTAAGACCTTTCGTCCCATTTCGTTATACATTTTAAGACCTATCGTGCCATTTAGGTGTCGATTTATTCCTGGCGAGCGATAGCGAGCCTGTAATTGTAAGAGGAACCGGCCTTCGGCCAGAACATTTTTCTACCAAATAATGTAAAAATTTATCTTGAGGAGTGGGGGGGGGGGGTTTGTAGGGGATGTTTTTCTAAGTTTGAGGGATGTCAAGCTAGGAAACTAAGAATTTATGAATAAATGAATGTATAGGCCAACAAAGCAGATAGTTTCAGTCTTGACCAGCTATTAATTAGTATATTTCGGTGGTTCGCATAATCCGTTCCAGGCTCTTCAACATGAATTACTGACCACGACTGTACACACGCGCTCTCTCTCTCTTTCCCTCTCGTTCCTTATCTCTTTATGGGGGCAGTACTCGCTTTTGAGGCACCCCCTTCTCCCTCATGTCTAGCATATTAGTTTTGAGGTCTTAAGATTTTCGTGCCGTTAGTTTGTCGATTTAAGACCTTTCGCCCCATTTTTTCGTCACTGTTAAGACCTTTTGTGCCATTTAGGTGTCGACTTTTTCCTGGCGAGCGATAGCGACCCTGTAATTTTAGAAGGAACCGGCCTTTGGCCGGTACATTTTTCTACCGATTTTTTTTACAAATTTATCTTGAAAGGGGGTCTAGGGGGTGCTATTATAAGTGTGATGGAGGTCTAGCAAGGAAACTCAAAAATATATAAATAAATAAACACAGACCAAAAACCAAGCACTACCCACTTAACCTCTTATAACCACATATTCCACACTTCTCGTGTTATCAATAAGAATGAACGTATCTTGTATTTCAATGTAGGGTTCTACGTTTATCAAATATATGGTCCTACGTCTCTACCTTCTTTACCATCTGTTTATTCCTGCCACGCACGCTGTATTGGTCAACGTTAATCTGCTCTCGTATTTGTAACATGTCCCCATGTTCCTGCCTACATAATTGTCGCTACATATATACTGTATTTTGTCCACGTGTTCTAATGTATAAACTATGGTTCTTTAGTAGTCTCTTTAGCTTGTATTTATGTTAGGTAAGCTACGTTTCCTCTGGTCTATCCCTCACTTCCCTTTGTTCTATACCATGTTCCAAACAGTAAGCCAACATCTTTGACCACTAACCTTTATAACTAAAAAGTAGGGTAATCGAGATAATATATTTACCATTAGGAAAGAGTCAGCCAGGAAATAGGTGTGGGAGTTTACAGCCCATTTGTTCAAGCCCTTTTTGAGTTACAGAGCTTAGTGGTTACGATTATTGGCCTAATAAAACGAATGGATTACAAATTTCCACGTTTCTGTTTTCCATCTCCATTATAATCGTAAGCATATCTTGCACTGTGTTTACATATTCAGGCTACGTGTTCTGTCATTTGTTTCTCATCAGTATTGTTTTTCTTTACACAAAATCTGCATACTCTGTTTTTGCTCCTAATTCCCCATCTCGGTGGTTATTGTCCTGTGCATATCCTATACATCATATATTATAACTATAGTCCATTCATTATAGTCCATTCATTATAGTCCATTCATTATAGTCCATTCATTATAGTCCATTCATTATAGTCCATTCATTATAGTCCATTCATTATAGTCCATTCATTATAGGTAGACCAGAAATCGTGATCCCTAACCTCCTAACTCATAAACGACTAGAGTAATCAAGCTAATAGATCTACCATACAGGAAGGGGTCAGCCAGTGAATAGGCGTGGACATTTACAGCCTATTTGCTACAGCCCTTTTCGCGGTTTTTTTCTCTCTTTCTCTGGCTTGTATCCATTCGGCCCCATTCAGCCAACTGTTTTAAGACGTTTATCCCCATCCAGGTGTCGATTTTTTCCTGGCGAGCGATAGCGAACCAGCATTGTATGGAGAAATCCGGCTTCGCCGGAGACATTTTTCTATCGAAAAATGTACAAATTTAGCTTGCTGTCAAAACAATATATATATATATATATATATATATATATATATATATATATATATATATATATATATGCTGGCTCGCTACCGTTCGCCAGGAAAATATTGACACCTGGATGGGGGTAAACGTCTTAAAACAGTAGGCTGAATAGGGCCGAATGGATACAAGCCAAAGAGAGAGGGAGAGAAAGATAAAAAAGCGAGGTGGGCCCCCTTAAGAGGTTAGGGTTAAAAAATGTCTATGTATACTAAAGGGACTATCGTATATTTTCATATCTTTACCATTTTGTTTCACGGGACATCAGTACATTTTGTTTCACGGGACATCAGTACATTTTGTTTCACGGGACATCAGTACATTTTGTTTCACGGGACATCAGTACATTTTGTTTCACGGGACATCAGTACATTTTGTTTCACGGGACATCAGTACATTTTGTTTCACGGGACATCAGTACATTTTGTTTCACGGGACATCAGTACATTTTGTTTCACGGGACATCAGTACATTTTGTTTCACGGGACATCAGTACATTTTGTTTCACGGGACATCAGTACATTTTGTTTCACGGGACATCAGTACATTTTGTTTCACGGGACATCAGTACATTTTGTTTCACGGGACATCAGTACATTTGTTTCACGGGACATCAGTACATTTTGTTTCACGGGACATCAGTACATTTTGTTTCACGGGACATCAGTACATTTTGTTTCACGGGACATCAGTACATTTTGTTTCACGGGACATCAGTACATTTTGTTTCACGGGACATCAGTACATTTTGTTTCACGGGACATCAGTACATTTTGTTTCACAGGACATCAGTACATTTTGTTTCACGGGACATCAGTACATTTTGTTTCACGGGACATCAGTACATTTTGTTTCACGGGACATCAGTACATTTTGTTTCACGGGACATCAGTACATTTTGTTTCACGGGACATCAGTACATTTTGTTTCACGGGACATCAGTACATTTTGTTTCACGGGACATCAGTACATTTTGTTTCACGGGACATCAGTACATTTTGTTTCACGGGACATCAGTACATTTTGTTTCACGGGACATCAGTACATTTTGTTTCACGGGACATCAGTACATTTTGTTTCACGGGACATCAGTACATTTTGTTTCACGCGACATCAGTACATTTTGTTTCACGCGACATCAGTACATTTTGTTTCACGCGACATCAGTACATTTTGTTTCACGCGACATCAGTACATTTTGGTTTCACGCGACATCAGTACATTTTGTTTCACGCGACATCAGTACATTTTGTTTCACGCGACATCAGTACATTTTGTTTCACGCGACATCAGTACATTTTGTTTCACGCGACATCAGTACATTTTGTTTCACGCGACATCAGTACATTTTGTTTCACGCGACATCAGTACATATTTTCTATCGTCTAGTTTCCCTCTTTTATGTATTTCCACGTGTCTCTTTGCATCTAAATGTTCTGACATTGTTTCACTTTATATTTGGCTTACATGCACATTGTTTCACTTTATATTTGGCTTACATGCACATTTGTATTCTCCCTCATTCTCTTATAGCATTTACTTTTCTTTTTTCACAGTATGTATACTGTTCGACTGTTATCCTTCCTTCATTTCCAACTTCGCTTTCATATACCATTTTCATATAATGTGTTAATTTACAACTGCATGCTTATTTGTTTAGAATTAACTCAATATGATACATATCAGTATTGTCTGTTCACATATTCCCCTCTACACTACATTAATTTTCTCTTCCTATCTTTATCTTCCTATGCATAATATGTACCGGTATTTCGGTTACATATTCATATTTACTATGGTGCATTCATATTCACTCCTATTATTTTCATTCTTCCGTGCAATTTCGGCATTATATATATATATATATATACAGTTTATATATATATATATATATAAACTGTATATATATATTTTTTTTTCTCTCTTTCTGTTTGCCCCCTTCGACTGACGCTTTTCTTTACACATCAACCTTACGTATCTCTGTATATTTCACCAAGTTATCCTCAAGGATTTCTGTAAACTATTAATTTTGACTGTTCATTTGTGAGCAACTATATTTGCAACCCATTTGACTTTGTATCGAACGCAAACGAGACAATGCCATGTTTTTTTATTATTTTAACCCATATGCTTTAGAACTTGGCTCCAAAGATGTAACCTCATTATAGTCCATTCAATATACAGTAGGCCAAAACATGTATACCACTAACCTCTACAATTAAAGAACGACTAGAGTAATCAAGCAAACACTTTCACCATTTGGGCAGAGTCAGCAAGGGAATAGACGTGGGATTTTACAGCCCATTTCCTCTTGCCCTTTTTTAGTTACAGAGGTTCGGGGTTACAATTTCTGGCCTACCTATAATGATGGACTAGTGTTCACAAATATACATGTGCAGACTGGCTTTTTTTAGCTGCATGGTTTTCGCAAAATCTGCATGCCCTGCGGATTTTCTCATGTCCCTTTCTCTTCCACATTTCTCTACTCACCGATATTTCCGTACCAAAATGTGAATATGTAAAATAAATAAGAGAAACGTGTACAGCTCTTATTTTATTAATTCGTTTGTTTTAATTTATCTTGTCCTTTTATTTATGTCATGCTATATACCTTAACCCCTTCTGTACCGGCGACGTTTTTTAAATTTTATTCTAACGATAATTGGAGTATTTTGTGCAGTTTAAGAAGGATCTGTGGTAGTAAAAAGGGTTAAGTGAGATAGTTCGAAGCCTGTTAATTACTGGAGGCACTTTGTATACTGAATATAATCGTCTAACAGTATCCGGAATCAAGTTAAAAGGACGGCACCGGTACTAAAAAGGTTAAACAACTCGACATGTGTTTTCATCTCTCACTGTCCAGATTGTTTCCGAGTTAGTTAATATTATTCTATGGTTCCTTCTGTCCATATACTTTAGGTCAACACTTTAGATAAATACTCCTTGTTTCCTTACTTTAATTCCCATCCCTTCTACATTTCCAGCTGTTTTTTTTATCTATTTTTGTAATCTTAATGTTCATATTCCTATTATGTATTACGTTTACGCTTTTATTATTGTGCTTTGTTTTTATGGGACATCTGTATTGTATCCTACGACTCTTTCTCATTTGTGTTCCCTACTTTATTTACCATCCCTTCCCAATTTCCTTACGCCTATCTTGTATCTTGTTTACATGTGAATTCAGGTTTAGGTACATTCTCTCTCACACATCTTTCATCACTTTGTTTATCCATGCCTTTCTTTTATTCTTGCTCCTCTCTTCCATTCCGTATCTCTGGCAATTCTTTATTCATCTTCACCTCCCAGTTCCTATCTTATTGTCCGTTACTTTTGTTGTTAAGGGGAGGTTTTTTCTGGACCCTCTTCTCCCTCATGTTTACCCCCATTAGTTTGGATACTCTAAGACGTTCGTTCAATTAGTTTGGCGATTTTAAGACCTATCGCCCAATTTATTTGTCAATGTTAAGACCTTTCGTTCCATTTAGGTGTTATTATATTTTTTTCTGGCGATCCGAAAACTGCACGAATTAATCTCTAAAGGTGATCTTGGGGGTATTTTTCTAAAAATGATGGAGGCCTAAAGAGTAAAAACAAATAAATAAATATATACAAACTATATAAGTAAATAAATTAATACAAAATATATATTATATAAATAACAATAAAACACTAAATTAAATAAACACAACACAAGGACCTCACCCCTAATTCCCTCTTCCCACTTTTCCTGTCCAGCGCTTTGCATGTATAATGAGCATTTTCTTTGCTCTCATATATTTTCCTCGAATATTCCACATCCGCCTGTTTCTATCTTTCCCAACTCACCTAGGCTATTTCGCCTTGAGTTTATATATTCGCATAATGTTCTAGCATATTCTACTCTTAATTCTACTTTTAATGCAATATGTGTGTACTATTTATCTTTCTCTTCCGATCCCTATTTGTTTTCCTCGTCTCAGTTTTTGTCCACGTATAACATTTATTTTGTTAACATTTTCACACTTTAGTTTTTTCTCCTTCTCTTTCCATTATATTTTTCCATGCAATAATTGTACACTTGTCTATGCTCTCCCTTCCCGTACGCTTACAACTCTACATTCGTCTTCCTATCTCAGTGTCCAGCCTGTTCCTTGTAATGCCACTCTAATCCTCATCCTCTTTCTTTTTCTTCTTCCTATCGTCTCCTTTTTCTCCACCTTTCTTTCATTTTGTTTCTACCCTATTCTTCTTCTTCTTCTTTGACATAGACATAGACTTTTTTCTGCGCGAATCCAAGTTATTTAAATATTGACACACATAATTCTCACAACAAATCTTAGGACGAGGCTTATTCAGCCTGTGACTCCAGGTCTAAATCCTTTGTTGTGTGTACAAGTGTAGTGTTGTAAGTGTAGGTTGAATGATGCTTTATTGTTGAAGTGACTGTGGTTGTAAGTATTGATACCAGCATTATCAGCTCGATATTCACATTGTATTATAATACGACACTAAACTACTGCACCTCTGATGTCTGTCATTGCAGAGAGGGGTTGGGAGGCCATGGGGATTTGTGTCAAACGCATGCAACCAGCGACGATCAAACTTTCGGCCTCCTGCATACTAGCTAGACACGTTTGGACAGAGACAAGGTACTGTACAGGAGGTGGAACAGAAGACAGTAGTAGTGACAGTGGTATGGTTTAGGCTAGGTTGTTGCTGTTGCGGTTAATGAGTTTCCATATGAAAAGCAGCCTCTCAAACTATACTGGTTCCAGAGTGGTTCGAACCTCGACATGCCAACCTTCGCCGTGACAACGCAAAAGACTCTTTAAACTACTCGGCCAGCTAGCACCCATTACCCAAACTACTCGGCCAGCTAGCACCCATTACCCAAACTACTCGGCCAGCTAGCACCCATTACCCAAACTACTCGGCCAGCTAGCACCCATTACCCAAACTACTCGGCCAGCTAGCACCCATTACCCAAACTACTCGGCCAGCTAGCACCCATTACCCAAACTACTCGGCCAGCTAGCACCCATTATCCAAACTACTCGGCCAGCTAGCACCCATTACCCAAACTACTCGGCCAGCTAGCACCCATTACCCAAACTACTCGGCCAGCTAGCACCCATTACCCAAACTACTCGGCCAGCTAGCACCCATTACCCAAACTACTCGGCCAGCTAGCACCCATTACCCAAACTACTCGGCCAGCTAGCACCCATTACCCAAACTACTCGGCCAGCTAGCACCCATTACCCAAACTACTCGGCCAGCTAGCACCCATTACCCAAACTACTCGGCCAGCTAGCACCCATTACCCAAACTACTCGGCCAGCTAGCACCCATTACCCAAACTACTCGGCCAGCTAGCACCCATTACCCAAACTACTCGGCCAGCTAGCACCCATTACCCAAACTACTCGGCCAGCTAGCACCCATTACCCAAAATACTCGGCCAGCTAGCACCCATTACCCAAACTACTCGGCCAGCTAGCACCCATTACCCAAACTACTCGGCCAGCTAGCACCCATTACCCAAACTACTCGGCCAGCTAGCACCCATTACCCAAACTACTCGGCCAGCTAGCACCCATTACCCAAACTACTCGGCCAGCTAGCACCCATTACCCAAACTACTCGGCCAGCTAGCACCCATTACCCAACTACTCGGCCAGCTAGCACCCATTACCCAAACTACTCGGCCAGCTAGCACCCATTACCCAAACTACTCGGCCAGCTAGCACCCATTACCCAAACTACTCGGCCAGCTAGCACCCATTACCCAAACTACTCGGCCAGCTAGCACCCATTACCCAAACTACTCGGCCAGCTAGCACCCATTACCCAAACTACTCGGCCAGCTAGCACCCATTACCCAAACTACTACTCGGCCAGCTAGCACCCATTACCCAACTACTCGGCCAGCTAGCACCCATTACCCAAACTACTCGGCCAGCTAGCACCCATTACCCAAACTACTCGGCCAGCTAGCACCCATTACCCAAACTACTCGGCCAGCTAGCACCCATTACCCAAACTACTCGGCCAGCTAGCACCCATTATCCAAACTACTCGGCCAGCTAGCACCCATTACCCAAACTACTCGGCCAGCTAGCACCCATTACCCAAACTACTCGGCCAGCTAGCACCCATTACCCAAACTACTCGGCCAGCTAGCACCCATTACCCAAAATACTCGGCCAGCTAGCACCCATTACCCAAACTACTCGGCCAGCTAGCACCCATTACCCAAACTACTCGGCCAGCTAGCACCCATTACCCAAACTACTCGGCCAGCTAGCACCCATTACCCAAACTACTCGGCCAGCTAGCACCCATTACCCAAACTACTCGGCCAGCTAGCACCCTTACCCAAACTACTCGGCCAGCTAGCACCCATTACCCAAACTACTCGGCCAGCTAGCACCCATTACCCAAACTACTCGGCCAGCTAGCACCCCTTACCCAAACTACTCGGCCAGCTAGCACCCATTACCCAAACTACTCGGCCAGCTAGCACCCATTACCCAAACTACTCGGCCAGCTAGCACCCATTACCCAAACTACTCGGCCAGCTAGCACCCATTACCCAAACTACTCGGCCAGCTAGCACCCATTACCCAAACTACTCGGCCAGCTAGCACCCATTAACCAAACTACTCGGCCAGCTAGCACCCATTACCCAAACTACTCGGCCAGCTAGCACCCCTTACCCAAACTACTCGGCCAGCTAGCACCCATTACCCAAACTAACCAAGCTCATCGTCGTCTACATCGTTGTCTCTACACGTCTTCTTCTTTATCGTATTCTTCATAACCTTTGTCTTTAAACACTGAATTTTCTGGCTTCTTGGCGCTTTATACCTTTTTGTATCGAGTTCAGCTCAAGTTAACGGCATCTGCAGGGAAAACTTGAGTCAGGATTCAGAGAGTAGGTCATATACAGCGAAAGGTTGCATCTTCATAGTTATTATAGATAGATAGATAGATAGATAGATAGATAGATAGATAGATAGATAGATAGATAGATAGATAGATAGATAGATAGATAGATAGATAGATAGATAGATAGATAGATAGATAGATAGATAGATAGATAGATAGTTCTTGCATAGTTCGGAGAGCTTACAGTAGTAGGTAGCATAATCGGAATATATTTTGTGAATGAAGAAAGTACGAATGGAAAATATCGTGCATATTTTCTCCTAATTTCCTCCTTTGGATTTCAATTTTTGTCTCAACTAATCCTGGGTCATTTATTCTGTCGTATACTGCTCTTGTTCCACACTTTATATGCAAATTTGTACTTGGTTTTCGTTTCTCCCCTTTCTACATTAAGTTTCCAAATCCCTCTTTCTCCCATATCTTTTCTTTTCTACACATATCTTGTCTTGCCGTTAAATTTACATGGTGAGACAATATAGCAAATCCTTGTGCCTCTATGTCTTTCCCTTGATATAGGCTACTGTATGTATACACTATTTACACTATACACTACATCAATATCCCTCCCTCATAACTTTCTTGTATTATTCTCCACAACACGTAATTTCTATTGCGTCAACATTTCCACGCTATGATTGTTATTAATTCTCCCTTCTAATTGTTTCATTCATGCTGTATCAGTACATTTTCATTATCCTTTAATTTGTTTCCCTTGTCTACACAGGTCTCTCCATCTCTCTGTTTCCAGCTTGCTTGTCTACGTAGCTGACATGTTCAGAAAAAAGAAGATGTATTAGAAATGTATTATGTATTATGTATTATGTTCATGCAATGTATACACCTTTCTGTAATGCGATATCTCTTCCTACTGACCTTTCACGAACACGTCAACCTTTTTAGTTCCATTTCATTTTGATCTTGCCTCTGGGGGTTTACACGTTCAGATAACGGTCCTCTCATGCATCTCTGTCATCGAGTTTATTAACATGATATTTGTTTACTTATTATCTCCTCTTATTTGCTCCCGTGCTATAGCCTATAAGATTGCTATAATTACAGTATACAATATTTCACAATAGCAAATGGCAGACAATACTTACTAGACTCGATTTAGTGAGTGAAATGAGGGGGAGAGAGTTCTTTAATTATATTTAGCTTTTTACATATAGTTATACGTCCTATTCAACATCTTGCAGACATAACTAAATTACAAGCATGGTAGCCCGACTCACAACTGTATAATAATTAATTTGATCAACCATACACGCCACCTTCCTCTTGTTATATATTGTTCATGTTATTCCAGCCCTCGTATTTACTCATGCACACTATCCAGTTTGTTCACCCCCATTTTGTTAATTCCTTTACTCCCCTTTACTTCTTACTTGCAAGTATTTGTCTTTACTTACATTAATTTGCATTTCTACACGCCTCTTAAGGGGGTAGTGCTTGTTTTTTGGTATATGTATTTTATTTATATATACCGGTATATATATATGTTTTTTTAGTTTCCTCGCTAAACCTCCATCAAGCTTAAGAAAAACACCCTAGACCCCCTTTCAAGAAAAAAATCTAAATTTTTCGGTAGAAAAATGTCTCGGCCAAAGGCCGGTTCCTTCTAAAATATACAGCCCCGCTATCGCTCGCTCGCCAGGGAACAAATCGAAACCTAAATAGCACGAAAGGTCTTAATATTGACACATAAATGGGGTGAAACGTCTTAAAATCGCCAAACTAATGGAACGACCGTCTTTCTCAAGACTATTATGCTAAACATGAGGGAGAAGGAGATCCAGAAATAGCGACTACCTCCCCCTCAACCCTCTCCTTTTCACTGCTTGCTTCTCCTCTGGCGATTGCAGGTTACAAAAGCCTCCCTTTCTTCCCCTCTTATAATTTGCTTGCTCCATGTTTATTACTCTGTTCGTTCCCTTCTTTTCTTATCTTAGTTCTACAATTTTCTTCCCATTTCCCGTTTTTCATTTTGTTACGCCTTTGTGTTTTAGTACGCCTTATATTTTGCTTATATTTTCGTTCCTTTGTTGGTTGCTAGTACGCATTGATATTTTCGTTATCATTCGTTTATCTGTTGTTGTATATACTCTGTATCTCTTCTGTCTTATCTCACTATAACTCTTCTGTCTGTATAACTCTTCTCGTCTGTATAACTCTCTCGTCTGTATAACTCTTCTCGTCTGTATCTCTTCTCGTCTGTATAACTCTTCTCGTCTGTATAACTCTTCTCGTCTGTATAACTCTTCTCGTCTGTATAACTCTTCTCGTCTGTATAACTCTTCTCGTCTGTATAACTCTTCTCGTCTGTATAACTCTTCTCGTCTGTATAACTCTTCTCGTCTGTATAACTCTTCTCGTCTCAGCGTTTCTGTTTACATTTAGTTTTGTATTTGTATTTGGATGTAAAACACCTATATGTTTTTATCTCAATCGCGTTTTTATTTTATTTTGTGTTTGCTTTATTTGCAGGCTTTAAATAACTTTCACTCGCATCCATCTAAAATGTATCTCATCATGACCTTCACTGTATTTACCTGTTTATCTGCGTTCCCCATTTGGATATCTTTTAATTTGAAATGTGCAAGTTCTTTCTAGTTCTCACACGGGTTCTGGCACAATTTATATACTTCTCCTGGTTATATCAATTTATATACTTCTCCTTGTTATATTAATTTATATACTTCTCCTTGTTATATTAATTTATATACTTTTCCTTGTTATATTAATTTATATACTTCTCCTTGTTATATTAATTTATATACTTTTCCTTGTTATATTAATTTATATACTTCTCCTTGTTATATTAATTTATATACTTCTCCTTGTTATATTAATTTATATACTTCTCCTTGTTATATTAATTGTGTTGTCCAATCTGCTTTTCTTAAGTGAAAATACAGATTTTGTTTAATCTTTCGGGATATGATGTATTTGTCAGTGATGGTATCAACTTTGTTGCTTTACGCTGCACTGACTCGAGTTTATCAATATCCTTGTCCAGATATGGAGATAAAAAAATGCACGTCATATTCAAGATTGGGCCTCACTATGCTTCTAAATAACAGTACTATAATGGTCTCAATTGTATTAGTAAAGAGAGAGAGAGAGAGTGAGAGAGTGAGGGTGAGAGTGAGTGAGTGAGTGAGTTTGAAGAGGAAAGATAATATAAAAGTTAGTAACTCAATTGTTCGCCGCTCCTGCCAAACATCAACTCCGTATGTGTTAACTTGGAATCACATTATAGATTTTTGTCCCAGTCCTGTTCGTCTCTTAATGGGATGCAGCGCGGCCAGGCTAATGAAGGAAAACTTTCCTTTTTCGTTTGTTTTCAATTCGGTGCAAAATTAGAAAGTAAAATAGTGGGCGCAAGGTTCAATTTTGCAATTAGGATATTAGCACTTGAGTATATTGAGCAATTATAACAACGCATGCACAGCTGCCGACGTGAATGTGTATGGAAATAATAATATGATTAAATTAAAGAGGATAGTTTTTTATATAGAGGGTAATAGATAATCGAATTAAATATTACGTATCAAACTATGTTTGTAATTCAATTTGTTTTCCGTATAGCATAGGAATAGATACATAAGAACATAAGAACATAAGAAAATGGGAGTCTGCAGAAAGCCGATTGGCCTAAGCAAGGCAGATCCCTGTCCCACACAACCCCAATTACAAAGCCCAATTATAGGCTCAACACTCTAATACCCTGAGGATCATCTTACCAAAACGGTTAGAGATTAACGCAGGATTACGGGGGTCTGCAGAGCGCTGATTGGCCCAACCCTGATGATCCCCCTTCACACCCAACCCTTCTCGTCCATATGCTTATCCAATTTTATCTTAAAGCTCCCTATCGTTTTTAATCCCACTATAGCACTTGGTAGTCCATTCCACCCATCTACAACTCTGTTACCAAACCAATATTTGCTATCTCTTTTCTGAAACGAAATTTATCTAATTTGAAACCATTGGTACGAGTTTTTTCGCTATCACTGAGCTTTAGTACATTTGTCATGTCCCCTTTGTTAATCCCACTAACCCACTTGAACACCTCTATCATATCCCCTCTAACTCTGCGTCTCTCTAACGAATGTAATCCTAATGTCTTCAAACCTTTCTTTATACGGAAGATTTCTAATATTATGGATCATTTTTGTCATTCTACGTTGTACTCTCTCCAATGAATCTATGTCCATTCTGTAATAAGGACACCAAAATTGAACAGCATAATACATATGGGGTCTCACTAATGACAAGTAAAGTTTTAAGATAACATCAGCAGTTCTGTTACTCACACTCCTTGAGATGAACCCGAGAATCCTGTTTGCCTTGTTTCGAACGCTTATTTGCTAACAAACACACCTAGATCTTTCTCACAATTCGAGTTTTCTAATTCCACATTAGCTAGTTTATATTTAACATTTGTATGCATCTTCCCTATCTTTAATACCTTGCATTTGTCAATGTTAAACTTCATCTGCCAATTTACTGACCATTCGTGTAAGGTATCTAGATCCCTTTGGAGGCACTCTATATCTCTATCTGAATCAATTGTTCTCCCCGTCGTCTACAAATTTACTTATCCTACTAGTTATACCTAAATCAAGGTCATTTATGTATATAACAAACAACAGAGGACCTAATACAGATCCCTGGGGGACACCACTTTTGACTGCTCACCATTCTGACTTCGTACCATTTATGCTGACTCTCTGCTTCCTACCAATTAGCCATGACCTAATCCATCCCAACAACGCCCCACCTATTCCATGCGCCTCAACCTTTCTCATCAATCTCTCATGGGGGACTCTGCGAAAGCTTTACTGAAATCTAAATATATTATATGACTTATCTACGGCTTCATATACCTCTGAGAAAAAACTAAGCAAATAGTAAGGCAAGAACGTCCCTGAGTGAATCCATGGCTGAGAAGAATTTATTAAATTAAATGTATCTAAGTGGTTTCTAATTTTACTAGCAATAATTGACTCTAGTAGCTTTCCTATGATTGAAGTAAGACTAATGGGTTGGTAATTGGATGCTATTGATTTGTCAACCTTTTTGAAGATCGGAATACGTTTGCAAGCTTCCAAGCTTCTGGAACTATACCTGTCTCCAATGATGTTAAATAAAAATGTTAATGGGTAACGTAACTCATCCCTACATTCTTTTAATACTCTTGCATATACATCATAAGGACCAGGCGATTTATGAAGTGTCAGTCTGTGCATTTCCGTAAGCACATCATTTCTACTTATAGTAACCGTACTTAACCTATTTTCTATACTATCGCTATATACCTTACGGACTTCTGGAAACTGTGCCAAATTTTCATTAGTGAAAACGGAAAGAAATTGACCATTTAATGTACTGCCATTTCTAAATCATTTTCTGTCATTTCTCCTATCGAAGTTTTAAGGGGACCAATTACATCTCTAACCTTGGATGGAGATAGTTGGTAAAAAGCTTTTGGATTATTTTTTGAGTCATTGGCAACCTTAATTTCATAATTTCTTTTTTCTTTCCTAATATCCTTTTTTACCTGTCTTGATAGATTCTGATAGGTGGCAAGTAGGTGATTTTCGCCTTTTCTAATTTTTCTATATATTCCTCTCTTTTGTCCTAGAAGATCTAATAGTCGATTATTCATCCATTTTGGTTGGTTCTGTGTTGATCTAAATTTTCTTTTGGGATGTATTTATTTTGTGCATTGAATACTGACTGATAAAATTATCGTATGTATCTACCAAGGTTGACGTCTCTTCCTGAACTAAGATGACAGGTGCCTGAGAAGGGGTACACTCATTTGGACACCTGGATCGACTTAATTTTTTGACCATAGGGTCCGCTAATAGGGCTCTTCTTAACCACCATAATGGGCTTTTCTAAAGTCAGGTATTAATGTTGTATTCTCTCTGGTATTACCTTCCATTGTATATTAAAATACACAGAATTGTGGTCACTATTTCCTAGGTGGTCCCCTATCTCTACATTATTTACCATATGTTCATTGTTACTGAAAACTAAATCGAGAATATTATTACCTCTAGTCGGCGTATCTATGAATTGAAATAAAAAACTATCTTGTACTACCTCTATAAACTCCTCAGAATCAGAGTCTCCTATTTGATGCTGCCAATCTCTATTCGGAAAATTAAAATCCCCCATAATGCACACATTGCTAAACCTTGATGCCATTTTAATTTCCTCCCATAATGACGTTCCGTCATTTCTACTCATATTTGGCGGTCTATACATAACTCCAATAACTATGGTCTCACTACCTTCGTAACCTCTACCCAAACACTTGCATTATCGTTATTTAGTCTAATACCGGATTTAATACAGCTTTTTAAGGTACTCCTGACAAACACTGCTATACCGCACCCCTCTTACTTGTTCGGTCATATTTAAACAAACTATATCCTGGTATATCAAATTATGCTAAATAATGCCTGGTTTCTGTATTCATCCACGTTTCAGTTAGCGCTATTATGTCTATATTTTCTTTGCTAACAAGGGCTCTAAGTTCGTTCATTTGTTACATAGACTCTAAAGTTTGTGTAATATACTCTCAATTTACTTCTTTTCTTTTTACCTAATTTACCTTGTTTTTCGCGACATTTCCATATTCTGTTGCACCATCACTACTATCATTTGCATTATAGTCATCATTTTTAGCATGAGACTGAATATCCTTATCGCTTTCGCCTGACGCTAAAATTGTTCCAATTATCCTATCATTTACGCTCTCAATATTTATGTTCAAAACCCCACAACCACCCTATCTAAAGAACTAGCTACTGTAGAAACCCCTAACCGTGAAAGATGAACCCCATCCCTTGCGTACATCCCATCTCTCCCATAGAAACTATCCCAGTTATCAATGAATGGTATTGCTTTTTCTTTGCAATATTTCTCCAAACGGCAATTGACACAAATCGCCCTGGATGTCCATTCCTTGGGAACTCCTCTTCTGGGTAGGATACAATGTACTACAGGGATCCCTCCCTTCATCCTAACTTTATCTAACACATCCCGATACTGCTGCAGCAGTTCCTCACTTCTACCCTTACCAACATCGTACTCCCGGCACTGAGACAGATAATGGGGTTATCTCCACTATCTTCCAAGATGTGGTCCATCTTCTCTAAAACCCTCCCAACTCCATGGCCAGGCAGACACACAACCTTCCTAAGTTTAGTGCGGGTAGCCCTAACTAAATGTCTTACCATGGAGTCGCCCACAATCGACACAGACTTACCTTCTCGGGACACAGACTTACCTTTCCCTCGGGAGGATCCAGCAGCTGCAGTTGGAGAACCCCCGGTGGTGGCAGAAGGTCCCTTGGTGGTGGTGGTGGTGGTGGGGGTAGTGGTGGTGGTAGGTACAAGTTCATGTTTCCAATTGTACGGTATATAAAATTAAAAATATATATTTATTATGAATTACTCTACAATGTATTTTCATAGCTTATATAATCAATATTTTGTATTTACATAAATAATAAAAATAAATTTATGAACATATTTCACAACAAATTAAGAGTTTAATTAATATTGTTTCAATTAATATACATTTTCTTACAGCTTGCCATTATTAGGCTAAACAATTATATTCTCCTATACTAATGAAACCCCTAATGAAGTGGCCGAGTTGAGATGATGGGACATATTATTATAACTTAACACTACGAAAATAATCACCTTCAAATACAGAATGAGTACAATCGAGTTGGCTATTTTCTGGAAACTGAAATTTCTATTTTGTCAATCAATATGCATATCAACCTAACTAATTACAAAATAAACTTGTACACCTGGCTCTTGTATTCTCTCAACACCTCCCCCTCGACACATCAGGCCCCGTGACAGACAGTATATAGAATTCAACTATCTCTAATAAAAGTTGGTATCTTAGTTACCATATATAGAATATGTAATGGGTGTTAGTACCTAGTGAGTGAAAAGCTTAATAGGTGATGCGAGTGTGTGAGTCATCCGAGGCAATAATTGGCGAGACAGTGGCGATGCCGTGCAGCACTGAGCCTGGGGAAAACAGCCAGGTGCCGTTGGTTTGGGTAACTATGTCGACCCGGTTGAGTAATTTAACTTATCACCTGGAATAGATTTCCAGCTGTCATTGTATTGAATAATCGACTGTGCAGGCTACAGAAAGCATATGTATGGTGGGGGGAGTCGAATCATTAACCCATTCAGTACCGGTGACGCCTTTTTCATTTGATGTCAGCTACATTTACACGATTTTATGAATCTTAGGAAGGTTACATGGTAGCTAAAAGGGTGAATTGAGATAGAGTGTGGCCCTATATTTGGTAGATATCCTTCCTAAGCTGAATACAATCGTCTAATAGTTGCCAGAATGTTAATGAAATATACGTCACCGATACAGAGGGGGTTAAGACTATAATTATAATAATAATAATAATAATAATAATAATACTAATACTAATAACGATAAAACACATATACATCAAGTCTTGGTGTCCGTCTCCCACTAATGTTTAAATTCGATCAGATACCGTATGCAAAATAAACACAAGGGAAGGGGAAGGAGCAGGTGAGTAAAGATAGGACATATTGAGAGAGAGAGAGAGAGAGAGAGAGAGAGAGAGAGAGAGAGAGAGAGAGAGAACACCTGCCGCTGAAGTGTTCATGTGACTTTGACACGAGGGACACTTTCAATCGGGAAATACCCTCTGATGCCATACTCTCTAGCCCACTCATAAGAATTCGTGGACCCTATATGGTTTTCTGTATGCAATTATAACTATCTGGACTGTTTTTTGGATATAACTTGCTTTACAATAATTAGTATATTTAAGTTTTGTAGTTGATTTATAGAAAATTATACTCATAAATTCGTTTCCAGAGATATACTTCCATAATTAAAAATAGGTGAAGTCCAGGTATTTGTATGAGTGGGCTAGAGACTATGGCATCCGAGTGTACAATCTAGTGCATAAATGGTGAGACTCCCATTTGAATCAGTATCGAATGTAAACGAGGCAATACAATGCTTCACAACTTGACTTTCAAGGTTCAAATATTCGAATTGATGAAACCATGCTCACGATTGTACACAAACTCGAGGTCTCAAAACCGCACTGCCACTGTCTTGCCATTTGATCTCGCATATCGGACAACTCACTCACTCTCACTCTCTCCTCTCTCTCTCTCTCTCTCTCTGTCTCCCTCTCTCTAAAGGGGGGTCACCGTTTTTTTTTATATTGTTCTCTCCTTTTCTCTCTTTCCCTGGCTTGTATCCATTCGGCCCCATTCAGCCAACTGTTTTAATAAGTTTATCCCCATCCAGGTGTCGATTTCTTCCTGGCGAGCGCTAGCGAGCCAGCATTGTTTGGAGAAATCTGGCTTCGCCGAAGAAATGTTTCTATCGAAAAATTTACAAATTTAGCTTGCTGTCAAAACAAATATATATGTATGCTGGCTCGCTACCGCTCGCCAGGAAAATATTGACACCTGAATGAGGGTAAGCGTCTTGAATGGGGCCGAATGGATACAAGCCAAAGAGAGAGGGAGAGAAAGAGAAAAAAAAAGCGAGGTGGGCTCCCTTAAATGCCACCCCCTGATTGAGCTTACCACTCTTCTGAAAAGATGTGTGGTCAAATAATATAGTCAGCACCTGCACTTATAACACCACAGAAAGATGTGTGGTCAAATAATATAGTCAGCACCTGCACTTATAACGCCACAGAAATCCAGCCATCTGATAAACATTGTTAAACGAATGATATAAAACATAAACAAAAATAAAACTGTTCAACTGATCCCTTCCCCTCGTCCTCGGTTTGCTATCTGATTAATATTTGTTAAATCCCAATTACGGCATCCTTACTTTCTTTCCGTAACAGCATTATCATTTAGTATTCCTCGTTATTCCTTTTTAGTGTGTGTGTGTGTGTGTGAGAGAGAGAGAGAGAGAGAGAGAGAGAGAGAGAGAGAGAGAGAGAGAGAGAGAGAGAGAGAGAGAGAGAGAGAATATACAGTAGTGTGTTTGTGTGTGAAGTATTTCTGCTCACAATGTCTAAGTTGAGAAACTAAACAAACTATTCTTAGGGTTAAACCTGAAATAGAAGCAACGTATTTCAAACCACCTTTCCATAACGTGCACTACCTACATGTCAAACAAAAGGTACGGTGTATAATATTATTGTAATGTTAAACACAGGGCCAATGGAATATTATTATAGTATCTATATTTCATCCACACCTGCAGCCATGACAAACATTCTTCCACAGTAAAGTAATGCTAATATTTTAAGGGGAGATTTCCACCTGGAGATTTTTTTTCTGAACCTCTTTCTCCCTCATGTTTT
>CM064486.1:33409368-33450937 GCA_032716605.1 Paralithodes platypus | reverse complement strand
ATCCGTAATTTTTCTAACACAAGTGTTCTCCAAACCAAACTCGTTAAGATACTCGTTTAGTTAATATCATAATTGAGTGTTCTAGATTACTTATATTTTGATTGGATAAATTGGTTTCATATTTTAGTTGAATAAATTGGTTTCATATTTTAGTTGAATAAATTGGTTTCATATTTTAGTTGAATACTGTATATTGGTTTCATATTTGCATTAAACAAATGGGTTTTCATATTTTATTTGAATACTTGTGTTCATATTTTGGTTGAATAAATTGGTTTCATATTATTAGTTGAATACGTGGGTTTCATATTTTGGTTGACTACATTGGTTTCATATTTTTGGGTGAATAAAGTGGTGTTCATATTATTTGGTTGCATACATTGGTTTCATATTTTGGATTGGATAAATTGGGTTTTCATATTTTGGTTGAATAAATGTTGTTGTTCATATTTTGATTGGATAAATTGTTTTCCATATCATATTTGGTTTAAGTACTTTGTTTCATCAATATTTTGGTTGAATAAATTGGTTTCATATTTTGATTGGATAAAATATGGTTTCATATTTTGGTTGAATCAAATTGGTTTCATATTTTGGTTGAATAAATTGGGTGTGTCATATTGTTTGGTTGAATAATTTGTTTTCATATTTTGGTTGAATAAATTGGTTTCATATTTTAGTTGAATAAATTGGTTTCATATGTTGGTTGCATAAATTGGTTTCATACTTTGGTTGAATAAATTGGTTTTCCTATTTTGGAGGTTGAATAAATTGGGGTTGCATATTTTGTATTTAATAAATGGTTCTCATTGGCACCAGACTTGTCATCGATTTTTAAACATACCACACTCCGTATTTTTCTAATTACAAGTGGTCTCACAAACCATTCTCGTTAAGATACTACTTTACTTCCTGTTCGGAATCACCGCCTTACGATCGGCACTTTCGTACTTAAACATTTTGTAAGAATGTTCCCAATTAAGGGGGGGTCACCTGCTTTTTTTCTCTTTCTCTTTCTCTTTCTTGTATCCATTCGGACCCCATTCAGCCAACTGTTTTATGACGTTTTTCCCCCTCCAGGTGTCAACTTGTGTGAAGACATCCGGATTCGCCCGGGAAATTTTCTATTGAAAAACAAGTACAAATTTAGCTTGAGCTGTCAAAACAAAAACATATATATATGCTGGTTTCGCCATAAAACGTATGCTAATGCTAAAAAAATCGCTACCGGTTCGCTACCAGCTACCAACTACTAAACCGCTCACCATAAAATATTGACACCTGGATAGGGTCAAACGTCTTAAAACAGTAGGCTGAATGGTGCCGAATGAATACATGCCAAAGATAGAGAGGTAGGAAAGAGAAAACAAACGATGTGGGACGGTCCCTTTAAACACCAATCCGAATTTTTCTCCTTGGGAGGATTCAGTGTCAGTATTCCATAACATATTACCCACTTCCATCATTTAGCACCTCAAATAAACCACCCAAACACCAAAAAACCACAGTTTCAAGTTCTCCTTTCCCTAATCCTGGTATTTCCTAAGCGATTATTTTTGGTAGATGGTGCGGTGGTTTGGGTGGGCTTCGAGGTGCCCGGGGGATAGTCTGTTCGATCTTGGCGCTATTTATAGACCCGTTGTTCCTCCTGGGTTAAACTTGGGGTTTGTTTTGGTGTTTTTGTGTGGTGTGTGTGTTTGTGTGTTTTTGTGAGAAAGAGGAGAATGACACAGAGAGGGGAAGAGAAAATTGGTGTGTTGGTGTGTGCGTGTGTTATGTGGATTTTACCTAATTGTAAGAAAAATTGTATGTGTTTGTGTTGTGTGTGTGTGTGTACAGCGAGGGTAAGAGAAAGGGTGTGTGTGTCTCTCTCTGTTCATGTGTGTGTGTGTGTGTGGTGTGTGTGTTGTGTTTGTTGGTGTGTGTGTCTCCTCTCTCTCTCTGTGTGCGTGTGGGGGAGTGTGTGTGGTGGTTGATGCCGCGTGGTGACAGTTTTGTGGTGTTATCTATGGTGACAGGTCGAGGAAGTCCAAAATTGATGGTGATAAAAGCAAACATTTGTGGTAAACACGATGGTATTAATGGTGGTGGTGGTGGTGGTAGTAATTGTGGTGGTGTTGGTACGGGTGGTAGTGGTGGTGGTGGTGGTGGTTGTCATGGTATTTGTTGAGTATAGGAGTAATGATGCGGTAGTAGTAGTAGTGATAGTCGTTGCAGTTTATTAACAATTATTGTTGGTGGTAGTGGTGGAAGAGGTGGTAAGGTGGTAATAGTTCTGCTTATAGTAGTAGGAGGTTCGGTTGTTGATAAACTTGAGTGGATATTAGTCGTAGTAGTATTTAAATTGATAGGATAGTCAGTGGTAAAGTTAGTAGTAGTACTAGTAGTAGTAGTCGTACTAGTAGTATTCCCATAAGCCAGTCCAACCAAACCAAGATAGTACAACTAGACAACCACTAATAGTCCCCAAGATGGTAGACAAGTTTATTTAGGCTTGACTGTTTACGCGTGTGTAGTAGACAAGTAAACCCTGGTGAAGTATTTTACCTGTGTCAGTGTGTGTGTGTGTGCGGGATAGGGTGTTTGGTGGTCTGTGTGTTTCTTTTTGTGTGTGTGTGTGTGTGTGTGTGTGTGTGTTGTGTGTGTGTGGGTGTGGGTGTGTGTGTGTGTTGTGTGTCAGTGGTGTGTTTGTGTGGTTTATTGTGTCAGTGGGTTTGTAGTGTGTGTGTGTACTAGTTTGTGTTAGTGGTGTGTGTGTTACTATTTTACTAGTGTATTGTGTCAGTGTGTGTGTGTGGGAGTAGATTAGTGTTGTCAGTGGTGTTTGTGGTGTGTAGTAGTAGGTAAAGGGTTCTTTATATGGTAGCGATGGTTGTGTTGGCAGTGTTGGTCTGTGTGTTTGGAAGGAGGGGTTTCTGGTTCGGAAGAGGATGCTAACATAATTGTTTTTGGTAGCTAAATTTACTAGTTGTGGTAGTTGGAGGTTGATAGAGTGGTTTAATTAAGGAGTGCAAATATATAATAAATGGGTCGAGTTGGGGGGTGTGTGTTTTGATATCGAATGTAGTTAATTTAATGTTGAAAGTGCTACTTTGAGATGATGGTGTAGGTTTTGATAACTGAATGCAGTCCAATTTAATGTTCAAATAGAATACCTGGTTGATTCTGTTATTTGTATATATGAAGACACACAATTTCCAGAGTTGGATTATACTAAATGGATTGCTTATGTTTGTTTTTGATCTTGACATGCAGAGAGAAAAAAAAAAAAAAAAAAAATAAATTGAAAGTGAAATATTGAAATGTTTAGGGTGATTGTGTTAATCGTGATCTTGAATGCAGTAAATTGGAATGTCAAATATTGAAATGTTTAGGGTGATTGTGTGTCGTCGTGATCTTGAATGCCCGATTTAAAGTGCCACTCTTGAACATGTTTAGGGTGCTTGTGTTAGTCGTGATCTTGAATGCAGTACATTTAAAGTGAAATATTGAAATGCTAAGGGTGATTGTGTTAGTCGTGATCTTGAATGCAGTAAATTTAAGGTGAAATATTTACATGCTAAGGGTGAGTGTGTTAGAGTCGTGATCTTGAATGCAGTAATTTAAAGTTGAAATATTGAAATGTTTAGGGTGATTGTGTTAGTCGTGATCTTGAATGCAGTAAATTTAAAGTGAAATATTGAAATGTTTAGGGTGATATTGTTAGTCGTGATCCTTGAATGCAGTAAATATGAATGTGGAGGTTGTTTAATTGGCGTTACTTTATCTGGTTGTAGTTGTAATCGATTGTTTTTGGAAGTCAATTGTTGGAGGAATTCTTTGTTTTCCAATAGTATGACAAATGAAGTGAATGTCAGTTTGTCATATTGTTTGTCATGTCTTTAATGTTTGATATTGTTTATTATCATAGTGTTTTAATGTGGTAGTTGTCACTAATGGTAGTAGTGGTTAAGTGGGGTGTATAGTGGTAGTGAAGATGGTGATTGATAGTGGTAGTGAGTGTTAGCGTGGTTATAGTTTGATGGTAGTCGTGGTGATGGCGGCAGTTGTGGTGATGGAGGATGTAGGCGCTTGTGAAGATCGGTTTGAATAATGGTTATCGTAGCAGTGCTTGTTAGCGTTTTTGTAGCATAGTGGTAGTCGTGGTGATAGTAATAGTATTGGTAGTTGTGGTAGGGAAGGTAAAGAACTCCAACACACCACCTTCCCACCTCCAACACCGCACGGGGTACTGCGGCACTCCTCCATTATTCTCCCAACTCCCCCTTTTTTCCTCCCCTTTCCTCCCTCCTCCACCTCTTTTGCCTTCCCTCCACCACCCTCACTTTCCCTTTGACCCTCTGGACCCATAGACACACACACACTATACATACATATCAAACCCAAGCAAACTCACACACACACACCCCAGAGGCATGCAAGCAAGCACCACATACACCACACACTCTCATAATACACACTCATTATCCAATCTAGCCTTTTTGCCTCCACGTTTTCCTTTCGTTTGAGTTTTCTCCCCCCCCCCTCTGCTCTCTCGTCTCTCCGCCTCTCTCTCTCTCTCTCCACCTCTCCTCTCGTCTCTCAACTCTCTCTCCTCTCTCTCTCTCTCTCTCTCTCTCTCCTCGCTTTCACTTCAACCCCACCTTTCTTTCAAGCACACACACACACACTCTCTCTCTCTCTCTCATCCGGGTGGATGGGACTCAAAAGCCTTGGCGGGGAACCCATCTAGGGGAATAAACCCTAAACAAATTACTGATGGGCGACACACTATATAATCGGTGCCACTTACACTACACGTGGCGATCTTTGTAACAGATAACAGTACCTTAAACTATAACACTGTCTACCACCCCTGCAACAGCGTTCGTCTGTCTCGCCTTTGGAATTCTTCTTGGATTTAGAATACCCCCTCCTTTTCTTCTCACAACTCTCTTCATCTACTACTTTTCTTCTCACAACTCTCTTCATCTACTACTTTTCTTCTCACAACTCTCTTCATCTACTACTTTTCTTCTCACAACTCTCTTCATCTACTACTTTTCTTCTCACAACTCTCTTCATCTACTACTTTTCTTCTCACAACTCTCTTCATCTACTACTTTTCCAACTTCACCCCCTTTTCTCATGTTTTTTCTACTCCTTTTCTTCTCATAATAGCCTTCATACACTCCTCTTCCAACTCCCCTTCTCATAATAGCCTTCATACACTCCTCTTCCAACTCCCCTTCTCATAAACTATCTTCATCTACTACTCCTCCCTCATGTCCTTGTTTCAATTCTCCCTCTCTCCCCTTCCCTACCTCTTCCTCTCTCCTACTACCTCTGCTTCTCGCCCCTTCCCCTCTCTCGTATCTTTACCACTATTCCCTCTATCCCCTCTCCCTCACTCATATCTCTTAACTTACTCCTTCCTCTTCTTCCTTCTCTCCCCTTCCCCTCTCTCATATCTTCACCACTAATTCCTTGCAACCCTTCTTCGGGAAAAGTCGGATTCACACGATCGCTATTTCGGGGCAACTGTCTTCAGGAATTCGTTTGTGATAGCGTCTGCACCAACCCTTTATATTCAAGCTAACTCAACGTGATTTTATACAGCTTAGGAAGGAAATCTGGCAATCAAAAGTCCACAAGTTCTTCCAAGATGTATAAAATCGTCAAATAATATAAATCCGTGTTTTCTTATATGTTTCCAATACATCAATACATCAATACATCAATACATCAATCAATAAATCCGCGTTTTCTTAGTCATCAGTTTCCATTTCCAGCTTCCGAGCAGAAGTGTATTATCTTGAATATCCATCAACGTTCTGGCTCGTTAGTAGTTTAATTATAATTAGCTGGTGTTAGTACTGTTGGTCTCATTTATCATACCTACCTACCTACCTACCTCTCTCTCTCTCTCTCTCTCTCTCTCTCTCTCTCTCTCTCTCTCTCTCTCTCTCTCTCTCAGTGGTTGTGGTTGTGGTGTGTGGTGGTGGTGTGGTGGTAGTTGTGGTGTGGTGGTGGTTGTGGTGTGGTGGTAGTTGTCTTGTGGTTGTGGTGTGGTGTGCTGGTAGGTGTGATGTGGTCGTAGTTGTGTTCGGGTGGTAATATTGTGGGTATGGGTTGAGGTGGTTGTTGTAGTTGTGGTGTTGTGGGTGCGGCTGAGAAGTTGCAGTTATGGTGGTGATTGTGAGTGTGGTATGGTAACGATAATGAGTGTGGTAGTGGTGGTAACTCTAAGGTGGTATTATGGTGGTGTTGTAGTAGTGGTTGTGGTGATGTAGCTGTGGTGTTGTGGCGAAGGCTGTAGTGTATAGAGTGGTTGAGGATGTGGCGTATCTAGGTGGTTTTGATAATAATGGTTGATATTGTGTTGTATTGTTGTTGGTGTTGTTTATTGGGGTTGTGGTAGCACGTAGAATAGTATTAGTAGAAGTGGTATATGTAAAGGTGGTTATGAGTGAAGTAGTAATTCAGGTGATGGTGTTGTAGTGTTGTTAGTGGTGGTGGGATTAAGAGGACATGGGTCGTTTTTTCTTGGTCCCCTTTCTTCCTCATGCTTATCCCCATTAGTATTGATATTTTAAGAAGTTTGCCCCGTTACTTTGTCGATTTTAAGACCTTTCGCCCCAATTCTTTGTCAATATTAAGACCTTTCCTGCCCTTTAGATGTCGATCTTTTTCTTGGCGAGCGATAGCGAGCCTGTAATTGTGGAGGAGCCGGCCTTCGGCCTTGACATTTTTCTACCGAAAAAATTACAAATTCATCTCGAAGGGGGATCTAATGGACGTTTTTTTTTCTTCTAAGTTTGATGGTGGTCTACTGTAGGGAGGAAACTAGAAAATAAATGAAAACATACATCAATTTATCTTGAGGGGAGTCTAGGGGGTGTTTTTCTAAGTTTGAGGGAGGTCTAGCGAGGAAACTAAAAAAATAAATAAATGAATGAATACACCAACAAAATAGCCTCTAGCCCCTTAATGCACGTTTCCTTACCACCGTCTCCGTTTTAGAGTGAATGGGAGGTCTAGGCCACGAATGAATGGTGGCAGAGGGGAGGGAGAGGGCCAGTTTATTAAGAGGAGATGGGTCGTTTTTCTGGCCCGCTTTCTTCCTCATTAGTGGTCAGGTTTTAAGGCGTTCGGCCTATTACTTTGGCGATTTTAAGACCTTTCGCTCCATTTTTCTGTCACTATTAAGACTTTTCGTCATTTAGGTGTCGATTTGTTTCTGGAGAGCGCTAGCGAGCCTGAAATTTTACTATAAAAACATGTATAAATTCATCTCGGGAGGAGGGTCTTGGGCAATGTTTTTTTTTAAAGTTTGATGGAGGTGTAGGGAGGAAACTAAAATAATAATAAAACGATACATAAATGAGCCAATAATGACGACCATCGCCCCTTAACATGTACATACCTGTAGCCCGGGCAGCTGTAAATAAGTGAATTAAGGGGCGTGTTGTTGTTTTTTTTTTTTTTTTTTTGGGGGGGGGGGGGGTTTCCTCCCTAAACCTCCCTCAAATATTATTATGTTCCTTCCAACAACCAACTATACTCCTAAAATCGATTAATGAAATTTACAAACACATGTGGCAGTCCGTGGATTCGAACCCAGGACGCTCACACCGAAAATCAACACCTTATGCATCGCACCACGAAGACAAACTTAGAAAAACATCCCCTAGACACCCCTTCAAGATAAATGTGTACATTTTTCGGTAAAATAAAATTCCCGGGCGAAGGCCGGTTCCTCTTATAAATACAGGCTCGCTTTCGCTCGCCAGGAAAAAATCGACACCTAAATGGCACGAAATGTCTTATAATTGACAACGAAATGGAGCTAAAGGTGTTAAAATCGCCAAACTAATGGGTCTTTAAGATTTCAAAAATAATGAGGCTAAACACGAGGAAGAGAGGGGTCCAGAAAAACGACCCATCTCTCCTTAACTAATAAACGTGATCATACTTTTGGATTGATGTATATAAACTGTACCTGATTGCGTACACTAGGCTACACTATACAGTAATTCGTCTCTTATTTACAATCATATATTTATTTGATGTAATACGAGGAATTTGGTTATGTCAGTCTTTCAATTTGAGCAGGAGAGAGAGAGAGAGAGAGAGAGAGAGAGAGAGAGAGAGAGAGAGAGAGAGAGAGAGAGAGAGAGAGAGAGAGAGAGAGCAGAGAGAGAGAGAGAGAGAGAGAAGAGAGAGAGAGAGAGAGAGAGAGAGAGAGAGAGAGGAGAGAGAGAGAGAGAGAGAGAGAGAGAGAGAGAGAGAGAGAGAGAGAGAGAGAGAGAGAGAGAGAGAGAGAGAGAGAGAGAGAGAGAGAGAGAGAGAGAGAGAGAGAGAGAGAGAGAGTTGTTACAGGCAGCTTTCTCGCTAGTCTACACATAAACAAAACAGGTACGTACATAAAAGATAGGGATCTTATATATAAAGGTTACGTTAGTATAAATATTCAAACATTCAATATTGGCACGCCAAAGGCAGCAATTTACTGATAGCGTCATAAGCCAGGGGTCTTAAATAGTTATCATTGAAATAAAATATAACTTTTGTTCTAGATGAAAAAATAATCCTCTTAACTTATGCATTAGTTTGAGGAGCTTACATTTCAATTAATCCTGTTTTGCATAGCTGGGAAAAATATTCAGATTATAATATTATCATGATCACTGGCCACATAACAGATTTGCCACATCCACTGGAAATAGATCTCATGAGTCGGACCAGGGTGTCAAACCAGTGCAATCTTGTTTAAGGGGGGATGGCCCCGGTTTTCTGGACTACTTTCTCCCTCATGTTTAGCCCCATTAGTTTTCAGATGCTAAGATGTTTTCCCCATTAGTTAGTCGATTTTAAGACCTTTCGCCCCATTTCTTCGTCAATATTTAGACCTTTCGTGCTATTTAGGTGTCAATTTTTTCCCTGGCGAACGATAGTGAGCCTGTAATGTTGAAAGAACCGGCCTTCGGCCGGGAAATTTTTCTACCGAAAAATTTACACATTAATCTAGAAGGGGGATCTAATGGATGTTTTTGTTTTAATTTGATGGAGGTCTAGGGAGGAAACTAGAAAAATAATTAATACATGCAAACATCGCCCAAAAACTGAACCATCCCCCCCGTTTTTCCCAATTTGTTGTCAATATTAAGACCTTCCATGTCATTAATTAAGACCTTCCATGTCATTTAGGTGTCGAGTTTTGTTCCTGGCGAGCGATAGTGAGCCTGTAATTTTAGAAGGAATCGGCCATCGGCCGGAATATATTAAAATAGAAAAAAATACAAATTTATCTTGAAAGGGGGCCAAGGAGGTGTAATTTAAAGCTTGACGGAGGCCAAGGGACCAAACTAAAAACCTCCCCTTAAGGAGGAAAGGTATATGTTTTGGTCAATTAGTATTATATACTGTATATATATATATATATATATATATATATATATATATATATTAAAGACTTGAATTAATATGAGAAGAAATACAAGAAAATGTAAATGAAATAGCCATGGTGTTGCTATCTCATCACTTCCAAAGACATAACTCGCTCTATAAACCGTAATTACAGTATAGCTTTGCATAAACAATAATACAGTGAAAATAATAGACTTGGCTTCGTTTGACATCATGCTCATGACCTATTACACAAGGTGCTGCATCACAAAGCCGGTTATACAGTTATACACTATGTTCTAAATAATAATAATGCTATATAGTAGGATGCTGAGTCACTTACACTATACTCTGTTTCATTTCATCTGGCAGTAAATTGAATCCCTTAGCCGACAATTTCTCGATACCTAATGGACAAATAATGAACTACTATGTCTTTGCATCATATTATTAAGGCCAAGTTTATATAATTAGCACCAAATTTCAATATAAAATCTTCAAAATAACTGATAAATCTTGATGGGAACTTTGCAAATTAGCGTCAGTTGAAAAGAAACACAGTATAGGTGCCATTGAGTCTGTGCGTATATGAAAGTAAGCTTGTATGTATTTCTCAAAATCACTGTTTGAAAATGTGATTATTATTGACAGTAATGTTCATAGTTTGTACTTGTAGATCAACAAAGACTAATTCCAGTAATTAGATTTAATTTATTCATTGAATGAATGTAAGTAATATTATTATTGATGTTTTTTTATAATTGGCATTAGTAAAACTGTGATCGTTTACATACAGTTAGAGCAAAGAAAACAATATTTAATGCAAATATGCAGAGCAAGCAATACAGGCAATCTCGTGGAACCCTGCTGATTTGTTATATATATTTCCTGTTATTGTTTGTTTGTGTGTGTGTGTGTGTGTGTGTGTGTGTGTGTGTAAGGGGGGGGGGGGGGGGGTGATGTGTGGCTGTTGTCCTTCCCGGGATTTGTTTTAGGACTGGTTTTATGGCTTTATAGATTTGTCGGTATTTGTGAGTCAGTGTGTGTGTGTGTGTGTGTGGGCGGGGGGGGGGGGGGTGTATAATAATAATAATAATAATAATAATAATAATAATAATAATAATAATATAAATAATAATAGTGATAATAATAATAAATAAACTTACATTATATTAACATTTCCGAGATTTAGTTGTTCATGGGTTATTATTGAGTCAGGATACCGTATGTGGCTAGACATATTAGACGGCTTTCAAACATATAGCTTACCTTATCAAATTATATAAATTATATCTGAATTTGTGTATTAACTTAGTGTGTGTGCTTGAGAGGCCCTTGAACCCCAACAGCGACAGTAACGTAATTGTTTTTTAAAGATACTATAACAATTAAATATCACCTCCCAATAAAACACCTTCAACAACCATATCAATTAATGCATGGATTTATATTCATGAAAACACACACACACACACACACACATACACAAACCACACACACACACACACACATGCATACAAACCACACTCACACACACACACACACACAAACTACACACACAAGTCAGAAGCCGTGTGTTGAGTTAATTACCACACATCTGCTGAATATGCTGCCACCTTGTACCTGAACTCTGTGTTGGTCCACGGTATACACGGCACACCACACACACACACATAAATACACACACACACACACACAGACACACACACTACACACACAGACACAGACACACACACACACACACACACACACAAACACACACACACACAGCCCGTAGCCTAGTAGGTAGAGCTCTCGTCTCACACACGAGGGGTCGGGGGTTCAATCCCCGGCCGGGCGGAGACAAATTGGGCTTGTCTCCTTTCATGTGTTAGCCTCAGTTCACCTAGCTGTAAATAGGTACCTGGAATAAGTGGACGACGTTGTGACGTCCCATCTGGGGTTGGCAAAAATGGTACAAGGCGAGATGGGTATCATATGGTTCACCTAAGCTGATGGCTACCTAAGCCTTCGGGCGAGACGGTACCGTCTATAGTGAGAATGGTACCATACAGATCCACCCTAAGCCTTCGTTTCCAATGGCGCCAATTGGCTAAAATACAGACTACACACACATCCACAGCCATTCCAACAGTACACAAAACACTTAACATGCATTTCACGCAATACATTCCCAGTTAAGGAGGCGCGATAATAATGAGCTTAGCTCGCATTGCGTGGATTCCCCTTGACGAACAAGTAACTGAGTAACACAAGCGCGTATACTGTATTCGGACAATTCAGTAACATAATACAGATACAAGGGCTTACTATAATCTCTTTATTATCCAGGTGACGGTAAATTGCCATGCTCTTGTTTTTTCTTGAAGACTTCGCTTTATTATGACGCAAAGACAAGAGTCGTTTAATATTTTCCAGAAAGCATTAAGATATCAGAAGCGAAAGGATTAAAATTACCGACAAATGGAAACAAACACACTATACAATCAAAACATTAACCCCTTCTGTACCAGCAACGTCTTTTTGTATATTATTCTGGCTATACTTAGACCATTTTGTGCTGCTTAACCCCTTCTATACCGGCGATGTATAATTTATTGGATTTCAGCTACATTTAGACAATTTCAATTAGCCTAGGAAGGTCGTCAAACTATAAAAGGCTACAAACTATCTCAATTAATCCTTTTAGCTACCACATATCCGTCTTAAGCTTCATTGTATTGTCTAAATGTAGCTGAAATCAAATAAAAATGAAGTCGCCGGTATAGAAAAAATCATAATTTGTACCTGAATAAAGTCAAACTGTCTCATATTTGATTTTTCATACCGTACATAACATATTCTTCTCTTCCTTTCAAATCAATATTTCAAATTCAGTTTTCAGAAGCTAGTTCAAAGGTGTTCAGAAATATTTTCAAAGCAGTCAAAAGTTCTTGAAATAATATTATAATAATATCCATGGGGACAAAAATCAGTTGCATTTTCCTTATAATTTCATATTTTTTTCACCAACCAACTTTACTTCTAAACTCAATTAATTAAATCAACAAATACATGTGGCACTCCAAAGACTCGAACCTAGGATACTCACACCGATATTCCGGGCATTTATACATTACGCTATCAAGACACATAAAAGCTGCTTCTGTTTCAATGTGTTCACAAAAAATACAATATGTTTCTGCACTATTCTACTGCACTATCACCGGTCAAAATACAATATGTTTCTGCACTATTCTACTGCACTATCACCGGTCAAAATACAATATGTTTCTGCACTATTCTACTGCACTATCACCGGTCAAAATACAATATGTTTCTGCACTATTCTACTGCACTATCACCGGTCAAAATACAATATGTTTCTGCACTATTCTACTGCACTATCACCGGTCAAAATACATTTAATTGACAAAACACAATATATAATGATAAAAATGCTCAGCAATTATTTAAAGAATAATTGTATAAAGAATATGTAACAACTACTTACTTGCTAGTTTTGTCAGAGCTCAGATTGGACATTTTTATTGCTTGAAAACTAATTAATTAAAACATGCAGTACAATTAATATTTCTCTCTCTCATATATACTGTATATACCGGTGTATATATATATATATATACATATATATATCCAGGTAGACACAGATTATGTTTTGATTAAAATCCGGAAGAACATTTACCAGTTTAAAACCAATTTCTTACTCAGTAAGATCTCGCAATAAAATCAATATCTAACCGCTTAGAATTTTGGAGTCACAATCATAAATATTATTTTGTTTTATCCTCCAAGGCAGCATAGCCCGGTAAATCATCTCAAACACAATTTCAAAGGAGTTTATACAGGCTCGTCACCATGGCAACCACACACACACACACAAAGAGAGCGAGAGAGAGAGAGAGAGAGTAAGAGTAAGAGAGAGAGAGCTACATAGATACACAGAACACACAGACCTCAAGGTCCTTACTAGGCAGTCTGGCCTTACAAACTATATATATATATATATATATATATACCGTATATATAATATATATATATATATATATATACATATATATACACATATACACATATACACATACATACATATACATACAGTATATACATACATACATATACATACTGTACAGTGCACACACATACACATACATCATTTTTTTTTTTTTTTTTTTCATATCACCCCAGCCCTCTTTGTACATAGAGGTCAAGCCTTCCCTTGAAAGCGTTTATTGTGTCGCTCTCCACCACTCTCGCTGGTAGTTTATTCCACTCTGTTGCCACACTGTAGGTGAAGAAACTCTTTGTGACATCTAGGTTTGCCTTTTTGGTTTTTAATTTCATTCCATTTCCGCGAGTTTGATTAGTATTGTTTAATGTGAATAGTGCATTTACATCGACTTTGTCGAAACCTTTTAGTATCTTAAAGCACTCAATTAGTATGACCCCTCAACCTCCTGTTTTTTAATGAGAACAGGTTCAATCGTTTAAGTCTTTCTTCATATGATTTATTTCTTAATGAGGGTATCATCTTCGTCGCTCTACGCTGTACTGACTCGAGTCTTACAATGTCCTTGATCAGATAAGGTGACCAGAACTGCACACCATATTCAAGGTGGGGCCTCACCATACTTTTGAACAGTGACACTATTACGTTCTCATGTTTATGGGTAAATTTTCGTTTAATAAAGCCCAATGCTATGTTTGCCTTATTTGCAGCTGCTATACATTGGTCGGAAGTTTTTAGGTTTTCAGATATTAGTACCCCTACTGTAGGTCTTTTACTACATTTGCGGATTTTATTTGTTTGCCATTCATTTCGTATTTGTATTTCATATTTCTGCTACCAACCTGCAGCACCTGACATTTATCGACATTGAAGGGCATCTGCCATTTTTTCGACCACTCTGATATCTTGCTTAAATCAGATTGCAACGCATTTCTATCATCTTCGTTCAGGACTGTATTTCCTATTTTTGTATCGTCGGCGAATTTGGAAATGGTGTTGTTTACCCCTACATCAATATCGTTAATGTAAATGAGAAACAGGACCGGTCCAAGGACTGAACCCTGTGGAACTCCACTAGTGACAGGCTCCCACTCCGATTCCACTCCATTTATCACCACTCTCTGTCTTCTGTCTGTAAGCCAATTTTTTATCCAAGAATGAATTTCACCTTTGATACCTAATCCTCTCCAGTTTAGCCAATAGTTTTCGGTGAGGCACCTTGTCGAAAGCTTTTTGAAAGTCCAATAAGATTATATCTAGTGATTTCGTCATGTCGTTATATGTGAATAGTTTGTTATAAAATGCAATCAAATTTGTTAGGCATGACTTATTTGATCTAAAGCCGTGTTGACTATTTTTGATTAGGTTGTTTGATTCGAGGTAATCTACTATCTTATCTCTAAGGATTTTTCCATGATTTTTCCTACAATTGAAGTTAGACTAATTGGTCTGTAATTACTCGCTTTGGCCTTGCTACCCTTCTTGTATATCGGCGTAATGTTCGCATCTTTCCAATCACTCGGTACAATCCCCTGTAGTAAAGATAAGTAAATAGTTGTGTCAGGGGTTTTGCTATTTCGTCCTTAACATTCTTAATTATTTTCGGGTGGAGCATGTCGGGTCCCGGGGTCTTATTTACATTTAAATTACTCAATTTGCTTTGTACTTGCTAACACTGATGGTGAAATCTCCTATCACATGAGTTGAGGTGTTATTTTCAGGGGTATGATCGAACTTCTTCTGTGAAAACTGAGCCAAAATATTTGTTGAGCATATTTGCCGTGTTTGTGTCACCTGTTATTGTCTGGCCATCTTCTATTAGCGGTCCGATTCCGCTTTTGATCTGTTTATTTTTATTTACGTAACTGTAGATTTTTTTGGGATTTGTGGCACTCTCTCTGGCAATAGTCATTTCGTAATTTTGTTTGTTTGCCCTAATTATTTTTTTCACTTCCCTTCTACTATTGTTGTACAAGTTTTTAATTACTTCAGTGTTTGTGTTATTTTTTACAAGTTTGTGGAGTTGATTCCTTTTCAACTCCAATGTCTCTACTGTTCCAAGGGGGCATACTTGATTTCGTATTACGTTTTGGTTTCATGGGTACAAATTGTTTATGCGCTTCTGTAATTGTAGACTTAAAATGTCCCCATAGTTCATTTACTTCGTTTATATTTATGAGGTTTGAGTGTATGTTTGACAGCGATTCCTTAAGACCGTCATAATTTGCGTTTTTAAAGTCCGAAACCATTCCTGTTGTTTTTACTGTGGAATATTTGCTTATAACGCTGATTCTTAAGATTTGATGATCGGACGTTGCCAGATGTTCACCTACATCCAGGTTTGATAATAGATTTTCTTGGGTAGTGATTACGAGGTCTAATATATTCCTGTCTCGCGTCGGCTGTTTTACGTGTTGAGTCAAAAAATTGTTCTGGATGAAGCTTGTCATTAGGCGTGACTCAGCATTTTTTCCGGTCAGGGTATTCCAGTCAATTAGGGGGAGGTTATAGTCACCTAGTAAAACTGGTTCGTCGGAATTAAGGGTTTTCTCTAGTATTTCATAAAACATTGTATCATCGGCAACAGTTAGTCTCGGTGGTCGGTACGCTGTAGTGATATTTAAGTTCATGTTTTTTGTATTTATTTTGACGCACACTATTTCTGCATTACTTTCTTGGAGAGTCACCTCAACTGGGTTTAAGTAGGTTGCAACGTACATTGCAACCCCCCCTCTTTGTTTTCCATTGTTACGGTCTTTATGAAAAAATTTATATGGCTCTATGTGATATTCATGAAGTAGATCTTTATTTTTAAGGTTCAGATGTGTTTCCGTTATACAAATAACGTCACCTTTCTCATTTAATAACAGACATTTGAGTTCGTCTATTTTGTTTCTTATTGAGCAGGCATTTATGGATATTATTTTAATATCATTTCTCTCAGCATGCGCTGGATTTGTTTTTCTTATTGGTGAGGATGGGTTTGGGGTTGTGACTTGAAGCCGCGGCGGGTTGTTAAATTCATTCAGTTGGTTGGGTTGGCTTGGATGGGGTTGGGTGGGGTTGTTTAGTTTGTTTTGTGGTTCAGGTAGGTAAATTTTCGCAACTTGTGGGCCATTGGGGTTGACGGTTTCGTGTAAATGGTTGTGATGGACTTGGAAAGGTTGGGCGGGGTTATTTATTTCTCTAACTGTGCGGGCGGGTTAGGATGCATGAGTTTTAGACCAAAGGGGGTGTTTATTTCATTAGTTTGATTGGGTGGGGTTGTGGGAGGGCTTTTCCAGGGGTAGCGGGGGGGGGGGGGGGAAAGAGAGCGAGAGAGAGAGAGAGACAGAGAGAGAGAGAAATAGATAGAGAGAGAGAGTAAGAGAGAGAGAGAGCCTTGACGAATGGCACGGCAGCTTTCAAAACTTGTTAAGCATGAAATAAGCAAAGCAAGGCAAAATATGTCCATACTTATGAATAAATTGCGTGGCCAGTTAACACTAGCTCATCCGACGTCTTGGGGAGGTTAATGTGTGTGTATGATTTAATGTTGCTTTATTTTTTTGTTATTTATATTATTAGTATTAGTAATATTAATATTATTATTAATTATTATTTTTGTTTAATGGAGAGTTTTGGTTGTTTTTCCCATTTTGAAACAATATATTGTTTAGTTTGTCCACTAGCCCTTTCTTTAACCCTAACTGTACCGGCAACGTCTTTTTGTATTTGATTTCAGTTACATTCACATAATTTTGTTAAACTTAGGAACGATATATAGTAGTTAAAACGATGAATCGAGATAGTCTAGAGACTTTAAATTGGTAGACGCCCTTCCCAAGCTGAACACAATCGTTTAATAGTTGCGAAAATATAATGAAAAGGCCGTCGCCGGTACAGAATGGGTTAAGCAAAATAAACGTATCGCAGATCCACCTTCAAGTTAAAGTTGTACATTATTTTTAAATAAGACATATTTTCTAAATCACTCGCCCAGAGCGACACCTGAATGGGGTGAAGCGTCTTATTATGGCCAAACTAATGTGGTGAAGCGTCTTAAAATCTCCAAACTAATAAGGAGAAATAGGAAAGCGCCATAATGACCTTCTCTTGGACCAAATAGGGCTCTAGACCTCCATCAAGCTTAAAATTACACCCTCTACATAATGGGGCTAAACATGAGGGAGAAGGGAGTCCAGAACAAAAATACCTCCCCTTATAAGACATAGTTATATTCTCCGTGTAAATGTGTTTTGTAATGAAAGCTAAATATAGAAGTGAACACTTGAACCAGTGAAGCGGTTGATTTGAGGTGAATTATTGTGAGAAAACAAAATTAAGAGAAAAAAAGGTAAAGTGGGGATTGGGCCTGAGTATATAGATAGATAGATAGATAGATAGATAGATAGATAGATAGATAGATAGATAGATAGATAGATGCTTCCTTAATAATCAGAATGAAGACTCTAAAGGCTTTTAAGATTATGGCGCGGTAAACAGTTTATTCTGGCTATCATGAGACGATTTTATACAGCTTAGAAAGGATATATGCGAGTTAAAAGGGTAAAGACTAGCCCAATCAACACCCCATCCTCCACATACGCTTCCTAATCTAAACAAAATCTCCTAATAATAGCCAGAAAACAGAAAATAAATGAATACTAGTATTTTGAAAGGGTTAAAGCGTTCATCATTGTCCGTATACTCCACATGATGCATTGTACACTCGCATACCATAGTCTCTAGCCACCTGTGGACTTCACCTATTTCTAATTATGGAAGTATATCTCTGGATACGATTTTTTTTTATATAATTTTCTTTCCATCAATTGCAGAACTATACATACTATTTATTGAAAGCAAGTTATATCCAAAAGTCAATCCAGATAGTTATAATTGCATAAAGACAAACATAGGAGGGTCCAGGGTCCATGAGTGGGTTAGAGACTATGGTATCCGAGAGTACACACACAGGTTTTACAGTGTGTTGTTTGTGTATGTACAGTCGTGGTCAGGTGTTTATGGACACTTCTTTGAGGATTATATATGATACACTGGCCAACTATTTTGATAAAAGTGTTTGATAAAGTGAAATTGAATCTCCTAGCGGCTAATTTATCGATAGGTAATGGACAAATATGAAACTAATATGTCTCTGCATCATAATAAGACCAAGGTTATAGAATTACCACCATATTTCACTACAAAATCTTCAAAATAACTAAAAGAATCTTGATGGGAACTTTGCAATTTACCGTCAGTTGAAAAGAAACAGACTATAGTTACTGTTCACCGTCATGTTCTCTAGCATCGACAGGTTATCAAGCATTAAGGAGGGGTCACCGGCTTTTTTTTATCTTTCTCTCCTTTTCTCTCTCTCCCTGGCTTGTATCCGTTCGGTCCCATTCAGCCAACTGTCTTAAGACGATTATCCCCATTCAGGTGTCGATTTCTTCCTGGCGGGCGATAGCGAGCCAGCATTGTATGGAGAAATCCGGCTTCGCCGGAGAAATTTTTCAATCGAAAAATGTACAAATTATCTTGCTGTCAAAACAAAAATATATATGTGCTGGCCCGCTACCGCTCGCCAGGAAAATATTGACACCTGGATGGGGGTAAACATCTTAAAACAGTAGGCTGAATGGGGCCAAATGGATACAAGCCAAAGAGAGGGAGAGAAATAGAAAAAAGGGAGGTGGGCTCCCTTGACCCCTTCTATAACGGCGACGTCTTTCTAAATTGATTCTAGCTATATTTAGACGATTTCGTGTAGTTGGAGAAGGATCTGTGGTAGTTAAAGGGTTAAGTGAGATAGTTCGAAGCCTGTTCAACGCTGGAGGCCCTTTCTAAACTGCATCAAATCGTCCAATAGTTGCTAGAAAATAATAAAAAGATGTCACCGGCAATGAAAGAGGTTAATGAGCCTGACTGTACGGTCGCGCTAATAAGTCATGTTCCAACTGTCATTACGTTTGGCTTGGTCTGTGCTGTATTAATGCCTGTCAGATGTTGAATAGGGTGGGTAAGAGTAGGAATAAGTGTTTATATTTCACTCGATATGAAGAAATGAAGCTTCGATATTGCTGACACTAACTATTGATCATAACATACTTGGTGCCGAGACATCACTTATTAGCGCGACTGTACAATTCCCTATATGAATTTACATCCACTCCCTGATGTTATATATAGAAGGAAAAATAGTGTGCTTGACAAACAATATATATTACTTATAAAACCATTCATTGATCATATGAATTTAATATTGCATAAACAAATACACTCTCAATTCAATCGTATCTTTTTTACCTCCGTATGTACCATCAGGAGGTGGATGCACCGTTTTTTTTTTTTTATCTTTGTCTCCATTTCTCTCATTCCCTGGATTGTATCCATTTGACCCCATTCAGCCAACTTTTTTAAGACGTTTATCCCCATCTAGGTGTCGATGTCTTCCTGGCGAGCGATAGCGAGCCAGCATTGTATGGAGAAATCCGGCTTCGCCGGAGAAATTTTTCTATCGAAAAATGTACAAATTTAGCTTGCTGTCAAACAAAAATACATGCTGGCTCGCTACCGCTCGCCAGGAAAATATTAGACCTGGATGGGGTAAACATCTTAAAACAGTAGGCCGAATGGATACAAGCCAAAGAGAGGAGAGAAAGATAAAAAAAAACGAGTTGGGTTCCCTTAACGTGGCCAACTGTACAGCATGCTGGAGTCAGCTCGGTGATATGCCTGCAACTTTGACAGAAACCTGACAAACTTTGGAACCAGTGACAGCGGCTGTCCAGAGTTTCAATACGATTTTCTTTTTTCTTATTTTTACCTGTCCATGCCAGGTATAGCTGCGATAGGAAGTTAGTGGTACAGTCAGAGGCAATAATACGCCCACAACCTAGAATAAGTAAGCTATGTAATTCTACACGCCAATCAGACAACCATTTCATCCTCAACGACATCCATCAACATACCCATACTCCCCACCCAGCCCTCTTCGACCCATCATCTCCAGATATCTCCTTTTGCTCCCCAGAACTCGCCCCCACAACATCCTGGAGGGTGGTAAAAACCTTAGGCTCCAACCACCTCCCGATCATTATCACCACCAAAACCAGACTCACCCCAGCTAGCCACAGATACACATACACTAACTATAAAAGAGCCAACTGGGAAGCTTTCACAAACGAGACAGAACAACACTTTGAAACCCTAAACAGCGCACCCATCACTAACATCAACAATGCTGTCCACACATTCAACACAACTATCCAAAACGCTGACAAGAAACACATTCCAAGAGATAACAGGAAAAGACACAACCCCAACTTCTCACCAGAAATTCAAAACCTCATCAGACACCGCGACACACTGAAACACTCCCCAGCACCCCACACACAAGACATCAAACAACAAATTCAAGCACTCAACACCCAGATTAACAACAAAATGCAAGAACAACAAACACTAAATTGGAATAACTACCTACAAACACTTGATCACAAAACAGACCCCAAAAAACTTTCCAAAACACTAAACAGCATCACACTTTCCAACAGCAACACAACACAATCACCTGCAGCAATCACAACAATAGACTCTACTCCTTCATATAAACAACAAGCAAACACTCTCATTAATCACTTCTCTCATGTCAGCCACCTAAAACCCCATAAAGACGACCAACGTGTCATCCGACGTAAGAGACAATTCCCCACAGACCCTGACTATGCACCCTTCACCAACAACCAGACAAAGCATATCATCAACAATCTCAAGCACTCACCCGCCTGTGGCCTAGACAACATAAGCAACATACACCTTAGACACCTGGGACCACAAGGCATACCAGCACTCACTAACATATCAAACTACAGTTATTCACACAACACGATACCATGCCATGGCCTTTCTCAGGGACTCGGGGCTGTTCGGCCAGGCAGCTTAGGGAACAACAACAACAACAACAACACGATACCAGACATCTGGAAGCATGGTATCGTCATTACATTCCCCAAATCCATCAAAGACCCCACGCTACCCTCCTCACACCGCCGATTACACACGCTCTACCCCTAGCTCCAACACAACATAGCTTCAGGCCACTGCACTCCACAAATACTCTTTTTACAGACGTTACACAAAGATCTTTTGACGGCATCAACTCAGCCAGACCACCACACAGATCACTACTTGCCTCACTCAACATTAGTAAAGCCTTCGATGCCATCCCCCGCCACAGCCTAACAAACAAAATCTAAGACACAAACATGCACAGCAACACAAAAAGGTGGCTGGCCAACTTCCTAGCAGGCAGATGTGCACATGAATCATTTGCCGGTCAATCATCTAGCATCAGAAATTTCCCAAACGGAGTCCCGCAAGGATCCGTCCTGTCGCCCGCACTCTTCAATCTGAATATGCATGATAGAAATACACCCAATACACCCAAATAAAGATAGCCTCCTACGCAGACGACATAACACTCACATGCACACAGCAAAATCTAGACACAGCAATACGTCTCCTTCAACCCTATCTCAACACATTACACAATCAGCGGAAAAAGGAAGCGTTTCGTCTTTTTATCAGGGCTAGGCTAAAACAAATTACATTCCTCGTTGGATTCCAAGTGTTTCTAGTAGCCTAACTACAGTGATGGCAGCGATGCTGTCGATCCCACATACTATCCTAAAAGTGGTGAAAGGTATAATGATGACAGTGAAGGCACCAATGATGTTAAAGGCGATAAATGGAAGTGATGTGGAAGCAGTTAGCCGAAACAGTAGTGACACCAGAGACAGTTTAATTTGACACCAAGAATAATGCTGGATCTTGTAAAATAACTTAGCCTACTTACGAATATTTTATGTATCTTTATAATAAGCTTTCCATGAAAATCTATGGAGTATGGTATTTTATTAAATATCTAGGCTAGGCTATGTAAAAATTTAACACCTAAGACAATTCCTTGATAGGCTAGGCTACCCATAACGGTAATAGTAGCAGTAACACTCCACACCTATTAAACGAAGCACTTGCAAAATACAGAAAGAGTAACCCATCCTATTTAAAGTATGGTTTATTTGTAGGTGCATTTCAAGGTTTTAATAGTATTTAAGGTAATTACTGTAGGCCTATAGGGAAAAGGCTCGCACCCTTATTTTTCATTTTTTTTTTTTTTCCCTTCAGATTTTGAGAAATGAGTGTTTTCATGGATTTAGTTACCTATATTTCCAATGTGGGATACAGGATGGGTTACCAGGCTACCAGCAGGGGGTAAATATCGATTATACTCCATACTGAAGAAGTTTGTAAACAGTGAGGATGTCCGAAGGAGCTCTGAGAGTGATATGACTTTTTTCCACTAATATCGGGTTATATAAATATGATCAAAATTATTCTTCCACAGTGGATTATACATGAGTACAGTATAAGGATTCCATAGACCTGCATTGTCCCTAATAAATTATTTATAATAAGGCGGCGAGCCTTTTCTAAATAATTATCGTTTTTAACAATATTTACTAGGCTATTTTTAAGCAATATTTGAAAAATATCCAGACGTCGCGAGCTTTGTACTGTATTAGTAGGCTACACGGTTTCGTTAATTTCCTTTGAGAATCCTTTTTGGTCAATATTAACCCATTGCCTGCAGGAGACGTTCCCGAACGCCATGGCAATTTACAGCAATTTACAGACTTTTAAAGCCTCTTAACCCTTTCCCTGCGGGAGACGTTCCCGAACGCCATGGCAATTTACCTCAATTTACAGGCTTTAAAAGCCTCTTTAGAGCAGGAGCACGACAGGGCACAGGTCCATCTCCCAGCCAAGCGGCCGTGGAGACTGAAGGCTCTGAGTCAGAGTCTCGCGAGATAAACAGTGCTGCCAAAGGCAAATTTAGCGAGACATTAGCGAGAATTGCTCATTTTAGCGAATGTCTATGTTAGCGCTGCAGGTGAACCCCGCGAGCGACGAAGCTCGTTTTGGTGTAATTTTGAAACTATTTTCTTCTAGTTTTCGGCTGAATACATTACATTTCATTCAGACACTTGCCTAATCAATCAGGAGTGCCTGAATGAGCCCTAATATGGCGGTAATAGGCGGAAAATGCCCGTACCGGTGTTAAAGCCTGTAGAATTGAGTGCGAGGGAGCGGGAGCACGACAGGCCACATTCCTTCCTCCAGCCAGCCGGCCGCGGCACTGAGGAATCAGAGTCATGCTCTCGCGAGATATACAGCGCTGCCAAAGGCAAATGTAGTGCGCGCAACATTAGCGATAATTGCTCATTTTAGCGAATGCCTATGGTAGCGCTGCGGGTGAAGCCCGCGAGCTACGAAGCTCGTTTTGGTGTCATTTTGAAGCTATTTTCTTCTAGTTTTTTGGCTGAATACCGGCACATTTAATTTCATTCAGACACTCGCATAATCATTCAGGAGTGCCTGAATGAGCGGAAATATGGCCGCAGCCAAAGTGTTAAGGAAACGGACCACAGCTATTTTTTATTTTTTATATTTGTTATTTTATTTAGGTTTATAATCTTTCTATAATAATGATTATTACTGGAAATTAGTGTTGTTTTAGTCTTATGTTATTTAAGAAGCCCTACTACTAATGTGCGGACAGCAGCAGTGGCAACTCTCAGGTTAGTTTAGGTTGTCAGGTTAGGTTAATGCTTCCCTTGATAATGCGACTCTGCTAGGCTGCACTTGCGGCGGAACGTAAACAAACCCACCTCCAATTTTGGGAGGCTTTAACTTGAAATAACTAAATATTAGAGGTGTGGGTCTATACAAGAAGGCTTCTTCATACTCCCCCACTAATTTTTTTTTTCTTTTCTACTACTACATTGATTTTTATTTAATATTATTCATACATTTCATGTTACTACTACTACCATCACCACCTCCACCATCACCACCACCACTACCATATATTTAACATTGTACACATATTAAATTTCACAAGCATCAGATACTACTATTCTACACCATGCAACTTCAATCCAGTCTCCTTCCTATGCGACCCTCTGCCACTGCTGCCTCGTAGTCTACTTCTGCCACCGTCACTCCCCCACTAATTACGATTAGGTAAGCACCCGCTTCCTCCTCTGATGACAAGTGTTACTAACCTTACCTGACAACCATAACTAACTTAAGGGCTGCCGCCCCCAGACCCCCGTTGCTCCTAAAGATGATGTAGAAGACGTCAAATAACTAAATATTACTGTGGGAGAGTGACAAACAAACCCAAAATCGCACATCGTAAGAAAATGGGTCAACAGAAAACGGTGAGGTGCGAGGTTAAACTACTTGTCGGCGATAGCGTCGATGGACGTCTTCAAATATTGTTTAAAAATAGTAGATATTGCTAAAAACTCCTAAAACTTTGAAATGCACACATAAATATATCATACTTTAAGTAGGATCACTTTATCTTTCTTCATTATGTAAGTGCTTTTTTTAGTATGCAGGGAGTGTTACTGCTAATATTACTATGGCCAGAACTGGGTGTTCCCACAAATCCCCAAAGAAATGTTCCCGGGAACGTTCGGCAACCAGGGGCAACAAGTGTGGTGCCTGTGCTGACCTGCTGGTCGACAGAGAGGCTGCACCGTTGGAAGCCAGGTTTGAAGAGAACGATGGCGAGCAGGTGGAGGCCATTTACAGGTCCTTCACGGAGCTGTTGGACCGTGGCAAGCTCCTGGCTCCATCCTCCACTGCCATTGATGTCACGCTGGACATCTGTCATATCTGGAGGTTCCTGGTGATGGAGGAGACCAACCGGCACAAGCTGCTACAGTGTGACCTGCCCAGGAAGGTGTTCATTGTGGTGGTGAGCACCCTGTGAAGCGAGAACGCCCAGCTGACCGGGGCCTCCTGTTCTGAGGGACACAGCTTGGTGGACAAGCTCGTGCGACAAATGGCTGGCGCCCTTTTCAATCTGTTTGCCGGCAACATGGTGCGCGACATCAACAGTAATGTCCACGCTAAGTGCAATCCTGATGCTGCCACAGGGGCTGACACAAGGTCACAAAATGACGACAATAGGCGCAAGCTCACAGGTGTGAAAAAGAGCTGTGTAAGTGGACTGTCAAAGCTATGTACAGTGATCTATTTGAAGAGTGATATAAAATTAGTATTTTTGTGTACATTGGCTTGCGTTTGTAAATCTGTCGACTAGAAATATAACTGTGTATGCTTGAAGTTGTACTTATATAGCCAGCCGTTAATATATAAATTCTCATGTTTGACTTGTATATTCCAGCAGTGCAAAGAAACAAGTGGACGGATTTAGATACCGCTTTCAGACATTAAAATAGACATTGAATTAGCTGACTTCACCATGAGTTTCATCAATTTATGTGGGTTGTGAGCCGATACTTTGAGGATTGAAGTTAAAGGTCCATTTTCCAGCTTTGGGTCCCTTACTGCAAAGTGGCCATTTTCGTGTCAAATCCAGTTCTCCTGTTATCTATGGTTAAGTCTATCTCAATACACCCCCTGACTCGCACAATTCCTTCCTAAATTGAATATATTCGCCTACTAATAACCAGAATAAAAGGAAGAACGCATTCTCGTATATTGAAAGGGTAAAGTTTTAGATGTGCTTGTTAAGATAAAATTACCAAGTCAGTGTATCCCATTTGTCAACTTGTCTTGTCTTACTTGCTTTAGCTTGGGGACACAAAGAGGGCTACACACGGGCAGCATGATATACGGGGGTTGTGCGGGGAGTTATGGGACTAATGGGAAGGATGAGGATAAGGAGAAAACTGTTTGGTGATCCTAGCTTTAAAACTATCAAGAGTGGGACTGTTAACTATAAGAGATGGAAGGTGATTCCATTCTTGGATGATGCGGGGAAAAAATTAGGATCAGCAAACCTGATCTAGAACTTTGGCTATGATAGGTCAGCACTAATACTTGATTCGTATTTTTCACCAACCAACCTTACTTCTAAACTCAATTAATGAAATCAACAAATATATACATGTGGCACTCCAAGGACTCAACCTAGGATACTCACATCGAAATTCCGCGCATTAATGCATTATCAAGCTATGATATGTCAACACTAACACCTAATACCAGCCATACCAATACTAGCTCTACTTCTTTATGTCTCATCATGAGAGAGAGAGAGAGAGAGAGAGTACAAAGGAAATCAAGCAACAACAGATCTAGTGACCCTTCTAGGCTGCTTGTCCTCCAAAACACTGAGGATCAAGTGTCCAAACAGTGGTTTAGAGTGGGTAAGGGAACATTGGAAAGGGAACTACTGCCCTGGAACTAATGTCCGTGGCAGGATTAGGAAGTTAGTAGGGGACAGATGGGTTAGTAACTGAGGGGGGGGATAAAATAAGGTTATTCATTTACAAACGCAGTCAGTCGCGGGTTTGATGCGAGATATTTGTCTAAGCGGAGTTTAAATGAATCAACGGTGATGCAGTCTATAACGTCTCCTCGGGGAAGCCCATTCCACAAGTTGACAACTCGATTGAAGAAGAAATTCTTAGATTCGTGCGAGTTAAAAGATTTACCAATAATTTTGCAACCGTTTCCCCGCGTGTAATTAGCTTGGTCGATTGTGAAGTACTTACTACAGTTCATATTGTCGATGCCTTTGATGATTTTGAACACTTGAATTAAGTCACCTCTTAATCTGCGCTGGGTTAAAGGAAATAGATTTAATTCTCTAAGACGCTCTTCGTATGGTTTGTTCTTTAGGCTAGGTATCATTTTGGTAACTCTACGTTGAACTCGTTCTAGCTTGTTTATATCTTTTTGGTAATAAGGGCACCAGGATTGAACGCAGTATTCCAGAAGAGGGCGGACTAAGGAATTGTAAAGGGTTAGGATAACTTCTTTGGATTTATGCTCAAATGACCTGCCTATAAAGCCAATTATTTTGTTTGTCTTCTTAACAACTTCTGAACATTGTTGACTCGGTTTTAGGTTACTCGATATTGTTACTCCCAGATCGGTCTCTTTGTTTACATTCTTAAGCTGAGTGCCATTCATCGAATAGTTTGCTTTCTCATTTAGGTATCCGATATGTAGTACTTTACATTTATCCGCATTGAAACTCATTTGCCAAATTTGGGCCCAACATGACAATTTATCTAGATTGTGTTGCATATCGTCAACTTGTTCTTTTGAGAGTACGCTATTTGCGAGAGAGAGAGAGAGAGAGTGTGTCATGCTCTACACAGGGTCAAGTAGGCAGTATTGATGGCTGGAACACAACCCTTTGAGGAGCCATACCACCAACTTCCCATCAACTTCAGCCTCGCAACTACGTCATACGCTGCATACATACAACAAGGTGGCAAACCATAGTCATTTTGGTTGAAGACTTGAAAGAATAGGAGAGGAATTACAAGAAACTTAAGGGGGTAGTACTCGCTTTTTCGGGACCCACTTCTCCCTCATGTTTAGCATATTAGTTTTGAGGTTTTAAGACTTTAGTTTCGCGATTTTGCGACCTTTCGCCTCATTTTCGTGCCATTTAGGTGTCAATTTCTTCCTCGCGAGCGATAGCGAGCCTCTAATTTTAGGAGGAACCGGCCTTTGGCCGGGAAATTTGTCTACCGAAAAATTTACAAATTTATCTTGAGGTTGGGGGGGGGGGGGGGGATCTAGGGAATATTTTTCTAAGTTTGAGGGATTCCAGTGAGGAAACTAATAATTTATGAATGAATTAATTTATAGGCCAAAACAAAACAAAAAATCAGTCCCCTTAAAACAGTAAAAGGGTTAATTACTGGTAGAGTGTTTACCTCTTTGATGTATAAATGTCAGTTCCTAGCTGAATATAATTGTCTTATTGAAATGCTGGGTGTGAAGGGAATTTATGGTCTCCTGAAAACTCCCCAGGCCCACTTAGGGTCAACCTTTCCTGGTGTCTGGCGCGGGGCTCGAACCTCTGAAGGGAGTTTAACCCTCCTAAAAACCCACAGGTTTTGAGATGCCTTGGGTGGGGTGTAGTGACTAGTGTAGTGTAGTGTAGTGTAGTGACTAGTGTAGCTTGGTGTAGTGACTAGCGTCTCGGACTTCCACCCAGAAGGCCCGGGTTCGCGCCCACGCTCGGCGCATTAAAGATTTTTCACAAGCACTGAGTCGTTACCATCCCTCATGAGCAAAGGGATGGGGTAGTAGTACAGGACCCCAATGGAAATACGCCTAATCGGCCTTATTGAGCTATCCTTAGCTAGCTTAGCATGCGCTAGCTTTAAGAACTATTATTATTATTATTATTATTATTATTATTATTACTACCACGGACGTACAAAAGTATAGTAACCTTAGTCCGATTTGTAAGAACCAGGTGATAGTCTCGTGGTGATTCACGTGATGAGTTTATTGGACTTCCCATCAACGACTATTTTACACTATACCTGACGTCAACTCGGGTAGTACATTATTGCGGTTGCGGGATATTTTCGAGGGCATTACAATACCAATAACACTTTTCGAGGGCATTACACTTATGTTAGCCAATATATATATAAAATGGCGCCACCGTTTTGCATGGATTAAATATGTTGTGGGTGAATGTATATTTTGTATATTTTTACACATAAGCCAAATTAATTCCTTTTCACTACATTTTACCTCATTGATAGAGCCGCGAACATCAATCATTCACACGCAAATTAAATTCGTATATATTTCCATTTTATATGGAAATACTACGTTACATAATTATGCATGTGAGTTATGGCTCCAGGACAACCGCCACCCGGACAAGTCTATACTGAATTAACCCCTTCTGTACCGGCGACGTCTTTTTATCTTTATTTTGGCTACTATTAGACGCTTATATTCAGCTTAAAAGGGGCCTCCAGTAATTAACAGGCTGCTAACTATCTTACTAGACCCTTTTACTACCACAGAGCCATTTCAAATTGCACACAATCATCTAAAAGTAGCTAGAATAAATTAAAAAAGACGTCGTCGGTACAGAAGGGGTTAAGGGGGTGTATTTACGTTGCTCCTTAGACCTCCATCAAACTTAATATAACACCCAGAAGTCCCCCCACCCCACCCCCGCCCCCATCGATTTTATACATGTTTTGGTAGAAAAATATTCCTCCTAAATTACAGGCTTGCTATCGCTCGCCAGGAAAGAAATCAATACCTAAATGGCACGAAAATTGACATATATAAAATTGGCACATTTAAAACGGGACTAAACATGAAGGAGAAAGAGGTCCAGAAAAAAAAAATCCACTTAACCGAAATTATCCTAAACTAACCAAAAATCACCTAACCAAATAAAATTATATTATAATTTGTCCTACTCTAACATCGCATGGATTAACGTAATCTAGTTTAATTTAAATTGCCCAATCCCCACTTAACCTATCCTTTAAGCCGTATGTACGTACAATCGGCCTAATTAAGTCATGTCTCGGCACCAAGTATATTTTGTTCTATAATTTGTATCAGCAATATTTAAACAGGATTTATTGATTTCGAGTGAGATATACAAACATGTTCCTACACTTACCCACCCTAATGAACATCTGACAGACATTAATACAGCACAGAGCGAGCCAAAGGTAATGACAGCTGAGACATGACTTATTAATGCGACCGTACCTAAAGTAACCTAACCTACTGCAAATTACCCTAACCTATATTAACTGAATCAATATTGACCGAACCTAACCGTAACCTAACCTTAATTTATTGTCCATAGACGTATGGAGAGGAAGGAAGGAAGGAGAGGGGAGTTGTCGATGAGAGGGGGGGGAGGGGGTTGTAATTATCAGAATAGGGACGTATAAAACTCAATTATCTTGTACTAAATTAACGTTGACGCTGGTAGGCTATCCTGGGGCAGATACGGAGGGATATGGACACTTCTTATGGCAACTGTACACCCACTATAGTCTCTTTTTGTTTTCAGATGACGGTAAATTTAATCCCTTAGCAACGGATTTCACGATAATGAATGCAAACAAAAAATGAAACAACCAGGTCTCTGCGTCATCTACTTGCTATATGTTCGTAATCAATAACATATGTGGTTATGCAGATTTGATAACAGCTGAATAATCAAGATGGCGATAAGACAATTTACCATCAGCTGCATAAGTCAGATTATAAGCAAACGCACAAAATCACAAAACTAGCAATAATTGAGGGGAGATTTGCATTTACTGGTGTATTCGTTTATCATCTCTTGTTCAGTTTCCTCCCTAGATCTCCATCAAACTTTAAAAAAATACCCCCAAGATCCCCCTTCGAGATAAATGTGTGCATTTTTCGGTAGAAACACTCGGCTGGTTCCTCCTAAATTGCAGGCTCGCTATCGCTTGCCAGAAGAAACTGGATACCCAAACGGCACAAAAGGGCTTAAGGGGAGATTTCTACTTGAGAGATTATTTTCTGGACCCCTTTCTCCCTCATGTTTAGCCGCATTGCTTTTGAGATTTTAAGATGTTCGCCCCATTAATTTGGCGATTTTAAGTACTTTTGCCCCATTTTACGACCTTTCGTCCCATTTAGGTGTCAATTTTTTCCTGGCGAGCGAAAGCGAGCCTGTAATTTAAGAGGAACCGGCCTTTGGCCGGGACATTTTTCTACCGAAAAATGTACAAATTTATCTTGAAAGGGGGTCAAGGGGGTGAAATTTTAAGATTGTTGGAGGAGTAGGAAACAAACTAGAAACCTCCCCTTAAAATAGCCTAACTATTGGGGCTGGCTGGGGCTCTCTCTCTCTCTCTCTCTTATGGTAATTCCACGGGGCCGAAATATCTCTCTCTCTCTCTCTCTACCTCTCTCTCTCTCTCTCTCTCTCTCTCTCTCTCTCTCTCTCTCTCTCTCTCTCTCTCTCTCTCTCTCTCTCTCTCTCTCTCTCTCTCTCTCTCTCTCCTCTCTCTCTCTCTCTCTCTTTATCTCTCTCTCCATCTCTTCTCTCTCTCTCTCTCTCTCTGTCTCTATCTCTCTCTCTCTCTCTCTCTCTCTCTCTCTCTCTCTCTCTCTCTCTCTCTCTCTCTCTCTCTCTCTCTATCTCTCACTCTCTGTCTCTCTCTCTCTCTCTCCTCTCTCTCTCTCTCTCTCTCTCTCTCTCTCTCTCTCTCTCTCTCTCTCTCTCTCTCTCTCTCTCTCTCTCTCTCTCTCTCTCTCTCTCTCTCTCTCTCTCTCTCTCTCTCTCTCTCTCTCATAAACAGATCAAAAGCGGAATCGGACCGCTAATAGAAGATGGCTAGACAATAACAGGTGACACAAACACGGCAAATATGCTCAACAAATATTTTGGCTCAGTTTTCACAGAAGTTATCGATCATACCCCTGAAAATAACACCTCAACTCATGTGATAGGAGATTTCACCATCAGTGTTAGCGAAGTACAAAGCAAATTGAGTAATTTAAATGTAAATAAGACCCCGGGACCCGACATGCTCCACCCGAAAATAATTAAGAATGTTAAGGACGAAATAGCAAAACCCCTGACACAACTATTTAACTTATCATTACTACAGGGGATTGTACCGAGTGATTGGAAAGATGCGAACATTACGCCGATATACAAGAAGGGTAGCAAGGCCAAAGCGAGTAATTACAGACCAATTAGTCTAACTTCAATTGTAGGAAAAATCATGGAAAAAATCCTTAGATATAAGATAGTAGATTACCTCGAATCAAACAACCTAATCAAAAATAGTCAACACGGCTTTAGATCAAATAAGTCATGCCTAACAAATTTGATTGAATTTTATAACAAACTATTCACATATAACGACATGACGAAATCACTAGATATAATCCTCTTGGACTTTCAAAAAGCTTTCGACAAGGTGCCACACCGAAAACTATTGGCTAAACTGGAGAGGATAGGTATCAAAGGTGAAATTCATTCTTGGATAAAAAATTGGCTTACAGACAGAAGACAGAGAGTGGTGATAAATGGAGTGGAATCGGAGTGGGAGCCTGTCACTAGTGGAGTTCCACAGGGTTCAGTCCTTGGACCGGTCCTGTTTCTCATTTACATTAACGATATTGATGTAGGAGTAAACAACACCATTTCCAAATTCGCCAACGATACAAAAATAGGAAATACAGTCCTGAACGAAGATGATAGAAATGCGTTGCAATCTGATTTAAACAAGATATCAGAGTGGTCGAAAAAATGGCAGATGCCCTTCAATGTCGATAAATGTCAGGTGCTGCAGGTTGGTAGCAGAAATATGAAATACAAATACGAAATGAATGGCAAACAAATAAAAACCGCAACGGGAGTAAAAGACCTACAGTAGGGGTACTAATATCTGAAAACCTAAAAACTTCCGACCAATGTATAGCAGCTGCAAATAAGGCACACATAGCATTGGGCTTTATTAAACGAAATTTTACATATAAACATGATAACGTAATAGTGCCACTGTTCAAAAGTATGGTGAGGCCCCACCTTGAATATGGTGTGCAGTTCTGGTCACCTTATCTGATCAAGGACATTGTAAGACTCGAGTCAGTACAGCGTAGAGCGACGAAGATGATACCCTCATTAAGAAATAAATCATATGAAGAAAGACTTAAACGATTGAACCTGTTCTCATTAAAAAAGAGGAGGTTGAGGGGTCAGCTTATTGAGTGCTTTAAGATACTAAAAGGTTTCGACAAAGTCGATGTAAATGCACTATTCACATTAAACAATACTAATCAAACTCGCGGAAATGGAATGAAATTAAAAACCAAAAAGGCAAACCTAGATGTCACAAAGAGTTTCTTCACCTACAGTGTGGCGACAGAGTGGAATAAACTACCAGCGAGAGTGGTGGAGAGCGACACAATAAACGCTTTCAAGGGAAGGCATGTATGTATGTATGTATATGTGTTTGGCATGACGCACTGTAGCCTAGTAGGTAGGTAGCTCTCGTTCACACAACACGAGGGGTCGGGGTTCATCCCCGGCCGGGCGGAGACAAATTGGGCTTGTCCCTTGTCTCCGTTCATGTGTTAGCCTCAGTTCATTATAATAAATAGGTACCTGGAATAAGTGCCGACGACGTTGTGACGTCCCATCTGGGCGGTGGCAAAAAATGGTACAAGGCGCAGATGGTATCATATGAAGTCACCTAAGCTGATGGCTACCTAAGCCTTCGTGCACGAGACGTACTGTTATAGTGAGGAATGACGTATCCAGATCCACCCTAAGCAGCGTTTTCCGATGTCGCCAATTGGCTCTTAAAATACAGACTACACACATCCACAGCCATTCCAACAGTACAATAAAACACTTAACATGCATTTCACGCAATACATTACCAGTTAAGGAGGTGACTGCGATAATGAGACTTAGCTCGCATTGCGTGGATTCCCCTTTGACGACAGAACAAAGTAACTGAGAATATATACCGGTATGTGTATATATACTGTATTATAATTATGTATATATATTAATCTATATTATATATATATCTATATATATATATATATTAAATAATATATATATATCTATATATGTTTATAGTTTGTAAGGCCAGACTGCCTAGTAAGGACCTTGAGGTCTGTGTATCTATGTAGCCCTATGTAGCGCGCTCTCTCTCTCTCTCTCTCTATCTCTCTCACATTATATATATATATATATATATATATATATATATATATATATATATATATAAACTTCCACACAAATAAGAACAAACACACACAAACAACCAATCCCCCTCCCGACACAAACACACACACATTCCCTACTTCCCCACAGGACATAAGCCCAGGAAATACATATAACATGGCCAAAAATGAACGGTGCAAGAAATATATGATGCAGGAAACAGGATGAACCCACACAATACACATAATATGGAGGCTGCCGGGGCTTGGGAAAGGCGCATGCTTCACCTTACCTATAGTTTACTGGTATATTAATTTAGATATTAATTTGTTTATAGTTATTCAATATACTATTCACTCATTATTGGGTTCCACATTTATTCTTTCAAAATGATTGTGTTGTAGCGTATCAAATTAGACATAGTTCATTCAACTCTTAGTCATTCATTATTCCTTGCATACATTATTGTTTCACATTCATCCATTCCTCTTTTTTTTTTTTTTTTTTTAACTTTGTGCATACTTGTTCGTACTACCATGCATTCATTATATTTATTCATATTCATTAATTTTTTCTTTCAAATTAACTCATTCTTTCAAATCTTTCCCATTTATTCATCAGTTCTTTAAAATGAACTTGTATTCATATATATTCCGTGTTTCACATTCATTCATTCCTGCATTTACATTCATTCATGAATTCACTCACTTTATTCTTTCAAAATGTTGTAACCTTCAAATTAATTATTTTAAGGAGATTGGGATTCATTCTGTCATATGTATTCATTATTCACATTCACCTATTATTTCAAATACTATAATCTTTCAAAATCATTCATACATTCATATTTGTATTCATTATTTCAGTACGAGCATGCAAATACTATTATGCATGCACATTCATTAATTCTTTCATTTTGTAATTAAATTAATTCGATGTACAGTCAAAACCAATAGTTCCTCGTCAACCTTACTAATAAACCAAGAAAATATAAGACCCCTTCACTTTTCCTCGAGAGTCCTTGTGTGTTTCTAATAGCTTGTGACTAGAGATCCTATTGTAAGTAGTGTTTCTTGGCATAGGATCTCTACTTGTGACCAGTGCTAATTGTATCACGTCGTACAAGTGTCGAGTCAGTGTCCCTTTCTCCACATGTCACACACACTAGCCTCAAGGTTTTAGACGAATTATTCATCTTGGCTGGACGAGGAAAATATTATGTAGATAGTGAGTTTCCACGACAAACCACACAACACATACAGTATATAAATAAATGTATAAATATATAAATAAAAATATATTACTACTACTACTAATAATAATAAAATATATCAACAAATACATAAATATACAAATAAATATAGAAATAAATACATAAATATGTAACAATGTAGATAAAAATAAGATACGGTACATTTGGATACGTTGGAGTAAACAATTCAAAAAAAGTTGATATGTGTAAGATGAAGATTATTCACTGCACTTCTTAAAAGGGGTGGTCTTTGTTTTTGTCTTTATGAATCCCCTTCTCCCTCATGCTTAGCCCCAATATTATTTACATATAAACACGTTTGGCGATTTGAATCCCTTTCGCCCCATTTATTTGCCAATACTAAGACCTTTCGTGCCATTTAGGTGTCGATGTTTTACTGACGAGCGATAGCGCACTTGTGATTAAGGAGGAAGCAGCCTACGGCCGGGACTTTTTCCTACCGGAAAATATATAAATGTATATCGAAGGGGGGTCTTCTGGGTATTGTTTTAAGCTTGAGGGCGGCGTAGGGAGCAACATATATATATATATATATATATATATATATATATATATATATATATATATAATATATATATATATATATATATTATATATATATAGATATATATATATATATATATATATATATATATATATATATGCCTTTCGTTCGGAGCCTTTATTTCCTATGTAATCCCTGCGTGGTGTCGTAGGAGGCGACTGGTGACGGGTAGAAGGGACTCGTTAGCCGTACCAAACAGACATCCAACAGACAAACATACACCCAAACAGACAGATCTATACCATAATCCAACAGACAAATCGACAGACAGCCCAATAAGCAGACAGACAAGGAGCCCAACAGACAGACGCACCATCAACCCAACACAGACATCAGTATCAGCGCCAGGCCCGATATAAACTTTAGACAGACAAAAAAACATACAACCAACAGACAGACAGACAGATAGACGTCATTATCAGCGTCAGTTCAGATATATACTTTGGACAGATCGACATGCATACAACAAACAGACATGCCGACAGACAAACATCATTATCAGCGCCAGGCCAGAGTTAAACATTTGATAGACAGACATACAGACCTACAGACCCACACATAGACAGACACACACCTCAACATACAGCCCCACACCCCGACAGACAGACATATCAGCCCTACACACAGACAAACAAACAGACATACAGCCCCACACCCCGACAGACAGACAGCCCCACACACAAACAGACAGACAGACATACAGCCCCACACACAGACAGACAGACATTCAGCCCCACACCCCGACATACAGACAAACATACAGCCTCACACACAAACAGACAGACAGACATACAGCGCCACACCCCGACATACAGACCCACACACAAACAAACAGACAGACATACAGCCCCACACACAAACAGACATACAGCCCCACACACAAACAGACAGACAGACAGACAGACATACAGCCCCACACACAAACAGACATACAGCCCCACACACAAACAAACAGACAGACATACAGCCCCACACACAAACATACAGACAGACATACAGCCCCACACACAAACAGACAGACATACAGCCCCACACACAAACAGACAGACATACATACAGCCCCACACACAAACAGACATACATACAGCCCCACACACAAACAGACAGACAAACATACATACAGCCCCACATACAAACAGACAGACAGACATACAGCCCCACACACAAACAGACAGACATACATACAGCCCCACACAAACAGACAGACATACAGCCCCACACACAAACAGACACAGACATACAGCCCCACACACAAACAAACAGACAGACATACAGCCCCACACACAAACAGACAGACAGACATACAGCCCCACACAAACAGACAGACAGACATACAGCCCCACACACAAACAGACAGACAGACATACAGCCCCACACACAAAGACAGACAGACAGACAGCCCCACACACAAACAGACAGACAGCCCCACACACAAACAGACACAGACATACAGCCCCACACACAAACAGACAGACAGACAGACAGCCCCACACACAAACAGACATACAGCTCCACACACACACAGACAGACATCATTATCACCGATGGGCCAGTAATAAACATTTGATAGACAGACAGACAGGCCAACATATAGACAGACAGACAGACCAATATACAGATACCGGTATATAACCCCACACCCCCGACAAACATATACACTTTAACAGACAGGCAGACCAACATACAGACAGATATATTAACCCCACACCTCGACAAATATATAAACTTTAACAGACACAGACCAACATACAGACAGATATAAAACCTCACACCCCGACAAACATATATACTTTTGACAGACAGACAGACCAACATACAGACAGATATAGAACCCCACACCCCAACAAACATATATACTTTGGCAGACAGACCTTCAGACCAAAATACAGTCCCACACGCCGACAAAAATATATACTTTTGACAGACAGACACACAGACCAACATACAGGCTGACAGACATCATTATCACAGCCGGGCCAGATATAAACGCTTGATAGACAGACAGACAGACCAACATACAGACAGACATATATCCAGTATTCGAGAATGGATAATAAGTCGTAGGCGTGTGCATAAACCTTTAACCGTCCTGGTGGTGTAATGGTTAAGGTGGCAAATATATGTGTGTGATAACCCAGGTTCGAATCCCGGTGGATCACATATATACTTTAATTGATTTCATTGGGGGTGTTTGGTGTTGTGGTGAAATTAATAATATATAGAATATAACCCCACACCCCGACAAACATATATATACTTTTGATAGACAGGCAAACAGACAGACATCATTATCAACGCCAGGGCAGAAACTCACTTTTGCCACGGCCGTCAGCGAACCAAATTTTCCGCGGGAGATGGAAATTTTCGTGTTGGCTGCACACGGGGGATGGAATGGTACGCCAAAAAAAAAAGAGTAAGCAAAAAAAGAAAAGGAAATAGCAAATGTAAATAACAATAATAATAATAATAATAATAATAATAATAATAGTATTTATAATAATAAAATAAATAAATTAAAAAGAAAGAAACAAAGAGTAAGCACAAAAAAGGAAAGGAAACATAACAAAAATAAAGACGAAAAGGAAAAGGAAAGAGAAGGAAAACATAGGAGCAAGCAAAATATAAGGAAAAAAAAAAAAAAAAAAAAAAAAAAAAAAAAAAAAAAAAAGGAAGAGGAAGAGGAAGAGGAATGCCTGTGTAAACTAAAAACTACATCTAATCCCTAATACATTACATCAACGGAACTTTAGATTACGCGGTATGTTATTACGAGGAGTTTTTTTGTGTTTCTAGATTCCCTTCTGCCTCATGCTTACACCCTTTAGTTTTGAGAATTTGAGGCGTGCGTCGCATTAGTTTGGCGATTTTATGACCTGTCGCCCCATTTCTTAGTCAATATTAAGACCTTTTGTGTAATTTTGTTGTCGATTCTTTCCTGGCGAGCAATAGCGACTCAATAATTTAGGAGGAACCGAAGGCCGGAAACTTTTTGTACCGAAAAATGTACACATTTATTATGATAAGAGGGTCTTGTCACTTGTGTTTATCAAGCTTGATAGAGGCCTAGGGACCAAACTAAAAACAAAAACTTACAAATTAAGATTTGATAACTAAAGAAGGATAAATATAAACAAAACAAAATTAGCAAGAAATTTAGTTGAACCATGCATGCCTCCACGCCATACACGTTAGCATATTAAGAAACGAGCGGTACTTAGCAACACGTCGGGTTCACAACAGTTAAAATAAATTATATATATAAGTTATGTAGGCGATTGTCGACTAGGGTAGCATTTATGCTATAAAAGTAGAAAGGCAAGTAACCAAAAGAAGATGAAAGAAAAAAAAACAAAAACAAACATCCTTTGCTTTCTCGATGTTCAGTTTTAATAGCAAAATATGTATTTATGGATTGAACACATATCATTTTAACATAGTTATATAGGAAATTAAGAAAATGAAATATGTATGAAATACAGAATGTAAAATATTACATGATACATAGTTATGCCTTAAAATTATCTGGCCACCGTCTCGACCGTCATATTAATTCCCCTGCTAAACACAACCACAGAGAATGGACTTTATTGAGGAAAGCGTCCAACCTGGCGTCACCCTCCAGAGACCAATCACAAGCAGCATATATCCTTCCACACCGAGTTCCGGTCTACAACAGCCTATAGATCGGCTTCTGTCTCCGCATATGGGCCTGTTTCCCTAGAACTGGATATCCAGCAGAACCTGGATTAAGTTAAGACTATCTGCACACTGGAATTCGGTATCAACTCACCATTTTTTTCAATAGGCAAGACTTAATTTTGATCTGCTTTGTCTGAAACTGGCAGAGGTTCTGAAACTAGCATGACTACTGGCACAACCCTTGTTTTGCCTATGACTGGTGAATGTGCTTCGTGTATCACTGGTACCACTGTTCCTTCGTCTGAGACTGGTAATTGTGCTTCATGTACCATTGGCACTCCTGACTCATTTATAACATCCACACCAATCGTGCAAACACATGCCATCCACCTGCCACACCTGCAGAGCTTGAGCCAGCAGTATCAGACCACACCTGAGCCAGAGCTATGCATGAGGATACCGACTCCACTACTTTCGGACTTCGAGGATGATTGCATTTGGTAGACCAACTCTCCTCTGTCACCACACCATTACAATGAAGACAGGTTGAAGATATCACCTATATGCTCCTCAAGACTTGCTGGGGTTCCCCCGTGTAATCTTCACCCCCTGGTTCAGTCATAATTACCAAAAGAAATATATATGACACCGTATAAAATCCAACAAAACCGTCATCATGCGTCATAATCTTCAACGGGTTAAAAACTAATATGCAAAATGTCTATTATGTACCCGGTATGTCAACTACAGACCATTCAATAGACGCGTTATAACAAAGACATGTTGAGAGAGAGAGAGGGAAGGACGGAGACACGTCGATATAGCACATTAACGACATGTGTTCACATACAAAGGAATTCAAAGGAAAACAGGCAAGAACAGACCTAATGGTATTTACTTCGATATATATTTGTTAAAAATATAGAAAACAAAATATTGCCACAGCAATGAAAGAAAGACTTCATCTCCAGAAAGACTGTAGTTCAGAAAGCAAAATTAGTGTACACTCGGATACCATAGTATCTAGCACACTCATAAATATTCCTGGACTTCACCTATTTCTAATTATGGAAGTATATCTCTGGAAACGAAGAAATCAGTTTAATATTCTATAAATCAACTTCAAAACTATATATACTATTTAGTGAAAAGAAAGTTCTATCCAAAAAATAATCCAATAGTTAAATAGTTATAATAGTTAGAATTGCATAAAGAAAAATATGGAGTGTCCAGGAATTCTTACGAGTGGGCTGGAGACTATGGTATCCGACTGTACTATGAGCGATATTGATGCGTCCACATTACTTGGGTTTATTAAATTGCCTGGACTGTATGGCACTCAACATTTCTAGGCATTTTATTCCATAAGTTTTTCCTTTGGACCTCCTCCCTCATGTTTAGCCCCATTAATTTGGCGATTTTAATATGTTTTAAGACGTTTGTCCCCATCCAGGTGTCGATTTATTCCTGGGGAGCGATAGCGAGCCAGCATTGTATGGAGAAATCCGGCTTTGCCGGAAAAAAAATTCTATCGAAAAATGTACACATAATATCCTGCTGACAATAACATTAACAAAAACATGATGGCTCGACACCTGGATGGGGATAAACGTATTAAAACAGTAGCCTGAATGGGGCCGAATGAATACAACCCAGAGAGAGAAAAACAAACGAGGTGGGCCCCCTTAACGGCGCATTGAAGGATTTGTTTTTTTAAGAATACCAGTGTCAGTTCCAGCACACCACCACCAACTCACCTTCCCCACCTCTTACACCCCATGTATTGTCCTACCCGGAAGAGTGGACGCTATTGATATCACTCCTCTCACTCTCTTTCACTTACTTTCTCTCTCACTCTCACTCTCTTTATCTCCTACACACACATTCTCCCTCTGTAGTCAGTTAGTCAGTTCATTGTTGGAGCTGCAGAAGAATGTTCTCGAAAAAAAAATAATAATAATAATAATAATAGTAATATATATATATATATATACAGTATATATATATATATATATATATATATATATATATATATATATATACTGTATATATAGGTTTGTTCTTGGGGAACACCGCACATTGTAGAGGAAAAAGAGAACCAGTCTTTATTAACAAACGTTTCGACATCTATGTCGAAACGTTTGTTAATAAAGATGCTGT
>CM064486.1:33341868-33406868 GCA_032716605.1 Paralithodes platypus | reverse complement strand
ACTCGATATTGTTACTCCCAGATCGGTTTCTCTGTTTACATTCTTAAGCTGAGTGCCATTCATCGAATAGTTTGCTTTCTCATTTAGGTATCCGATATGTAGTACTTTACATTTATCCGCATTGAAACTCATTTGCCAAATTTGGGCCCAACATGACAATTTATCTAGATTGTGTTGCATATCGTCAACTTGTTCTTTTGAGAGTACGCTATTTGCAATTTTTGTATCGTCAGCAAATTTTGAGATTGTACAGGTGAGACCCTCATCTATGTCGTTGATGTAAATTAGAAAGAGAATTGGTCCTAGTACCGATCCCTGGGGTACCCCGCTACTTACATTGGTCCATTTAGATGCCTTACCGTTTATGACTACCGGTACTCTTTGCTTTCTGTCGCTGAGCCCAATTTTCTATCCATTTCAACACACCGTCTTGTATTCCATGCGCTTTTAGTTTTAGCAGTAAACGTTTGTGGGGAACTTTGTCAAAGGCCTTTAGAAAATAAAGGTATATAATATCTACAGCTTTACTCTCATCGTAGAGGTTGAGGATATCGTGGAAGAAGTCTAAGAGGTTTGTTAAACAGGAACGTTTTTTACGAAAGCCGTGTTGAGTATCTTTAAGTATGTTATTTTCCTCTAAGTGATTTACGAGTCTGTCTCGTATGACCGTTTCTAGCATTTTACATACAACTGAGGTTAAGCTAATTGGACGATAGTTACTGGGTAGGGATTTGCTGCCTTTTTTGAATATCGGTGTTACGTTGGCTAGTTTCCACTGATCGGGCATAGTTCCAGACTGCAAGGATTTATTGAATAGTAATGTCAGTGGTTTGGAAAGCTCATCCTTAGCTTCCTTTAGAACTCTAGGCGAGATTGTATCAGGTCCAGGCGTTTTATTTACCTTGAGTTTATCTAAACAATTCAATACTTCTCTCTCTGTAACGGTGATATTGCTTAGAACATCTGAATTATCAATCTGAATCGGCGATGGTGTAGGGATATCACTGAGGTCTTTTGTTGTAAAAACTGATGCAAAGAAGGTATTGAGGGCATTACTCATTTGTACTTCGTCTTTGGTGTATTCTCCATTTTCATCGACTAACGGTCCAACAGTTGAAGTAACTACTTTTTTCTTTCTGATATAAACTATAGAATTCTTTCGGGTTTGTTTTACTTTGATTCGCAATATGTAACTCTAAGGTCTTTTTACTTTTCTTAATTAACTTTTTGGCTTTGCGTCGTAGCTCTACAAATTTCAGCCGTTCTTCGTCATTTTGTGAGGATTTTAATCTATCATTAGCAAATTTTTTAGCAAGCAGGCAGTTTGAAATATCTTTATTCCACCATTTGGGCTTATTATTATGGCCTGGACGCCGTATTTTCGATGGTATGCAGTCTTGCACTGCTTTTAGGTAAGTGGCTTCGAATAACTTCCAAGATGTATTTATGTCGTTATTGTGAATTAAAAAGCTCCAGTCAGTTTATTCTCAATATGAATACCACCTATGGTTGGAAATTACATCTAAAGAGGCTTAACACTATTATATATTGAAGGTATTTGATAAATAGTATATTATGCTACCTCGGATGTTGTAAGAAGTGTTTTAGTAGAGCAGGTGAAAGGTCCATTGACACAGTGACTTTGACTGCTACGTTATCCCCATATATATATATATATATATATATATATATATATATATATATATATATATATATATATTAGTGTGTGTGTATGTGTGTGTGTGTGGCAAGCTCAGCAGGATGATCATCCCACCTCCCCCCAGGTTCGCAGTTGCAGTGGACAATTGAATAATTGCAACCATTGTCTTCAACTGTCTTCGTAGCGCAATGGATAAATGCACTGAATATCGGTGTGAGCATCCCTGGACTGCCATATGTATTTGTTGATTTCATTAATTGAGTTTAGGAGTAAAGTCGGTTGGTGGAGGGAACATACTAATATAATCATGAGGGAGGTCGACCAGAAGACCACCATCCCTAACCCAGTACCCATCTATTGACTGCGACTGGACCCCCCCCCCCCCCTCCCAACCTTCACCAACTCTTCCCAGGTTCCGGCCACTCAACCCCAGGCCGATCAGCGACAACACCGGACAGGAGAGAGAGAGGGAAGAAGGAGAAGGCTAATTGGGGGAACAACTATACCAAACACCTCCATTGAAATTAATGAAAGCATATAATGTGATCCACCGGGATTCGAACCTGGGTTATCACACACACATTTTTAAACACTCTAACCATTACACCACAAGGACGGAGTTCCAACATTCTTTATAGTCTGGATTGTCATAAATCAGCCACCCTTCTCTTCCCGACGATAATAGCTCCATTAAAACTATTAATCTACGTTTGCCACGGTCATCAATAACTTGCATTAATTAAGGGGAGGTCTCCACTTGAGGGATTTTTTTTCTTGACCCCTTTCTCCCTCATGTTTAGCCCCATTGCTTTTGATATTATAAAATGTTTGCCCCATTAGTTTAGCGATTTTAAGAACTTTCACCCCATATTAAGACCTGTCGTGCAATTCAGGTGACGATTTTATCCTGGTGAGCGATAGCGAGCCTGTAATTTAGAAATTTTTCTACCGAAAAATGTACAAATTTATCTTGAAAGGGACTCAAGGGGGTGTAATTTTAAGGTTGATGGAGGTCTAGGGAACAAACTAAATACCTCCCCTTAATAATATGGAACTGCATTCAATGGCTGGACTGTATGGTAGGCCATAGAATAGTCAACATACCGCATATTCTATCTGTTTGGAAGGCTACCCAGTGATAGATAAACCCTCAGTGTCCACATAGAATAGTCAACATACCGCATATTCTATCTGTTTGGAAGGCTACCCAGTGATAGATAAAGCCTCAGTGTCCACATAGAATAGTCAACATACCGCATATTCTGTCTGTTTGGAAGGCTACCCAGTGATAGATAAAGCCTCAGTGTCCACATAGAATAGTCAACATACCGCATATTCTATCTGTTTGGAAGGCTACCCAGTGATAGATAAAGCCTCAGTGTCCACATAGAATAGTCAACATACCGCATATTCTATCTGTTTGGAAGGCTACCCAGTGATAGATAAAGCCTCAGTGTCCACATAGAATAGTCAACATACCACATAGTCTATCTGTTTGGAAGGCTACCCAGTGATAGATAAACCCTCAGTGTCCACATAGAATAGTCAACATACCGCATATTCTATCTGTTTGGAAGGCTACCCAGTGATAGATAAAGCCTCAGTGTCCACATAGAATAGTCAACATACCGCATATTCTATCTGTTTGGAAGGCTACCCAGTGATAGATAAAGCCTCAGTGTCCACATAGAATAGTCAACATACCGCATATTCTATCTGTTTGGAAGACTACACAGTCATAGATAAAGCCTCAGTGTCCACATAGAATAGTCAACATACCGCATATTCTATCTGTTTGGAAGGCTACCCAGTGATAGATAAACCCTCAGTGTCCACTTAGAATAGTCAACATACCGCATATTCTATCTGTTTGGAAGGCTACCCAGTGATAGATAAACCCTCAGTGTCCACATAGAATAGTCAACATACCGCATATTCTATCTGTTTGGAAGGCTACCCAGTGATAGATAAAGCATGAGTGTCCACATAGAATAGTCAACATACCGCATATTCTATCTGTTTGGAAGGCTACCCAGTGATAGATAAAGCCTGAGTGTCCACATAGAATAGTCAACATACCACATATTCTATCTGTTTGGAAGGCTACCCAGTGATAGATAAAGCCTGAGTGTCCACATAGAATAGTCAACATACCGCATATTCTATCTGTTTGGAAGGCTACCCAGTGATAGATAAAGCCTCAGTGTCCACATAGAATAGTCAACATACCACATATTCTATCTGTTTGGAAGGCTACCCCGTGATAGATAAAGCCTCAGTGTCCACATAGAATAGTCAACATACCGCATATTCTATCTGTTTGGAAGGCTACCCAGTGATAGATAAAGCCTCAGTGTCCACATAGAATAGTCAACATACCGCATATTCTATCTGTTTGGAAGGCTACCCAGTGATAGATAAAGCCTCAGTGTCCACATAGAATAGTCAACATACCGCATATTCTATCTGTTTGGAAGGCTACCCAGTGATAGATAAAGCCTCAGTGTCCACATAGAATAGGCTAGTCAACATACCGCATATTCTATCTGTTTGGAAGGCTACCCAGTGATAGATAAAGCCTCAGTGTCCACATAGAATAGTCAACATACCGCATATTCTATCTGTTTGGAAGGCTACCCAGTGATAGATAAAGCCTCAGTGTCCACATTTATAGTCAACATACCGCATATTCTGTCTGTTTGGAAGGCTACCCAGTGATAGATAAAGCCTCAGTGTCCACAAAAAATAGTCAACATACCGCATATTCTATCTGTTTGGAAGGCTACCCAGTGATAGATAAACCCTCAGTGTCCACATAGAATAGTCAACATACCGCATATTAGTACAAAGGAGTACAAAGGAAATCAAGCAACAACAGATCTAGTGACCCTTCTAGGTTGCTTGTCCTCCAAAACACTGAGGATCAAGTGTCCAAACAGTGGTTTAGAGTGGGTAAGAGAACATTGGAAAGGGAATTACTGCCCTGGAACTAATGTCCGTGGCAGGATTAGGAAGTTAGTAGGGGACAGATGGGTTAGTAACTGAGGGGGGGATAAAATAAAGTTATTCATTTACAAACGCAGTCAGTCGCGGGTTTGATGCGAGATATTTGTCTAGGCGGAGTTTAAATGAATCAACGGTGATGCAGTCTATAAAGTTTCGGGGAAGCCCATTCCACAAGTTGACAACTCGATTGAAGAAGAAATTCTTAGATTCGTGTGAGTTAAAAGATTTACCAATAATTTTGCAACCGTTTCCCCGTGTGTAATTAGATTGGTCGATAGTGAAGTACTTACTACAGTTCATATTGTCAATGCCTTTGATGATTTTGAACACTTGAATTAAGTCACCTTTTAATCTGCGCTGGGTTAAAGGAAATAGATTTAATTCTCTAAGACGCTCTTCGTATGGTTTGTTCTTTAGGCTAGGTATCATTTTGGTAACTCTACGTTGAACTCGTTCTAGCTTGTTTATATCTTTTTGGTAATAAGGGCACCAGGATTGAACGCAGTAATCCAGAAGAGGGCGGACTAAGGAATTGTAAAGGGTTAGGATAACTTCTTTGGATTTATGCTCAAATGATCTGCCTATAAAGCCAATTATTTTGTTTGCCTTCTTAACAACTTCTGAACATTGTTGACTGGGTTTTAGGTTACTCGATATTGTTACTCCCAGATCAGTTTCTCTGTTTACATTCTTAAGCTGAGTGCCATTCATCGAATAGTTTGCTTTCTCATTTAGGTATCCGATATGTAGTACTTTACATTTATCTGCATTGAAACTCATTTGCCAAATTTGGGCCCAACATGACAATTGATCTAGATTGTGTTGCATATCGTCAACTTGTTCTTTTGAGAGTACGCTATTTGCAATTTTTGTATCGTCAGCTAATTTTGAGATTGTACAGGTGAGACCCTCATCTATGTCGTTGATGTAAATTAGAAAGATAATTGGTCCTAGTACCGATCCCTGGGGTACCCCGCTACTTACATTGGTCCATTTAGATGCCTTACCGTTTATGACTACTCTTTGCTTTCTGTCGCTGAGCCAATTTTCTATCCATTTCAACACACCGTCTTGTATTCCATGCACTTTTAGTTTTAGCAGTAAACGTTTGTGGGGAACTTTGTCAAAGGCCTTTTGAAAATAAAGGTATATAATATCTACAGCTTTACTCTCATCGTAAAGGTTGAGGATATCGTGGAAGAAGTCTAAGAGGTTTGTTAAACAGGAACGTTTTTTACGAAAGCCGTGTTGAGTATCTTTAAGTATGTTATTTTCCTCTAAGTGATTTACGAGTCTGTCTCGTATGACCGTTTCTAGCATTTTACATACAACTGAGGTTAAGCTAATTGGACGATAGTTACTGGGTAGGGATTTGCTGCCTTTTTTGAATATCGGTGTTACGTTGGCTAGCTTCCACTGATCGGGCATAGTTCCAGACTGCAAGGATTTATTGAATAGTAATGTTAGTGGTTTAGAGAGCTCATCCTTAGCTTCCTTTAGAACTCTAGGCGAGATTGTATCAGGTCCAGGCGTTTTATTTACCTTGAGTTTATCTAAACAATTCAATACTTCTCTCTCTGTAACGGTGATATTGCTTAGAACATCTGAATTATCAATCTGAATCGGCGATGGTGTAGGGATATCACTGAGGTCTTCTGTTGTAAAACTGATGCAAAGAAGGTATTGAGGGCATTACTCATTTGTACTTCGTCTTTGGTGTATTCTCCATTTTCATCGACTAACGGTCCAACAGTTGAAGTAACTACTTTTTTCTTTCTGATATAACTATAGAATTCTTTCGGGTTTGTTTTACTTTGATTCGCAATATGTAACTCTAGGGTCTTTTTACTTTGCTTAATTAACTTTTTGGCTTTGCGTCGTAGCTCTACTAATTTCAGCCGTTCTTCGTCATTTTGTGAGGATTTTAATCTATCATTAGCACATTTTTTAGCAAGCAGGCAGTTTGAAAAATCTTTATTCCACCATTTGGGCTTATTATTATGGCCTGGACGCCGTATTTTCAATGGTATGCAGTCTTGCACTGCTTTTAGGTAAGTGGTTTCGAATAACTTCCAAGATGTATTTATGTCGTTATTGTGAATTAAAAAGCTCCAGTCAGTTTCTTTAAACATAGCTCTAAGTTTATGGAAGTTTGCTTTCTTGAAATTAGGGACTTTTTCGATGCTACTATTTGGTTCGTTACTAGTAAACTTTAAAGTGAAAGTTATCGTACAATGGTCGCTGTTACTGAATTCATCACCAACATTCAAATTCTCTATTAATTCTTCTTTTGTTGCAAGTACAATGTCAAGAACGTTATTACCACGGGTCGGCGTTCGAACAAATTGATAAAGCGAACTCTCTTGCAAGTTCGTATACAAGTCATGTCCGGAGTGTGGAGTAAGAGTATCGTCCCACTTGGTCACAGGTAAATTAAAGTTGCCAAAAATTACGGTATCTTGTGAGTTACTTACATCTGCAATTTGTTCGTAAATTTCTCGGTCAGTTTGCACTGATTGAGCTGGAGGTCTGTATATTAATGCAAGTATTATTTTTGTACCTTTATTATTCTTTATTAGCACAAAAGATGCGTCGACGTTCACAATTTGAGGTTTTGACAAGAGGGTAGGGTTAAGACTTTCTTTGATATAAAGTAAAACGCCACCTCCATTTCGATTTATTCGGCTTTTCTCAAACATTACATAACCGGGAAGTGAATACTCTGCTAAAAAGTCTCTATCTTCTGTATTGAGCCAAGATTCTGTTATGCCAATCACATCATAATTTTCTGTAAACACTAGCTCCTCTAAATCTGAAAATTTATTGCGTATGCTACGAGCGTTTGCATAGAAAACCTTTAAATTTGTAATTTTAGAACTCACGGAACGCTCTTTAATAATATTTTTGGTTCTTGTCGGATCTACATTTATGTTCATGGCTGTCCTCGGTCCTTATCGCTGGTGGTCCTCGGTTGCCTCTGTTTTTTTCTTGGCGTTGGATGATTTATGTCCCCGCAGCTTCTCCGCGGTTGGCGATTTTTATCCATGGCTGCGGACTGCTTCGTGTAGGAGACGACCCATGCGTGCTGAACCCACAGGGTTTAGATGAGTGCCATCCTTGCGGAACAGAGTAGGCTGGTTGTAGAAGTTGTCCCAGAGGTTGATGAATTCAACTTCTTCCCTCAGACACAAATATTTTAGTCGGCTATTTGTGCTGAAGGCCTTGTCGTAGAATTTGTCAGGTGCGTCGATCTTGGGGAGAATGCCTGAGATGATGATATTCCTTGACTTGTTTTTGTAGTGCTGGATCATCTTGCGATATTTCTCCATCAACTCTTCGGATCTGGTGCGCATGATGTCATTTGAACCAGCATGGATGACAAAAAGGGTATTTTCATTTGCATCCTTTGTGGTATCTTCGAAGGCTTCCACAATGTCGTCCAGTCCAGCTCCTGGGATGCAAATTCTTTTTCGTTGATTTGGGACTCTGTCGCAGAACTCTTCGACCTGTCCCCGTAGGATGGAATCCCCAACGAGCCTGGTCTCTTCTGGTTCGTCTTCCATCTCTACCAATATCTCAAATCTGTTTGACATTGTGACTGGTAGATGAGACCTTTTCTGCGTTGGCCGTGCACCGTTCCTCACTGGTGTAAATCCGGAAACCTGTGGTGGCGGGACTCTACGTACAGGTCGGGGAGAGGAGTGGTTAGAACGGGGGCGAGGGGTTGGTACTGTTCGTGCTAGCAGGATTCTTGCACGAGGAGTGGGGGAGAGACTAAGGTGAACAGGGCGGCTGTCCTGGTTTGATGTCGGCTCAGGTTCGTCAGAAGCATCTGCTGCAGTGTCTACTGCAGGTGTTGGATTGTTGGCAGATGACGTTGGGGCGGTGGTGGATGCTGGAGTTGAAACAATTGGAGCTAGTGATACTCCAACGTTGAGTGTTACAAACTCTTGGAGTGATTCCAGCTTCCTGGTGAGGGCGTTGATCTTGTTGTGGGCTTCATCAAATTTTGCTGTCAAATCCTCTCGTTGCTGGCAGAGTCGGCAGACTTGTGGATCGGCAGGAGCAAACATGGAAGCACCAAACCTACCGGCGCAGTTCGTACAGGCACGAGGCATGGTGACGATCACTTTCTTCAGATCACTTCACTCACTTAAAAACACTTAACTCACTTTAAAAACACTAAACTCACATTAGAAACACTTCACTCCCTTCATATATTCTATCTGTTTGGAAGGCTACCCAGTGATAGATAAAGCCTGAGTGTCCACATAGAATAGTCAACATACCGCATATTCTATCTGTTTGGAAGGCTACCCAGTGATAGATAAAGCCTCAATTTATTAGTGGCCCCTCCATCATTGACGAACATGCCTATTACATAAGGCATCCTCTTCAAACACTAATCCGCCGTAGTTTGAATCTACCGCGCAGAGCATTTAAAAACTGAGGAGCCTTCATCATGAGCGCACGCGACCTCACTCATGGCTTCAGTCATTATGAATTGGGTTCTCACTACGAAAAAACTTCGTAAAAAATAAAAACAAAAAGAAAATAAGAATAACTATCCAATAAGCTTTCCATCATATCGTGGATGTACTTGTGTGGATTTCTGACCAGACGCTGATTCAGGCGTCATTCCTCCTTCTCTGCTCTGCGCTCAGCCTGCCCGGACCTGTCTCCCCACGCTCCGCGGGTTCCGCATTTGTTGCGTCCCTAGTGAGTTTTTCTCATTGGTTTACTCCGGGATGTATCGAGTAAGGTTAGGATATGCGTAGCAGGAGTGTCCTGGGCTGGTTGCCCGCAGTGCAGTGTATTTTGGGTCGTATGTTTGGGGCATCTATTTCGGATGTACCCTCGTGGTCCTGTTGTGGACAGGTGAATTTTTTCACAGTTAAGCTAGCTTTGTGATGCAGGCGGCTTTCATTACGCGTTATTGCTCCCTTTTATCTTTCTGATGAGGTAGCGTATTTTTGCTGTCGTTCCCAGCGTATTTTCTTCACTTAGTGAAGTTTTTTCTGGGTCCCGAGTCAGTTCTTCCCTTTGCCGGAAGTGTTTGCTACAGTGGTGTGTTGGCGGTGGTTCCTGTTGTGATATAATTCAGTGCTTTTTGTTTATATTCCGACATGTTACTGTTATCCGTCTGCTAGGCCTAGCCAGCCTCTCGTAGCTTTATCACATATACAAGTGCTATTGATTTATTTTCTAAATATGTACTACTGTGTCATGTGTATCCTGGTTTAGTTGTGTATTGGCTAATTCCTCGGACTATTTATGTGTCCTGGGTTAGTTGTGTTTTGGCTAATTCCACGGACTATGTTGGGCCCGGCGTTAGTTGTGTTTTAGCTACGCCTCGGTCCGGTGTTGCGTTCAGATGGTATCTGGACGGGGTGGGGTTTTTCCGGCGGGTTTTTCTCGGTTTCACCTTGATAACCCCGGCTGGTTGCCTAGTTTTGGCCACGCGTGGTTTAAAACAGGCTTGTTTCCCCGGCGAGTGGGTGTCTGTGGCTCCCCAGGTCTGCGTCTCTGGGGTGCCTGTTTCATCCCGGCGGGTTGGCTGTACCCATCTAACAGTGTTCATACGGACACGTGTTGTTTGTAGTTTTTTCGGTTTTGCAAAGCCAATATAAAACTATGCTGTAGTTGTATTTCCTCCCCGGCGATCTGTTTCAAAGAAGTGGGGATAGGAACAATTGGGGTTAACTTTTAAACTTTAATTCACCCGGTGGGTGCAACCTGGAAGGTTGGGATGACCGAATTTGCAAAATTCAGTTTAGTTGACCAGTCAATTGAGGGATGCTTTGTGTATCGCCTCCTTCAACATACGGCGCTTTAGGGCACATTTGGGGTTAACGTTTTTTAAACTATTATTCACACCCGGCGGGTGTTTCTTGCACGGATGAGAATAACGAATTTACAATTCAGTTAGTTAACCAGACATTTGAGGGATACGTTTTGTATCGCCGCCTTCAACATACGGCGATCTAAAAGATACTTCGGCAGAAGTTAGATCTCGTATATTTGTCAGGCTTCCCAGTTTTTTATCTACGAGATAATTTGGGGGCCGGCGTCTTTTTTAGGTTTTTTTTCCAATATTTAATATGGAAACAAACACCACCGGAAAGACTTAATCACTTATAAACGCCATGATGGTCTTTATATATTATGTCAGAGGGTATTCATAAATCTTTTGGACAAATTAAGATATTCTGAAATCTTTTACTTAGGAAACCCCACCGCGTGGCGAGCTGTGGTCGTTGAGTATTACGTCTCGTTACCCGGCGGGTTATTTAACACCTGTGTGCGAACATGAGTGGGTTAACCTTATGAGCATTAATTCCTGGAAATTTTAAATTTTCCAGAGCTGGGTCCCGGCGGGTCTATGCAGAACCTGGAGTAGTTTCCCTCCAGTCTCTGTCATGGCTACCTTTGCCCCGGTTTTTGCTGTATACATTACGCCCTCCTGTTCAGGTATCCCTATTTTTGCGCACACACTTTGTATAAAATGTGTTAAAATGTCTCGTTTGGTGGGGGTTACCTTTCCGGCGTTTTTCTCGTTGCTCCAAGAACACCGTTTTGGTTTACCGAGTTTTAGTCAGGATGGCTAAAATAGGTAAGTTACCCCGACGAGTTTGGTCGCTTGAGGGCTCATCAGAAACTGCGTTTTTCTGTGGTCGAGCCTGGGATCAGGCTTCCTGTGTTATTCATTGCTTTATGCATTACGCCCTCCTGTTATGTCTCGTTTGGTGTGGGTTACCTTTCCGGCGTTTTTTCTCGTTGCTCCGAGAACACCGTTTTTGGTTACCAAGTTTTAGTCAGGATGGCTAAAATAGGTAAGTTACCCCGACGAGTTTGGTCGCTTGAGGGCTCATCAGAAACTGCGTTTTCTGTGGTCAAGCCTGGGATCAGGCTTCCTGTGTTATTCCCGGTGAGGGGGGCTCCACACAGTTATTTATTGGGGTTAACTTTTAAACTTTAATTCACCCGGTGGGTGCAACCTGGAAGGTTGGGATGACCGAATTTGCAAAATTCAGTTTAGTTGACCAGTCAATTGAGGGATGCTTTGTGTATCGCCTCCTTCAACATACGGCGCTTTAGGGCACATTTGGGGTTAACATTTTTTAAACTATTATTCACACCCGGCGGGTGTTTCTTGCACGGATGAGAATAACGAATTTACAATTCAGTTAGTTAACCAGACATTTGAGGGATACGTTTTGTATCGCCGCCTTCAACATACGGCGATCTAAAAGATACTTCGGCAGAAGTTAGATCTCGTATATTTGTCAGGCTTCCCAGTTTTTTATCTACGAGATAATTTGGGGGCCGGCGTCTTTTTTAGGGTTTTTTTTCCAATATTTAATATGGAAACAAACACCACCGGAAAGACTTAATCACTTATAAACGCCATGATGGTCTTTATATATTATGTCAGAGGGTATTCATAAATCTTTTGGACAAATTAAGATATTCTGAAATCTTTTACTTAGGAAACCCCACCGCGTGGCGAGCTGTGGTCGTTGAGTATTACGTCTCGTTACCCGGCGGGTTATTTAACACCTGTGTGCGAACATGAGTGGGTTAACCTTATGAGCATTAATTCCTGGAAATTTTAAATTTTCCAGAGCTGGGTCCCGGCGGGTCTATGCAGAACCTGGAGTAGTTTCCCTCCAGTCTCTGTCATGGCTACCTTTGCCCCGGTTTTTGCTGTATGCATTACGCCCTCCTGTTCAGGTATCCCTATTTTTGCGCACACACTTTGTATAAAATGTGTTAAAATGTCTCGTTTGGTGGGGGTTACCTTTCCGGCGTTTTTCTCGTTGCTCCGAGAACACCGTTTTGGTTTATCGAGTTTTAGTCAAGATGGCTAAAATAGGTAAGTTACCCCGACGAGTTTGGTCGCTTGAGGGCTCATCAGAAACTGCGTTTTTCTGTGGTCGAGCCTGGGATCAGGCTTCCTGTGTTATTCATTGCTTTATGCATTACGCCCTCCTGTTATGTCTCGTTTGGTGTGGGTTACCTTTCCGGCGTTTTTTCTCGTTGCTCCGAGAACACCGTTTTTGGTTACCGAGTTTTAGTCAGGATGGCTAAAATAGGTAAGTTACCCCGACGAGTTTGGTCGCTTGAGGGCTCATCAGAAACTGCGTTTTCTGTGGTCAAGCCTGGGATCAGGCTTCCTGTGTTATTCCCGGTGAGGGGGGCTCCACACAGTTATTTTGTTTGGTCTTTCCCTCCCGGCGACCTTTTTTACAAAGAGGTCTGGGGCAGGTATAAGTGGTTTGACATTGCATATAAAACCCGGCGGTTGTACCTTCGGGTGGTTATATTAACGAATTTGCGATTCGCGATAATTTGCCAAACAATTGATTGATACAATAGGGTATCACGGCCGTCAAGACGGCAATCTATGAGGGCTTCTGGCAGAAGCCGGATTAGAGATTAAGATAGGCTTAGACTTTTTATGGGATAAAAAGATGCCTGAATCTTACTAGTGTTTCAAGTGTAAAGGGATACTTGAAGGACTTCATCTTTAATAAAGATATGTTTCATCTTTATGAGGATTCAGAAGTTATGCTTAATTCTTTCGAACAGGTAAAAGATATGCTGAAATCCTTAATAAACAATTGGAACAATGTTGTTTGTTTGTTTAGTCTTTCTCCCGGCGACCTTTTTACAAAAAAGGTCTGGGGCAGGTACAATTGGTTTGACATTGCATATAAAACCCGGCGGTTATACCTTCGGGTGGTTATATTAACTGATTAGCAATTCGCGATCATTTGCCAAACAATTGATTGATACAATAGGGTATCACGGCCTTCAAGACGGCGATCTATGAGGGCTTCTGGGAGAAGCCGGATTAGAGATTAGGATAGGCTTAGACTTTTTATGGGATAAAAAGATGCCGGAATCTTACTAATGTTTCAAGTGTAAAGGATACTTGAAAGACTTCATCTTTAATAAAGATATACTTCATCTTTATGAGGATTCAAAAGATATGCTTAAAAATCTTCTGGACAGGTAAATATATCCTGAAATCTTTAATATGAAACTAAAGGAAAACGAAAAGTAGTGGTGGAGTGCTACGGTTCGTTGACCGGCGGTCTTGTGACACATATTTTGTACCATTTTTTGGGTGTAACCCTATGAGCATTAATCCCCGGAAAATTCTCTTTCCAGGGCGGAGTACCGGTGTTGCACCAGGTGACCAGGTAGTTCCCGGGGGCGGGGTAGTTTTCCCCCAGTCTCTGCCATGTCGGCACTTGAACCTCTCATTGCTGTATGTTCAACGCCGTTAAGATCAGGTATCCCTATATATTATTTTCATTTGTTAATGAAATAATTTAATCACTGAATAATAATAACCATATATATTTTCTATGATTATATTAGGATAATATTGTGTTTATTTATAGTAATTTATTTTAATACAATTAAATATAAATTAAATTAATTAGTATACTTTATGATTTTGCTCACCAGCTCTGCTTTCAATGTGTTAATGAGCTATGGGAGCTTTTAATTATCATAAACCTTTACAGGGCTCTCTTTTAGAGAGTATACCGAGCTCGTAAGCGAGGGACAGCCACAGCCAAGGTGTATGGCGATACTCACAGTCCTGGCAGGACAGAACACATCCCTTTGTGACTCAACTAGTGCTGAAGTCCACGGGATGCCGATGTACCATCTTCTACCCCAGTTTTAACATGGCAACATGTGGAGGTCCCGGCTTCGGCGGGATCTTCCCATGATAAGCCAGACTTAACGGATGAAGAACAACGATCTCTGGTCTCAGAGATGGAGGTTGAAGAGTCCAGTCACCTTTTAGGCGACTCTCAGGGTACTGTCGAATCTCCACGGAGTTCGTCATCGGCTAGGTATGTACCGGCGGAAGAGATTGATGGACTACTATTGAATGCACTTAATAGGTTCTTGGGCCCTACGCCGGAAACTCCTCCTGATACGGGAGATCCCGCGATGTCGACGAATGTGCGACCTCTGGCTACATCCTTTGCTTTAGCGAAAATACCTAGCCATCCGCTTGTGTCAGGCCCAATTTCCAATGTGCCAGGCACAACAGCTCTCACTACTTCCACTGAATGCAGTTCACTGTATTCAGAAACAAGGGTCAACGAGGTCAAGGAAGTTGCTACTCGTGTCGGAAGAGATTTTTGTTCTAGCCAGCAGTCTAGATATTTATCTTCACGCATCTTATCTCCCAGGCGTAGCGAACGTCTGGGCAGACGCTCTGTCCCGGAGACAGAGCACGACAGTTAGAATGGGAGCTCAAGCAACCCATTTTCGACCTAATGATTGCGGAGCTCTCCCATCCACAAGTGGATCTTTTTGCGTCCGAGGAGACTCACAAGCTCCCTCTATACCTCACCCGCCGGGCGATAACGCCGGCAGGGGGGCCAGACGCCCTAGTGACAGACTGGAACAGATGGAGCTCCATCTATCTGTTTCCGCCGCCAGATGCGTCACTAATGTGCCACGTAGTGAACAAACTACGAGTTTATCGAGGCTTAGTCTCGCTAATCGCGCCCCTGTGGCCGGCGCAGGTGTGGTACCAGCAATTAATAATGTGGTGCCCGGACCCGGTATCGCTCCCGGTCGGGTACTTCCACTTAGACACGATTGGCAACCTAGCGACCTCGCTGACTTTTGCATTATGGACATTCAGGAGGCCAAGTGGCTAGCACCATACGGTAGGGATGTGACCAATAAATTGCTCAATCAATATACTCAGTCTACTAAGCGACAATATCAATCACATTGGAAAGCTTTTACTTTTTGGATTGTTAGAACGGAACAAACTGTACCTCAGTGGCATTGGTTTTTAATTACTTGAACTATCTGTTTGAGCAGAAACGTTTATCTGTGGTAACTTTGAAGAATCACTTAACTGCGATTAGAGTGCCCTTTTTCGACCTTACAGGTCTATCCATACCGGTGGCGGAGGAAACAGGATTTATGAGAGCGTGTTTTAAACTCCGCCCACCTCCCCGTCAGCTCATGCCTACTTGGTCTCTGGACAAAGCTTTGTCTTTACTTCATTCTCGTCTGTATCAAAATACTGCAGACTTTGCTTTAATCTTAAAGAAGGCAGTTTTCCTTTTGGCTTTGGCCACCGGAAACAGAGTGTCTGAGCTGGCGGCGATGAGCAACACACCTAATTGTCTTAGGTTTGGTAGACTTAATGATTCAATTTCCATTGCACCCTCCCCGGCGTTTGTAGCCAAGAATGAGCATAGTGCACACGTGTTTTCTGAGTTCACGGTGCCGGCGTTAAAAAGGGTAAAAGTGCATCATAATTTATGTCCAGTGCAAGCTCTAACCAAATATTTGAGAATAGCTCCTCAAAACCCCCAAGGTGCTTTATGGGTAGCAAGTACGGGTAAACGCTTACTTAAACGGCGATTAGCCTCTCTTCTGGTAGAAGTCATTAAAGAGAGTAATCCCGGCGTTGTGGGTAGGGCCCACGATTTACGCAAGTGGGCGGCCTCTTTACGTTTCCTGAAAAACTTTTCAGTTGAAGATATTGCGTCCACACAGTTGTGGGCGTCTAATCATACGTTTCTCTCTAGATACTTGTCAGTTGCTCTAGACAAACCTTCCTTACCATGTATGGCTTTAAGGCAGAGGGTCTAGGTGGCCCTGCAGTCACTTATGTTTACTTTCACGGAAGGGGGGGGGGGGGTGCAGTCAGTTGACATAGGACACCCTAGACCCCGCCGGAGTATGAGAGCTGTGATACAATTTAAGGTTAAAATGTGATATGAAAATTTCTCTGCGAGAAATTGTGCTAGTACAAGGTTTAGTACAAAACATCGGTGTTGTTATAGTAGTTTTTAGCTGCGAAAGCAATGTAATATTAGTTCAATGGAGTTCATTTGCAATTGATCTCCACATGTATTTTGGGGTTTATGATGTGCACATATAAACTTATAACTTATTATTTTTGTCACCACTCGTTGAGTGGGGTGCCTTTTGTAACTACAGATCTGTGTTCAGAATCTTCAGGGTTACCCATTTTTGTCGGGCAGGCTTCTTTGAAGCACGCACCTGCCTGAACCCCTTTTTCTTGTATATTTCCGGCCTACGCCGTATTAAATACATTTTTCAAAAGTAAGAATACTATGTGGTTGTTTTTATTATCTGCTTTTCTAGAGTTATGATATGATTACGAATGTCCCCCTCCAGTCTTAGATATCAGGCATGTTCGTCAATGATGGAGGGGCCACTAATAAATTATAGGTTTGACTCCTGTAAGGAGATAAAGAAAACCTAATATTTAGTAGTGGCCCCGTAATCATTGACGACTGGGGCCCTCCCGACCGTCCCCTTCCCATTCGTTGATGTATTAAGGATTTTAGTTTACTTGATATGTCAGTGAAGGAGGAATGACGCCTGAATCAGCGTCTGGTCAGAAATCCACACAAGTACATCCACGATATGATGGAAAGCTTATTGGATAGTTATTCTTATTTTCTTTTGTTTTTATTTTTTACGAAGTTTTTTCGTAGTGAGAACCCAATTCATAATGACTGAAGCCATGAGTGAGGTCGCGTGCGCTCATGATGAAGGCTCCTCAGTTTTTAAATGCTCTGCGCGGTAGATTCAAACTACGGCGGATTAGTGTTTGAAGAGGATGCCTTATGTAATAGGCATGTTCGTCAAATGATTACGGGGCCACTACTAAATATTAATTTTCTTTATCTCCTTACAGGAGTCACAAACCTTGTGTCATAGAATAGTCAAATCAAACATACCGCATATTCTATCTGTTTGGAAGGCTACCCAGTGATAGATAAAGCCTCAGTGTCCACATAGAATAGTCAACATACCGCATATTCTATCTGTTTGGAAGGCTACCCAGTGATAGATAAAGCCTCAGTGTCCACATAGAATAGTCAACATACCGCATATTCTATCTGTTTGGAAGGCTACCCAGTGATAGATAAAGCCTCAGTGTCCACATAGAATAGTCAACATACCGCATATTCTATCTGTTTGGAAGGCTACCCAGTGATAGATAAAGCCTCAGTGTCCACATAGAATAGTCAACATACCGCATATTCTATCTGTTTGGAAGGCTACCCAGTGATAGATAAAGCCTCAGTGTCCACATAGAATAGTCAACATACCGCATATTCTATCTGTTTGGAAGGCTACCCAGTGATAGATAAAGCCTCAGTGTCCACATAGAATAGTCAACATACCGCATATTCTATCTGTTTGGAAGGCTACCCAGTGATAGATAAAGCCTCAGTGTCCACATAGAATAGTCAACATACCGCATATTCTATCTGTTTGGAAGGCTACCCAGTGATAGATAAAGCCTCAGTGTCCACATAGAATAGTCAACATACCGCATATTCTATCTGTTTGGAAGGCTACCCAGTGATAGATAAAGCCTCAGTGTCCACATAGAATAGTCAACATACCGCATATTCTATCTGTTTGGAAGGCTACCCAGTGATAGATAAAGCCTCAGTGTCCACATAGAATAGTCAACATACCGCATATTCTATCTGTTTGGAAGGCTACCCAGTGATAGATAAAGCCTCAGTGTCCACATAGAATAGTCAACATACCGCATATTCTATCTGTTTGGAAGGCTACCCAGTGATAGATAAAGCCTCAGTGTCCACATAGAATAGTCAACATACCGCATATTCTATCTGTTTGGAAGGCTACCCAGTGATAGATAAAGCCTCAGTGTCCACATAGAATAGTCAACATACCGCATATTCTATCTGTTTGGAAGGCTACCCAGTGATAGATAAAGCCTCAGTGTCCACATAGAATAGTCAACATACCGCATATTCTATCTGTTTGGAAGGCTACCCAGTGATAGATAAAGCCTCAGTGTCCACATAGAATAGTCAACATACCGCATATTCTATCTGTTTGGAAGGCTACCCAGTGATAGATAAAGCCTGAGTGTCCACATAGAATAGTCAACATACCGCATATTCTATCTGTTTGGAAGGCTACCCAGTGATAGATAAAGCCTGAGTGTCCACATAGAATAGTCAACATACCGCATATTCTATCTGTTTGGAAGGCTACCCAGTGATAGATAAAGCCTGAGTGTCCACAGAATAGTCAACATACCGCATATTCTATCTGTTTGGAAGGCTACCCAGTGATAGATAAAGCCTCAGTGTCCACATAGAATAGTCAACATACCGCATATTCTATCTGTTTGGAAGGCTACCCAGTGATAGATAAAGCCTCAGTGTCCACATAGAATAGTCAACATACCGCATATTCTATCTGTTTGGAAGGCTACCCAGTGATAGATAAAGCCTCAGTGTCCACATAGAATAGTCAACATACCGCATATTCTATCTGTTTGGAAGGCTACCCAGTGATAGATAAAGCCTCAGTGTCCACATAGAATAGTCAACATACCGCATATTCTATCTGTTTGGAAGGCTACCCAGTGATAGATAAAGCCTCAGTGTCCACATAGAATAGTCAACATACCGCATATTCTATCTGTTTGGAAGGCTACCCAGTGATAGATAAAGCCTCAGTGTCCACATAGAATAGTTCAACATACCGCATTCTATCTGTTTGGAAGGCTACCCAGTGATAGATAAAGCCTCAGTGTCCACATAGAATAGTCAACATACCGCATATTCTATCTGTTTGGAAGGCTACCCAGTGATAGATAAAGCCTCAGTGTCCACATAGAATAGTCAACATACCACATATTCTATCTGTTTGGAAGGCTACCCAGTGATAGATAAAGCCTCAGTGTCCACATAGAATAGTCAACATACCGCATATTCTATCTGTTTGGAAGGCTACCCAGTGATAGATAAAGCCTCAGTGTCCACATAGAATAGTCAACATACCGCATATTCTATCTGTTTGGAAGGCTACCCAGTGATAGATAAAGCCTCAGTGTCCACATAGAATAGTCAACATACTGCATATTCTATCTGTTTGGAAGGCTACCCAGTGATAGATAAAGCCTCAGTGTCCACATAGAATAGTCAACATACCGCATATTCTATCTGTTTGGAAGGCTACCCAGTGATAGATAAAGCCTCAGTGTCCACATAGAATAGTCAACATACCGCATATTCTATCTGTTTGGAAGGCTACCCAGTGATAGATAAACCCTCAGTGTCGACATAGGATAGTCAACATACCGCATATTCTATCTGTTTGGAAGGCTACCCAGTGATAGATAAAGCCTCAGTGTCCACATAGAATAGTCAACATACCGCATATTCTATCTGTTTGGAAGGCTACCCAGTGATAGATAAAGCCTCAGTGTCCACATAGAATAGTCAACATACCGCATATTCTATCTGTTTGGAAGGCTACCCAGTGATAGATAAAGCCTCAGTGTCCACATAGAATAGTCAACATACCGCATATTCTATCTGTTTGGAAGGCTACCCAGTGATAGATAAAGCCTCAGTGTCCACATAGAATAGTCAACATACCGCATATTCTATCTGTTTGGAAGGCTACCCAGTGATAGATAAAGCCTCAGTGTCCACATAGAATAGTCAACATACCGCATATTCTATCTGTTTGGAAGGCTACCCAGTGATAGATAAAGCCTCAGTGTCCACATAGAATAGTCAACATACCGCATATTCCATCTGTTTGGAAGGCTACCCAGTGATAGATAAAGCCTCAGTGTCCACATAGAATAGTCAACATACCGCATATTCTATCTGTTTGGAAGGCTACCCAGTGATAGATAAAGCCTCAGTGTCCACATAGAATAGTCAACATACTGCATATTCTATCTGTTTGGAAGGCTACCCAGTGATAGATAAAGCCTCAGTGTCCACATAGAATAGTCAACATACCGCATATTCTATCTGTTTGGAAGGCTACCCAGTGATAGATAAAGCCTCAGTGTCCACATAGAATAGTCAACATACCGCATATTCTATCTGTTTGGAAGGCTACCCAGTGATAGATAAAGCCTCAGTGTCCACATAGAATAGTCAACATACCGCATATTCTATCTGTTTGGAAGGCTACCCAGTGATAGATAAAGCCTCAGTGTCCACATAGAATAGTCAACATACCGCATATTCTATCTGTTTGGAAGGCTACCCAGTGATAGATAAAGCCTCAGTGTCCACATAGAATAGTCAACATACCGCATATTCTATCTGTTTGGAAGGCTACCCAGTGATAGATAAAGCCTCAGTGTCCACATAGAATAGTCAACATACCGCATATTCTATCTGTTTGGAAGGCTACCCAGTGATAGATAAAGCCTCAGTGTCCACATAGAATAGTCAACATACCGCATATTCTATCTGTTTGGAAGGCTACCCAGTGATAGATAAAGCCTCAGTGTCCACATAGAATAGTCAATACCGCATATTCTATCTGTTTGGAAGGCTACCCAGTGATAGATAAAGCCTCAGTGTCCACATAGAATAGTCAACATACCGCATATTCTATCTGTTTGGAAGGCTACCCAGTGATAGATAAAGCCTCAGTGTCCACATAGAATAGTCAACATACCGCATATTCTATCTGTTTGGAAGGCTACCCAGTGATAGATAAAAGCCTCAGTGTCCACATAGAATAGTCAACATACCGCATATTCTATCTGTTTGGAAGGCTACCCAGTGATAGATAAAGCCTCAGTGTCCACATAGAATAGTCAACATACCACATATTCTATCTGTTTGGAAGGCTACCCAGTGATAGATAAAGCCTGAGTGTCCACATTTATATGGCCCGAAGGCGGGATAACAGCGTCAATCTGCTGAAGCGGCCACTTGCGTCATTTTGTTGGTAGGGTGTATTGGTCGGCCTCCTCATCCTACTGCCACGGCCAAGACATACCCCCGACCTTCACAATTCAATACATTGTTGGTTGGGGTACCCGTATTAAATTACTTGATATTGTTACTCCTGTCAGTTTCTTTATCAGCATTTTTAAGCTGACTACCATTCACTGAGTAGCTTGACTTTTCATTCTTGTACCCTATATGTAGCACTTTACATTCATCGGCATTGCCACTCATTTGCCAGGTTTGGGCTCAATTTGCTAATTAAATTAAATCAATTTGAATATGTTGAACATGCAAGGGAGATACTATTATGTTCGCTATTTTGGTATCGTCTGCAAATTGATATAAATTAAGAATATAACAGGTACGAGCACTGAGCCCTGGGGCATGCCAATTGTGACATTTTTCCAATTTGAGGCTAGACCATATATTACTCCTCATTGTTTATGCCCAATCAAACAATTCTCAATCCATCAAAGCATGCACCCTTCTATGCCATGAGCTTTTAATTTTACGAAGAGACGATTGTGGATTGTGGGGGACTTTGTCGAAGGCTTTCTGGAAATCAAGGTAGACAATGTCAACGGCTTTACTTTCGTCAAAAATATTAAAGATGTGAAAAAGTCAAGAAGATTTGTCAAACATGAACACTTGTTTCGGAAACCATGCTGTGATTCTTTTATCATTTGATTTTCTTCTATATCTCTTATAAGTTAATCTCTGATGACTATTTCGAGCAATTTGCATAAGATTGAAGTCAAGCTCGTTGGACAATGGTTGCAAGGTAATGATGTGTTGCATTTTGTATTAAATAGTCATTCATTGGTACAATGGCACACTGCACTGTATTGTTAAAAGTAGTGTCAATGGTTTGATATCTCGTTTTTAATGTTTTCACTACTCTTGTATCCGGTCCACGGATTTTATTAACACTTCATTTTCTGTATACGAAAAAGTACGTCTATTTCCGTAATTACTATAACCTATCACTTACATTGTCATTATAATTAAATATAGACGGTGTGGAAAGTGCAATCGAATTCAAATCTTCTTATGTAAAGACTGATACAAAATGTTATTCAAATGCTATGCCATTCATGCTCTTCACTGTACCTTATTAATTTATGAAATAAATTAAAGGCTGAAATTGGATGTCAATACACGGGCCTTTATGAAGAGAGTAGCACAGTAGTAGTATGCACATTATGTGATAAAAGTACTCAACAGTTCCTGGAATTTTAGCGAAAGGTATTTGAGATACTAAATATTACGTATAACGCACGCACGCTCTCTCTCTCTCTCTCTCTCTCATACAAAGGAGTACAAAGGAAATCAAGCAACAACAGATCTAGTGACCCTTCTAGGTTGCTTGTCCTCCAAAACACTGAGGATCAAGTGTCCAAACAGTGGTTTAGAGTGGGTAAGGAAACATTGGAAAGGGAATTACTGCCCTGGAACTAATGTCCGTGGCAGGATTAGGAAGTTAGTAGGGGACAGATGGGTTAGTAACTGAGGGGGGGATAAAATAAAGTTATTCATTTCATCTGTCCATCTATCCATTTATGGACAATACATACAGTATACGTATACATTATAGCTATCTATCTACATCTACATATCTAACTATAATATATATATATATATATACTGTGTATGTATATATATATATATATATATATATATATATATATATATATATATATATATATATATATATATATCTACGTCAATCTATCTATGTATCTATCTATATATATCTCTCTCTAACCAGCCATCCACTGGAACACCCTCCTTAACCAGCCCCAATACAATTCCCGGAACCACTCGCTCTACATATTCTCTCTCTTCTCTCTGTATTCCTCGCGAACCCGTCCCTTTAAGGGGGGATGGCCCGGTTTTATGGACCACTTTCTCCCTCATGTTTAGCCCCATTAGTTTTCAGATGTTAAGATGTTTGCCCCATTAGTTAGTCGATTTTAAGACCTTTCGCCCCATTTCTTCGTCAATATTTAGACCTTTCGTGCTATTTAGGTGTCGATTTTTTCCCTGGCGAACGATAGTGAGCCTGTAATGTTGGAAGAACCGGCCTTTGGCCGGGAAATTTTTCTACCGAAAAACGTACAAATTAATCTAGTAGGGGGATCTAATGGATGTGTTTTGTTTTAATTTGATGGAGGTCTAGGGAGGAAACTAGAAAAATAACGAATACATGCACAAATTGCCCAAAAAGTGAACCATTCCCCCTTAAAGTTAAATATAATGGGTGACTGACAGAATGCTTAAACTCCAATTATCTTACATGGAAATGGAGTGTATTAAGGGGGTAGTACTCGCTTTTTATGGACACCCTTCTCCCTCATGTTTAGCATATTAGTTTTGAGGTTTTAAGACGTTCGTTCCGTTAGTTTGGCGATTTTGAGACCTTTCGCCTCATTTTTTTTTTTTGGTCAATATTCAGAACTTTCGTGCCCTTTAGGTGTCGATTTTTTCCTGGCGATCGAAAGCGAGCCTCTAATTTTAGAAGGAATCGGGCTTCGGCCAGGACATTTTCTACTGACAAATGTACATTTATCTTGAAAGGGGTTCTAGGGGTTGTTTTTTCTAAGCTTGATGGAGGTCTAGCGAGGAAACTCAAAAATAAATAAATAAATAAATAAATATATAGACCAAAAACCAAGCACTACCATAGTTTTCGGAGGTGGTTCTATATACATAATACTTTATGTTGGTAGGTCCCTGGTGTTTAAAATAGAATAGAAGGATTGTGGCTGGTAGTCCATGGCCAGATCTCCATATTTCACGAATCGGTACCACCAGATGGAGCAGGTTTTTAGATAAACTTTAATAAAATGCTAGTTGGTCTTAAAAATACTCATTGGTGAAATATCATATTGAAATAATATCATATCTACAACAATATGGCCAAAGCCTATTTAAATTATAATGCCATTTATTAAACCTCTCATATAGCATCAGTTCGCATTATGGTCCAAGAAATATTGTACAGTATATCGTATTTATTTAGAACGCACAGTTAACAACAAATGAAGCGTCCCACCTATTCAACATTAAATATATTTCCCTTACTTGCTATACGAAATAATACTTCCACAAAATGTAACAAATCTTGATTTTGTGTGTGTGTGTGTGTGTGTGTGTGTGTGTGTGTGTGTGTGTGTGTGTGCACTCATGAGAATTATCTATGTATCCTGAACAAAGATATAACCTAAGCTGACAGTATGGTACCAACCAGGTAAGACACGAATATTGAGCATGAATGTATAATTATAGTTTGGCTTACATACTGTACATAGGCAATAGTATAGTGCCTTTATTAGTTTATCCAGAGAATTCTTACCCTTCTAACTTTATCAAAGGTGTTCCTTAGATTTTATACTTCATTCAGATTTTTTGTTTTCTATTTTTCATATCCCAGGAATAAATGTATCAATATGTGCACATAAAATACTCTTCATGATTACAATTTAATAAAACATTGCTGAAAATCTTTAGATTTAGGATGCCACTTTAACATTCTGAGAGATTGAATATTCGAACATTTTAAATTAATCTCTGTTATCTCCAACAAAGACGGATAGATATGCATTTTCCTTTACCTTGGAGAATAACCCCTGATATTTTATTTCATGTTATGATATTTGAATTATTGCTGTTATTTCTTTGTATTGGGAAGACTCTCTGCTCCTGAGAAATCGAAGGATTAAATAAAGATGATCTCAATTAACCCTTTAACTCAGACAGGTGCCCCTCAAAGTGAATATCTTCGCTTGGAGTCAGCAATAATAAAACCCAAAGTGGCTTCATCTGATTGAAGTACAGTAGTTACTTAAATATGATAAATGTATAGTTGCATTGTACGTCCACACAATCAAAATGATGGAGTTCATGTGTTTAGGTCATGTAAGGTATTGATAAACCACATACGGCATATAGTATTGTTATCATTACTACACCAAAACAAAAGCAGAGGTGCAATTTGCATACTTAGCTGTTCTCTCTCTCTCTCTCTCTCTCTCTCTCTCTCTCTCTCTCTCTCTCTCATATATATTTCCCCCCTCCCGCACCTGCCCTGACAATTTACCACCCCCCTAGAGGTTCCATGCCCCCCCCCCCCCCCCCCCCCCCCCCGCCTCATATTGCCGCCAGCGACATTTTCCAGCCCAGGGCCCCAAAGGCCTGGGGTATCCAGTCACGCTTTAAGGGGAGATGGATCGGTTTCTCTGGCTCCCCTTCTCCCTCGTGTTTAGCCCCATTAGTTTTCAGATTTTAAGATGTTTGCCCCATTAGTTTGTCGATTTTAAGACCTTTCGCCCCATTTTATTGTCAATATTAAGACCTTTCGTGCTATTTAGGTGTCTATTTTTTTCCTGGCGAACAATAGTGAGCCTGTTATTTTAGAAGAACTGGCCTTCGGCCGGAACATTTTTCCTACCGAAAAGTGTATAAATTAATCTAGAAGGGGGATCTAATGGATTTTTCTCTTTTTAAGTTTGATGGAGGTCTAGGGAGGAAACTAGAAAAATAATTAATAAATTAAAACAAAATCGACCAAACAGTGAACCATCCCTCCTTTAAGTCGCATCCTGCCTCCAAACTTTAACTTTATATATCACTCAAAAAAAAACAAATAACATCAGTTTTTAACACGACAATAACAACGTCTTCATGTACAGAACTTACGCAGTTTTCTTTAGTAAAAATATTGTCCTATTATCATGAAGTTGGGAAGGTGAAGCACAACAATTGAGCGTAATTGTGTATTTGCCCACATCAGGTTCGGTTATAATCATATTAGAAAAACAATAACAAAAGCAGGTAAGAACACAAAAGCGGCGGAGCGGGTTTTGTGTATGTGGTTGTGGCTCTCACTTGGCAAAGGACTTTTGGTCGGCAATATCAAACAGCACACAAAATTTGTTCAGGTCAATATCTCAACAACTACTGCGACAATACTAAAGTGTCTTATCCACCCGCCACTTCTCAGCCATGGCGTGATATAAGCTTACCAACCTTTCCCCATGTATATTGTATAGGGAAAGGAAAATCCTTTTAGGGGAAGGGTAATTCCATACCAAGTCTTAGTACCCATGTTGTAGAGTACACTACAAGGGATTTTTACAGGAAGCACTGTGCAACATAACACGAATTGATGTCAATTAATTTTCCTGGCAAGCATAAGAGGTATCATCTATATGTAGAATAACTCACAAGTAACCACTCGGCCACGGCGTGATAAAAGCTTACCAACCTATTCCGATATATATAAGAGAAGGGAAATTGTACTTGGGGAAGGTTAATTCCAAGTCATAGGACCCATGTTTCACACTACAAGGGATTATTATAGTAAGCCCATGCGTACCTCATGCGTATTTGTGAGATATTTCTACATAATGTATAAATGATACCTCTATGCTTGCACAGAGAATTAAATTAAATTAATTCGTCCTATGACTTGGTATGGAGTTAAGCTTCCCCAAGTAGGATATATTTTCTCTTGTAATGTATATAAGGGAAAAGGTTGGCAAAGATTTTATCATGCCGTGGCCAGTGGGTTAAAGCATGGGATGTCATTCTGATTGACTACGGTTTGAATCCTGGCTGAGGCCTAAACATTAATTCATGTAACTCGAGAGAGAGAGAGAGAGAGAGAGAGAGAGAGAGAGAGAGAGATAGTAATATACTGTAGATATAAACTAACACAGATTTGTTTTGATTGATAGTCACATTATCATGATCTACTACCAATAGGTTAAGTTAGGCTAGGCAAGGTTGATTTTTGTGCTACGTATTGCCAAATTATGTACAAAGTGGGAGGGTAACAAAAGAGTTATCCTTTGGTCCAGCCTCTATATACAGTATATCAGTTAGCGGAAGGGATGGGACGTGTTATGTGAGGGAGCCACATTCACCAGTACAGGGACCTACCAGTGTTTATAGGTAACCCAGATGGCCCACCTTCTACACTCGCAGGCCATAAATAGTATACACACATTGCAACCCTTCAACCTATAATACCAAACTCTGACAAATTTGGGATATATTGTATATACTTGTATATACTTATGTATGTTTTGTTCTATGTGTATGAAGGAGACAAAGGGCAGGGTGCTTGTAACGAGTGTCTCCCCCAAAGCCGAAGGAGTGACAGAGAGCCAAATTCAAGGGACGCTGGGGTCAAAATGCCTGGACACACGAAGTTTAAAGCAGTCTAAGTCATAGGATGAATGCAAGATTGATTGACGGAGAGAGTTCCACAGTTCACTCGTTGATTAAAAGAAAAACTGAGAAAATTGGTTAATTCTTGGATTGTAGAGCTGGACAGAATAGGAGTGGGATTGTGTTGAAAGGCGGGTGCCTCGCACTCACCGTAAGGGAGGTCTCACAGAGAGGTCTGAACAACACTGATTGTTGCAAAAGCGATAGAAGAGTGAAAGAGATGCAACATTGCGGCATGTAGAAAGATATTGTAGGGAACTAGTAAGAGGAATTGAGTTGAGGCAAAATGCTTTTGACTCTACTTTTCATCAAGTGCGGTATGGGTGGAGCCTTCCCACACATGCGAACGCTCGAAATGGCCTAAGAGGGCGCAATCGTGAGCACAAATAATTATATACCCATTGAAATCTGTGTTACTCCAATTGGGATATAATACTGTAATACCTCGTTTGGATTTGGCAGCAATTTAAATGGTTACGCACCTATTATGGCTTACGAATAATCATTCTGCAACTCAGATATTAGTCAACCCATGCTAATCTATTACAGTATTCTCTAGCCTTTTCCATCTCTGTATAAAATTAACAAATCAATGTAGGCCTAAACCAGAGGGGTATTGTAGGGTTGTCAGGATTAAATCAGATGAGACATGGAAGAGTGGGTCAGCATGATTGGATGGCTGCAAGAGAAGAGGAATATAGAGAGAAGTGTGTGTGTGTGTGTGTGTGTGTGTGTGTGTGTGTGTGTGTGTGTGTGTGTGTGTGTGTGTGTGTGTGTGTGTGTGTGTGTGTGTGTGTGTGTGTGTGTGTATGTGTGTGTGCGGGTGTCAGTGTGTGTGTGTAAAAACACTGGTGGGTTCATGAGTACAATGTTCTCAATAACTGTAGGTTTAACTGAGTGTAAAGGTAGATCGAGCCAATAGTCACGTGTATGTGCACACACATTTTGAAAATACTTAGACACAGAGTGTTTCAGTTATGTTAAGTAGGCTAAATTAGGTTTGGGTAGGTGAGACAGGTTAGGTTAGGTTACATTTGATCTGAATAGATATATTTAGGTCTAAAATTCGCAACATGTACTCTCAAACAAGCATAATTTGCGTTTGTACCGATAAACACACCGTCGCTTAGGCCTATATGGGCGTGTGTGTGTGTAAAGGCGAGAACAAACACACTTATACAATAAACATCAAAACACTGCATACCTCCATCTCGCCTACGCATTGTGGAAGCTGCATGCTTTAGATAATAGTCAAATAAATAGCACCGTATATTAAACAGATTGAAAATCAAACGAAACAGAATAATAAAAAAACATTGAAATGAAAGATAATAAAAACACCAAAGTACATTCATTACAGGTAGGCCAGATATCGTGACGTCCATGCTCTGTAACTAAAGAAGGGCTAGAGCAAATAGGCTGTATATATCCACACCCATTCCTTGGCTTACTCTTCCCAAATGGTATACATATTAGCTCGATTACTCTAGTCCTGTGTGAGTTATAGAGGTTAGTGTGGTCAGGATTTCTGGCCTAAGTATAATGAACAGACTATAGATAACTACAAGGGGAGGGAGGGAAGGAGCAAGAGGAGATAATGTCAGCATACGTGGGTGGAAAAGGCGATCATACAAACAAACATTAGAAGAAAGGTGGAAGGGAGAGAAAGAGAAGATTTATTCAGAGGACATAGAAAGAAAAGGCGAAAATAGAAATAGAGTGATAGATGATTGAAAGGGATGAAGGGAGAACATCGGAAGAAAAGGCGAAAACAAAATTGAGTGATAGATGGATGAAAGGGAGAGAAATGGGAGCGAAATTCAGAGTACGTAGTAGGAAAAGGCGATAATAAAAATATATAGATTGATAGTTGGAAGGAAGGGAGGGAGGGAGGGAGGGAGGGAGGGAGGGAGGAGGAGAGAAGGAAGAAAAGGAATAATGATAGATGGACGGAATGAAGGGAGGAGGGGAGGAAGAAAGAAGGAAGGAAGGAAGGAAGGAAGGAAGGAATGGTGGAAGGGAGAAAGAAGGAAGGAGGGAGGGGAGAAAGAAGGAAGGAAGGAGGGAGGGGAGAAGGAAGGAAGGAAGGAAGGGAGAAGGAAGGAAGGAAGGAAGGAAGGGAGACGAAAGGAAGGAAAGAATGGTGGAATGGAGAAAAAAGGACTGAGGGGAAGTTTGATGGAGGAGAATAATTGGAGTACGGTACGAGAGGGGAAAAACTGCCTTAATCTCTCTCTCTCTCTCTCTCTCTCTCTCATAAATATATATATATATATATATATATATATATTGTTACAAACTGTTTTGACAGGGCAGGCTCGAGCCACGTATTTGTCAGAAGTAGCAGAAGTTAGGCAGGATTATGACAATCTCAAAGAAGCTATCTTAAAAACCTATCAATTGCAGCCTGAGGCTTACAGGCAATCTTTCCGTAAAAACCAGAAGAAAGTAGAAGAAACCCATAAGGTATTTGCCAGAACCATGACTAAAACTTTCAATCATTGGGTCAAGAGTAAGAAAGTCACAAGCTACAACGATCTGAAGGAGTTGGTCCTGTTAGAAAATTTCCTATGGAAAATTGATTCTTCTGTATCCTATCATTTAAAGGGGAAAAAGGTAGATTGTCTTGCCGACGCCGCTGACATGGCTGACACATACGTGCTCAACAACAAATTTCGTGGAAAGAAGCCCTACGATAATTCTAGTTCTAATTTTAAGTATCCCAATCACAATCTGACAGACCCAGTCACAAGCCTATAACGTCTTCCCCAGCTAGCCAAAATAGAAATGTTCCCCCAACTAAAAATGCGACTCAGGGCAATGGTAACAGAGGTGGGCCCCAAATAAATAGTAATGCTCAAAGAGGGAACTTTCCCGTATCCCCTAAAGTATGTACTTTTTGTGGCATGAGAGGCCACCTAGCTTATCAGTGCTGGACCAAGGAAAAAACCGAGAGATCGGGGCAGACAGTTGCCGCCGTATCTCAAATTCCATGTGTGCCTTTAATGCAGGACTCCCGACAGAAGGAGTACCTAGCACCAAATGTTCCTTTAATGCAGGACTCCCGACAGAAGGAGTACCTAGCACCAAAAGTTCCTTTAATGCAGGACTCTCGACAGAAGGAGTACCTAGCAGCTAACGTAAATCATCTAGACAGGGGTGTAGTAGCATGTGTGGTGCAACCCCCAAGGGTTAAACCAATAATAATTTCACCATCAGTGCAGGACAGTTACCGTCCCTTTATTTCATCTGGCAACGTGAGATTAAATGGTTGCATGCATGAGGTAAAAATTCTGAGAGACACAGGTTCTACTAGCACCCTCATGGTGAATCCTTACACTGAGTGCCCACCTGGCGAACCAGTTGTAATGAGAGGTGCTGGAGGCCAGTTTTATGCATACTTGGTAAAAGGCGAAATTGAATGTGAGTTACTACAGGGTGAGGCCACCATAGCTTTGTGTAGGTCCCAAGATATCCCTGTGCCTGGGGTAACACTCCTTTTGGGGAATGATGTAGCAGGTGAGAAGGTCCGACCAGACCCCATTTTGTCACTTTCCCCTGTTAACGAGCCACTAACCGGTGAGCTCGACAAGGAGTTGCCAACTGTTTTCCCTGTGTGTGCTGACAAACTTTCAATGTCTCAAGTAGCAGTTCCCTCAGACAGAAATGTACCGAATGTAAGAGTTGATGAAAGGGATGATGAGAGTGTGAATGATGCTCCAACTGTGCCTGATGATGTGACTGAGGTGGATTTATCTGACACCTTTATGGCTCATCTTGACCCTAACGATGACCATGAAACCCCTCCAAATTGTCCTAGTGGCCTGGTAGAGCTACAGAGAGATGATTGTGAATGCAAGGAGTTAGCTGCCAGGTCCGTGAGTGAAGAGGAATGTGAGAAGGAGGGTGGTGAATGTTTCTACCTCAAAGGAGGAGTATTGTGGCGAAGATGGAGACCGCCACACAGACCAATCGATGACGGGGCTTGGGACGTCCATCAAGTAGTAGTCCCCAAACCTTGTCGTAAAGATATCATGGAAATGGCACATTGTATACCAGTGGCAGGACACCTAGGTGTGAGAAAAACTCTAGACAGAATCAGATCCCACTTTTACTGGCCAGGAATGCGTGCAGATGTAGTGGAGTGTTGTAGAGTGTGTCACACTTGCCAGATGACAGGAAAACCCAATCAGAAGGTGCCTGTACATCCTCTGGTGCCCTTGCCCGTTTTCGAGAATCCTTTTACTCGGGTGGTAGTGGACATTGTAGGCCCATTGCCTAAGACTTCCCAAGGTAACATTTATTTATTAACTATCATGGACATGGCAACTCGCTACCCAGAGGCTCTACCCTTAAGGACTACCTCTGCTCCAACTGTAATCAAGGAACTGCTCAAATTTTCCACCAGAATGGGTTTCCCCCATGAGGTGCAAAGTGATCAAGGAACTAATTTTACCTCTAACATTTTCCAGCAGTCCCTGAAGGAGTTGGTATCGAGCATGTAAAGTCTAGCACCTACCACCCAGAGAGTCAAGGGGTTCTCGAACGATATCATCAGACATTAAAGGGAATGTTACGTAAGTATTGTACAGAGACCGGAGTTGAGTGGGATAAGGGGGTACCTTTTCTTTTATTTGCTACTCGTGAGGTTCCAACTGAATCCCTGGGTTTTTCCCCTAATGAGCTAGTTTTCGGTCACCAGGTAAGAGGTCCTTTGCAACTATTGCAGGATAGCCTAGTTGGCCAGGAGGGGAACCAAAACCTCCTCAAGTATGTTTCAGATTTCAAAACCCGGCTGAGATCCTCATGTGAGCCCACGCAAGTATTCCATATAAATATGTTGAAGCCCTACCATAGGTCCCCTGATTCCTCTCTTCCAGATTCTCCCACTGTGGCAGTGAATGTCAGGACCTGTGAGCAGCCTGGTGCGGACAAAGTCTTCAGTTCTCTTACTGACCCGCAACAGACTGTTCCAGACCCTGAAGGTATCCATGCAGACTTTGACTTGTCATGTAGCCTATCCAACTTTCAGTATAATTCAGTGGCTTTGTGGGAATTACCATCTAAACTATGTCCTCTTCCCTCTGATCAAGCGAACCAACTAATCTCTGTTTTATCTCAGTCTCCCAATGTGTTCCGTGATACTCCAGGGCTCACTTCTTTGGCCGTGCACGACATCGACGTAGGGGATGCAACTCCCATTAAACTATCCCCCTACCGTGTCTCGCCACAACGCAGGAGTATACTGCAGGTCGAGCTTGACTTAATTTTTTCAAACCAGCTGATCACAAGGGCCTTAAGCCAGTGGAGTAGTCCGGTCATACTTGTGCCAAAGCCAGACGGGAGCCATGGGTTTTGTAGGGACTATAGGCAAGTCAATGCTGTCACAAAGAACGATACCTACCCACTGCCACGGATCAAAGATTGCATTTACCGGGTTGGCCTCATACAGCAGTAAGTTTAATTTAATGAGAGGATTTTGGCAATTAGCTCTCCCTTGTAGAGAGGTAAATATCATGCTTTTGTAGTGCGCTTTTAAGCCTTCAGCTGTGAGATGCCTTGCAGTTCGAATAACGCTCCAGCTACGTTCCGGCTATGTTCTGATGTGGTACCTGGAGACGTTGCCTACTTTGGGTGATATCCTTCTTATATCCTCATTATAATCTTGCTGTTGCCAATCTGGTGGTGAATCTATTTATGTATTATGTTTAATATTATGTACTATACTCCTTAAACTCTTTCTAGGGGGGAGGTCTGACATACGGAGCCCTGTATGTTAATTTAAGAGTTAGAATTAGAGTTCAAGGAGCCAAACTACCCAAGTGGTGAAGCAGACTAGCGAGCGAACGAGCGAGTGGGCAAACCATCTCGCCCCATACCAGCTCGCCCCATACCTCGATGACCGATGCTATGACGTATGATCGACGCCAGGAGCTGTGCTGTTATGTGATTCGAGGAGCTATGATTGGAGCGCGCACCATCACTCGCCTCCTGATTCGTTCCTACACCATCATTGTTTGGTATATAAGACCCGAGTTGTGGGCATTCAAATCAGTCTCATTTGGAGTTGGGGAAGGTGAACTTGCAGCTGGAGGAAGACGGGGTGAAGTATTATAATGGGATTGTGACTGTCAGTCAGATTATATAAATGTGTGTTAAGTGTGTTCGGTGTAAACACTTACGTTATGTTGGTTAGTGAGATATGTGATTGGGAATTAACGTGATGTGTTTAATGTGTAATGTGTTTAACTATTTAATTGGGAATTAACGTGACACTACTATTATGTGTTTAACGATTTTAATTGGGAATTAACGTGAACGCTACTATTATGTGTTTAACTATTTAATTTCTTAAATTAACGTGAACGCTACTATTATGTGTTTAACTATTTGATTGCGAATTAACGTTAACGCTACTATTTATGTACTTAACTATTTGATTGGGAATTAACGTTAACGCTATTATTATGTACTTAACTATTTTAGTTGACTAACTTGTGGACTAAAAGCAACTCTTTAAGTAATTGGGTTATGATGAAAGTAATACTATTGTTTTATATTAATACTTACGAGTTCTTTCATTTTCTTTGAATTAAGCTTACATTGCTTAATGGTTGCTTAGTACGGTGATGCTATTGTCTCGTATTAGTAATATCGCCTTAGACTAACATGGCTGTGTTAATATTACTACTAGTGATTTCCTAAGCTGAAGAAAATTCTTTTGCTTCAAAATATTATATTTTGCTTTTCATATTATTTGAGTGAGACCTGAATCGAATCTATGAAACGATCCTGTAACTTTATTTACTCATAATCAAACCTCAATGTTACGTGGTTAAGAAATACATTTAACTAATTATTAAATATATATCTAACTTTTTATGTGACTTTGATATTACTCCTGATGATAATAATAATATAATACTATTAACGTAAGACAAGAACCAAGAATAATTACATTAAATATAAATAAAAGGACATAAGAAAACTATCTATTCATTTCAAAGAGGGTAAGAGACAGAAATATTCTTACTTTAATATTTATCTTTCAAGACTTTTTATAAAATTAATAGTCCTTCTTTAGCTATAACTTATTCGGTTCATAACCATAGCCTACTAAGCTTCGGTTAAATAATAATTCTTTATAAATACTACATGACTTTAATTAGTTTCAGTATTTTTCATAAGTAAAGAGTATCAGTCAATAAAGGATACCAAGTCCTAAGATCCAAAAGGAAAGGAAGCAACAACAGGAAATTATTTTATTAGATTTTACTTTTGTTTTGCCTTCAGCTGACTGATACCTTAATATATATCTCTGTGCTATCTAGATTCATCAAGTTAACCACTTGAGGTATCAGTCAGCTGAAGGCAAAACAAAAGTAAAATCTAATAAAATAATTTCCTGTTGTTGCTTCCTTTCCTTTTGGATCTTAGGACTTGGTATCCTTTATTGACTGATACTCTTTACTTATGAAAAATACTGAAACTAATTAAAGTCATGTAGTATTTATAAAGAATTATTATTTAACCGAAGCTTAGTAGGCTATGGTTATGACCCGAATAAGTTATAGCTAAAGAAGGACTATTAATTTTATAAAAAAGTCTTGAAAGATAAATATTAAAGTAAGAATATTTCTGTCTCTTACCCTCTTTGAAATGAATAGATAGTTTTCTTATGTCCTTTTATTTATATTTAATGTAATTATTCTTGGTTCTTGTCTTACGTTAATAGTATTATATTATTATTATCATCAGGAGTAATATCAAAGTCACATAAAAGTTAGATATATATTTAATAATTAGTTAAATGTATTTCTTAACCACGTAACATTGAGGTTTGATTATGAGTAATAAAGTTACAGGATCGTTTCATAGATTCGATTCAGGTCTCACTCAAATAATATGAAAAGCAAAATATAATATTTTGAAGCAAAAGAATTTTCTTCAGCTTAGGAAATCACTATAAGTAATATTAACACAGCCATGTTAGTCTAGGCGATATTACTAATACGAGACAATAGCATCACCGTACTAAGCACCATTAAGCAATGTAAGCTTAATTCAAAGAAAATGAAAGAACTCGTAAGTATTAATATAAAACAATAGTATTACTTTTCATCATAACCCAATTACTTAAAGAGTTGCTTTAGTCCACAAGTTAGGCAACTACAATAGTTAAGTAACATAATAATAGCGTTAACGTTAATTCCCAATCAAATAGTTAAGTACATAAATAGTAGCGTTAACGTTTAATTCGCAATCAAATAGTTAAACACATAATAGTAGCGTTCACGTTAATTCCCAATTAAATCGTTAAACACATAATAGTAGTGTTCACGTTAATTCCCAATTAATAGTTAAACACGTTATTCCCAATTAAACACATAATAGTGTTCACGTCCGTTAATTCCCAATTAAATAGTAAACACATTACACACATAAACACATCACGTTAATTCCCAATCACTATCTCACTAACCAACATAACGTACACCGAACACATTACACACATTTATATAATCTGACTGACAGTCACAATCCCATTATAATACTTCACCCCGTCTTCCTCCAGCTGCAAGTTCACCTTCCCCAACTCCAAATGAGACTGATTTGAATTTCCACAACTCGGGTCTTATATACCAAACAATGATGGTGTAGGACCGAATCAGAGGGCGAGTAATGGTGCCCGCCCAAATCATAGCTCCTCGAATCACATAACAGGTGTGTCGTCCACTCACAGCTCCTGGCGTCGATCATACGTCATAGCATCGGTCATCGAGGTATGGGGCGAGCTGGTATGGGGCGAGATGGTTTGCCCACTCGCTCGTTCGCTCGCTAGTCTGCTTCACCACTTGGGTAGTTTGGCTCCTTGAACTCTAATTCTAACTCTTAAATTAACATACAGGGCTCCGTATGTCAGAATATATATATATATATATATATATAATATATATATATATACCGGTATATATATAATACGGAAAACAAACTCATTCACTTTCTCCCCCCTCCCTCCCCTCAGACATAGTGAACGTGGTAACCTCGTAGGCTGGTGATGGGCTGGTCTATCAGAGTGAGAACTGAGCAATCTCTGCCATACCCATAGCTTACTCTGACTGTTCCTTTTACTTATATATTTTCTAGATCTCAAGTGACGGCGTCTCTTCCGTGGATTGACCTCCCAATCTACCAAGATTGGAAGCCAAAGCGTCACATTTTTCCCTAGTCCCTCAACTTTCTCTTCATAATTGCTGAGGGGCACAGGGCCCTGGGTGGGGCTTTGGTTTCCCGGGCGTTTCCGCACCCTCCTCAGCTCCCCGCCATGGAGTGGCTTCGGTCACCCAGGCTTTATTGTGGTCGGCGGGTAGGGTTCTGTGGGGGCGCTCGGTTATGGCCTTGGCCTTGCTCGGGCCCTTGGGGCTGTTCGGCCAGGCAGCTTGGGGAATAACACCAACAACAACCTCGTAGGCTACCCATGTTAAATGTATTCTATATTTTAAGTTTTTGGGAACTACATATTTCGTCTACAAGTAACAGCAAGGGTTTTGTCTGTCAGATCAATGTCATTATGATGAAGTACCGTACTGAAACAAAGTAGCACGAATTAACCCTCAACGAATATACCGGTGCCCGTAGCAGTTCTAGCCCAAAACTATAACAACTGGGCCACACCCCGCCTAGCCGGGTACCAGCTGCAAACAGTGGGAGTCAATCATAGCCCGGTAGATTCGTAGGCAGTAACACTAACCTCCAGGCCACCCCATATTAAACAGAGAAGTATTGAATGCGAATGTACTTTTAAAGTATTACTTTACTTGGTACCTATTATTATTATATATATATATATATATATATATATATATATATATATATATATATATACTGTATATATAAAAGAATACCGGTACATAAATGAAAAATAAGCACACAGTATAATAATGAATAATATAAATCTGCCTTCCTAAGACGAATAATCCTATCCACTAGTGGACAAATTATACAGAACAAGTAATCTCAGTAATGCGATACCTTACCTAACATTACCCTTTAACACACTGCCATAGGAGCAATTAATATCGTGACGGATTATTTCTTAGTGGAACTCCAGAATCCCAAATAATCCGGCCTTTTAATTTGTTCTTATGACACAAGCCTTAAATACTTAATGACATTCTCAAAAAAAATAAATAAATAAAATAATAATAATTATATATATATATATATATATATATATATATATATATATATATATATATATATATATATATATATATACATATAATTGTTTTCGACCAGGTAACATTTCATACATTCTTTTCGTCCAACCGATCAAACTATTCAGGTAAAACAAATATGAAACTCAGAGATAAAAAATTACCACACATTTGTATTACATAGTGTTAAATTTATATTTGCATATATTCATATTTTTACATACATATGCTGTAGAAATAGAATATGTCTGCTTAGGTGGCGATTTTAACTGTGATCTTAATAGGTTGAGCCGTCAGACTGAAACTTTGGTTGACTTTGTTAATGAGAGAGATTTAAAATGTTGTGTTAATGAACCATGCTCTACTGTAGATTATTCATTTTGTAGCACGGCAAATGGCGCTAAATCCTTAATTGACCATTTTATTCTGAGTGAAAATCTTAGTTCTAGATTGATATCATTTGAAGCGATAGATGACGTATATAATTTTTCCGACCATCTTGTAATAAAATGTGTATTTGACTGTAATTATGTATAGTGTCGACAATGACGAGTCAGAAAGGGAAGTTGGTAAGCCAGGTTGGTCACGAGCATCGAATATCAATGTATCAAATTATAAGGAGCAATTGGATCATTATTTGTCAATGATTGTAATACCTGTTGAGGCTGCGATATGCAGGAATAAATTGTGCACTGAACATAACAAAGATGTTAATGTGTTTTATGAAAATATTGTTGAGGCGATGGTGAAAGCGTGTGATGAGTGTATAGCAAAGAATAGACTAAATAGACCAAAATGTGTACCTGGATGGAATGATTATGTGAACACTTATTTTAAGTCCTCTCTCTTTTGGCATAATCTATGGAAGGAAAATGGTGAGCCAGATAATGGTATATTGGCTGACCTTAGAAGAAGGACCAGGGCACAGTATCACCAGGCATGTAAAATGGTTAAATATAAAGAGGGAATTATCAGATCAGAAAAAATAGCAAACTTACTCAGTAATGGTACGGTTAGGGAATTTTGGGATAATGTGCGTATATTAAACCCCAATAAGAATCATATTCCTCTTAATGTTGACGGTGTTACTGGTGAGAATAATATTGCTGATATATTTTCGGAAAAGTTTAAGGATCTATATAATAGCGTTTGATATAACGATAATGAGATGATTAGTTTGGAGAAGGATATTTATGCAGCTTTATCGAGAGAATGTAATTGTACAAACTGTAAAGATGATAGATGTCAAAATATAACTCCTTCAGATGTAACAGAAGCACGTAAATCTATTAAATTAGGGAAAAGTGACGGTAATTTTTCGTTAAACTCTGATAATATCATTCATTCAAGCAACAAATTAAACTTATATCTTTCTATTTTGTTTACACTAATGTTAAGGCATGGAATATCTCCTGATGGAATGCTTACAGGTACAATGGTTCCTATCCCTAAGGGACGATGGACTAATGTGTGTGTGTCAGAGAATTTTAGAGCAATAACACTTAGTAGTATTTTAAGTAAACTTCGTGAGAACATTATTATGACACGAGAAGAAAAACAGTTACTGTCGCATAATTTACAGTTTAGTTATAAGGGAGGATCTTCTACTAGCTTATGCACTAGTTTAGTTCAAGAAACCATCGCTTATTTTAATCACCACAAAACTAATGTTTATACTTTATTATTAGGTGTTAGCAAAGCTTTTGACAGAGTTAATTACTGTATGTTGTTTCGAAAATTACTTAATCGACAGGTATGTCCAAATATTTGTCGACTTCTGTTGAATATGTATGTAAATCAGAAATTAAGAGTGCGATGGGGACAAGCACGATCTGACTATTTTGCAATAAGTAATGGGGTTAAGCAGGGAGGGGTAATATCACCTATTTTATTTTGTGTATATATTGATGGTTTACTGTCACAGTTAGTAGACAGTAATATTGGTTGTCACATGGGAGGGACATATGCTGGAGCTTTCGCCTATGCTGACGATTTAACGCTGTTATCATCAACTGTTGAAGCTTTAAATGATATGGTAGACATTTGTATTAAGTATGCTGATAAACACGATGTTATTTTTAATGCGAGAAAGAGCAAGCTGGTAATACACAGCTATAATAAAACTGATATACAAATAACAAATATTAATATTAATGGTGATATTATCGAGGTGGTCAATTCGGTGAGTCATCTCGGCCATACATTAAATAGCAATATTAGGAAGGTTGAGAGACTCAGACCAAAAGTGAGAGCAGTGGAAATTAATTACTTAAGAAGTGCGTGCGGAGTTACATGGAGGGATAGACAGACTAATGAGGAAGTAAGAAGGAGGTGTGGTGTGGAGGTAGATGTGCTGGAAAGTGTGAAAAGGAATAACTTGAGATGGTTCGGCCATATGGAACGTATGGAAAGCGAGAGAATGACTAAGAGGGTGTACGAGAGCGAGGTGGAGGGACAGAGAGGGAGAGGTAGACCGAAAGAGAGGTGGAAGGATGGAGTGAGGAAGTATATGAACGAAGGCGGTGCTGCTTGGGGGGAGGGGCGTCGACTGACTGGGGACAGAGGTGCATGGGGGCGGTTCGTTCGTAGCCACCCCTTCGGGGATCACGGCGTCAGGCAATAGATAGATAGATAGATAGGAAGGTTGATGTCAGCAAATGCATACATTATTTTAATCGTCAGTGTAATTTTTTTCTTTGCAAATTTTAAATATGCCAGCTCGGAAATGAGAAACTTTTTATTTCATAAATATTGCACGAGTTTTTACGGCAGCCAAATTTTGCCTCTATATGATGGGCATATGAATGGTGTGTTCAGGGCCTGGCGAGTAGCAGTCCGTAGAGTTTGGAAGGTTCCCTGGACTACACACTGTAATTTACTCCCACACCTAGCAAATGTTATGTCACCTGAATTGTGGTTTGCTAAAAGAATAATGCAATATCTAACAAATGCTCAAAATTCACCTAATCCTGTTATCCATACCATATATAATATGGCTAAACTAGGCCCTTATTCAGTTATAGGCGGTAACGTAAGGCACTTAACTGCAATATATAATATGTCTGAGAAGAATGTTATTAGGAAATGGGAATCTATATGCACTAGACAAGAGAACGACATACGATTGTGTGAACAAATTAAAGAATTGTGTGGCAGGAAGGATAAAGGTGATGACATTTTATCTAGGGAAGAATGTGTTCTTATTATAAACCAACTATGTACAGAATGATTATCTGGATTAATGAATTTAATTGAAATATGTTTTAAATATTGTCTAATATACTATGCATATTTATTGTGGGTAATGTGTGTGTCTGAGTGTTGAATTACAATGTACATTTTTAATGTGAATAAAGAACTATGAATTGAATTGAATTGAATTATTTAGTCTGCCTTCAAAATCATTAAAATATTTGTATACATAATTATACCCAGAAAATATCCAGTAATGCTAAGCAGCCAACATCATATTTTCATCAAGAGCTGAACGTACATATCTGAAGTATTCTGTTCATAATACCCTTGTAAAAAAAATGCTATGTGGATTAGTGAGACAAATGCCAAAACTACCGGTGACGAGTGCCTCCCCCAGGGTTGAAAAAGTGACAGGGCCAAAATCAAGGAATGCTCGAGCCAAAATGCATGGACACATAGAGTTTGAAGCAATTTAAGTCATAGGATGAGGGAAAGATTCAGGGAGAGAGTTCAAGAGCTCATGCTGTTGAATATAAGAAAGATTGGGAATATCGTTTAACTCTTGGGTTGGAGAGTTGCACAGAGTAGGGGTGGGATTGTGTTGCAAGACGGGTGCTACATAATCTACAATTCTACATAGAGGAAGAGGTATACTCTGTGAGAACTCTGACAAACACTGATTATTGTAATAGCGGTAGAATAGCGAGGGAGATGCAACATTGTGGCGAAGAGACAGTGATTGCAAAGAGTCAGAGACAGTGATTGCAAAGAGTCGGTGAGTGGACGCGGGTTAATGAGACGAAAGGCATTCTTTTCTACTTTCTCTAGAAGTGCTGTATGAGAGAATCATCCTCACACATGTAAACAATACTTAATACATGGACGCACCGTGCCCCTGTGCAGAGCAAAAAGCTGTGCAGTGGTAAAGAATCCCCGGAGGCAGTTAAGCACACCCAGCTTCTGGGAAGCTGTTTTAGCAAGAGTGGTAATATGTTTTTTCCAAGAGAGATCAGAAGAAAAAGAGACTCCAAGAATACTGAGAGAAGATGAAGGGTTAATTTGTGTATTGTTGAAGTATAAAGGGATAGACCTGTGAGAGTTCACGATGGGTAGATAGATGGAGAAATAGGGTTTTGGAAACATTGATGGCAACAAGATTTTCTCTGCTCCAATAGGAAATGGTTGATAGATCACAAGATAAGTGTCTATGGCTTTATCACCTGAGTTTATGAGTGATTGCTTGCTGGGGCGTTCTGAAAAACTGGTTGAATAGTGTAAATAAGGTAGAGTCAACAGCATATGAATGGATAGGACTGGAGGTACAGTTGAGAAGATAATTTTTGAATGTTAGAAAGAGATCTGGAGATAGGACACATCCCTGAGGAACACCGAAGTTGATAGGTTGAGGAAGTGAACGATGGCCGTCCACAACCGCAGCTATGGAATGACCAGAATGGAAATTAGAGATAAAGGTACAGATAGAGGGATAGAAACCGAAGGAGGGCAGTTTAGAAATTAAATATTTGTGCCAGACTCTATCAAAGGCCTTTGATAAGACTAGTGCAATGGAAAAGGTCTCACCGAAGTTCTGAAAGGATGATGACCAAGAGTTAGTAAGATATGAAATAATATTATTTTATTCAGCTTAGAAAAGAATCAGAGAGCTAGAACTTGTCTCCATTAACCCTGTTGATATCCAAAGGACTTTCACAAGTTGTATATAATCGTATTTGGGCAGGCCTACATGCCACTATCGAATTGACATTTGAATGGGAAAGAAAAATTACAAAAAATAGTGGGTACCGGTATACATTAAACAGCGCTTTGCCGCGGCGACTCCGTTAATTATATCATACTAACAGCATTTAACTTAATAACACGCGCAGTGCAAACATCAACCTTGAATACCCTTACATTCATTCGGTGATACAGTTCTATTGCTTCAAGGCCATCAGTGACAACATTTGTCAACGTGTTGGGGTTTGATTGGAGATGTAGATTAAATTGGGATAATATAAATTATAAATCATCCCCATGTCACATTAATCAACAGGTTATCCCCATGTCACATTTGTCCTTTGGAGTGGAGACTCAGACAAACATAACTGAAATCCTAGTCTACTGTACTTGTTAATGATATGTCTTCCTCTCTCTTCTCTAACCAAGGGTGCTGGACTATAGGTACATTATAGTACATGTAAACAGAGAGAGAGTGTTCCGAGACTCTCATTAGTAATGGAAATACAGGTATATCGTGTTGCTGTGAGAAGTACTGTACTGTATGTATGGTGCCTTTCATCTGGCATCCCTCGTTATCTTGGTAATTAGAATAGAAGGAACTGTATGGTGTGTGTGTGTGTGTGTGTGTGTGTGTGTGTGTGTGTGTGTGTGTGTGTGTGTGAGAGAGATATGTCAATATTGATATAATGCATTACTAAGAGAAGTGCTTACGGTATTGTATAATACGGTGCCTTTCATCCCGCCTCTCTCGTTATCTTGGTAATTAGAAGGAACTGTATGGAGAGAGAGAGAGAGAGAGAGAGAGAGAGAGAGAGAGAGAGAGAGAGAGAGAGAGAGAGAGAGAGAGAGAGAGAGAGAGAGAGAGAGAGAGAGAGAGAGAGATAACATGACATACATAATCAATGTTGTGTGTTAATGGCATGGATTTACCAATCATATACAATAGTAATGTATATCATGTTATCCTTACCAGATCTGAAGTCTATAATCACAGGTCTTTCTAAAAGTATAATCAACGCCGTGGTGGTCAAGTGGTGAGCACGCTCGCGTGTGAATCTGAAAGACCCGGGATCGAATCTCTGCCACGACGGACATTTAGTGGGTGCGGTAGTACGTCCTAGCATGTTTCACATGCTTGCACCCAGTCAGGGGACATCCTGACGACGTATACAGACAAAACACACATAACAAAGCCACTCCAACACCTTCCTCTCTCTCCAACACCCCTTCTCCCCTCTCAACACTCTTCTCTGAGCTATTGCCGATAAAAATGCTGTACAGAATCCAGGACGAGCTCATCAGCGGCGGATCCCCAGATCAACCGTGGTGATTGTCACCTAAACATCTACAAAACAAAATCGCAAAGTGTGTGTGTGTGTGTGTGTGTTCTGTAGAGATTATCTGGATTAACCTTCATATAGCTGATCAACAAGCCTCGACACCTTTTGAAACTATTGTCATTATGGCACTGTAACAAACCACAGGTATTTAAAAAAAAACACACTTCTTTAATATATATTTGCCATGTGAACATAAGAATTAATTTTGTACTAGGATCGCACAAACGCTTGAATCATCAAATGTGTAAGTACCATATTAATGGTAATAAATATGACATTAGCAAAGAATTCTTCAGGTGTTTAACAATATTAGGACATTATAATTTTTCATAGTGGTTTAAATATGTGTGTGGTCCACGATTTTAACGCTAAAAAGTTTCTTACTAGAGTCATATACTTTTAGGACGTGTATGAATGCCTGAGGATGGACCAAGATAGTCCTAAATATCGCCAATAAAGTAGCCCAGATGAACACGGTCGTTGTCCTTACCCTCCTGTTCCTACTGTATAGAGAGAGAAGTTATATTCCTATTAAGGGGAGATGGGGCGTTTTTCTAGTCCCCCTTCGTTCTCTTGTTTAGCCCATTAGTTTTCAGATTTTAAGATGTTTGCCCCATTAGTTTGTCGATTTTAAGACCTTTCGCCCCATTCCTTTGTCAATATTAAGACCTTTCGTGTTAATTAGGTGTCGTTTGATGGAGGTCTAGGGAGGAAACAAAAACAAATGATATAAAGATCCATAAATAAGCAAATAAATACGCCCATCTCCCCTTAATTTTTCACTATTCCAAATCTATCATATGGGAGTGTATGCCAGTTACGTGTGAAGGAGGTTGTAAATAGTTCATGTAATATTAACTGTTGGAGTAATAGAAGCTCAGCATAGGATGTATTTCGAGAAGCTGAAGTATAGCATAGCAGAGTTTAAATCATGTGGGTCTCAATCGGGGCAGGACAGTTTATTTTTTATATTGTTCCTATATTATTATTATTTTGTTTTTATTTTTTTTCCCAGGGATAACTCTGCATCATCTAAATCAGCACAGCACAAACTTCAGGTCACTCAAAATAAAATGGTTAGGTTCATGCTGAACCTAGGACCCAGATCACATGTTGGTCAGGAACAACTTCAGTCACTAGGTATGCTCAATGTCTCTGACAGGGCCAAACAAATCAGGCTCACTAATGCCTTCAAAATTTTCTATGACAGAGCTCCAGAGTATCTAAAGAATGATTTTGTTAAAGCAAATGAGAGGAGTGGACATAATACAAGAAACAGGATGTTTAATTTTAAGGTCCCGAGAATCCAAGGACAGGGTAAGCAAACATTCTTCTTCACTGCCATCAAAGACTGGAACGACCTACCCCAGTCAGTCCGTGAAAAGAGAACACTGTATTCCTTCAGACGCAGCCTGAAGGAACACCTGAACCGGACAGCTGCGAGAAGGGAGCACCAAGCTTATGTCTACTACTAAATACGACATAAGAGATAGACAAACCAAAGTGAAATGATTACTGATTATGGATTACTGATATTTACTATAGGATGTAAGGTGTCTTAAAATAACCCCCTAGAAATACTTTCTCTAAAGTATCTATTTCTTTATCCTCCCCATTTCCCCAGCTAACCTAATCCCACAAGGACCCCAATGGAAATACGCCTAACGGCCTTATATCCTTAGTTGGAATTATGCAAGGTTGGTACATGTAATTTTTGTAACATACTATGTGGTACCAACTCTGTAAATTGCTAACTGAATAAATATTATTATTATTATTATTATTATTATTATTATTATGTTAACACGTCTGACAGGAGCAACAGCCTGGCGAAAAATACTAAGCTAGTTAGCCCTTGTAAAGAAATGAAGAATGTAGTCCCCGTGAAGTAAAAGAAAACGTCATGTAACCATATTAAATGACAAACTAAATAAATTTCATTATACAATACCCTTTTAAATACATCGTTCTCCAACGTGCTGGGACTTGTGATGGAAGGTCTATCTATCTATCTATTGCCTGACGCCGTGATCCCCGAAGGGGTGGCCACGAACGAACCGCCCCCATGCACCTCTGTCCCCAGTCAGTCGACGCCCCTCCCCCCAACCAGCACCGCCTTCGTTCATGTAGTTCCTCACTCCATCCTTCCACCTCATATTCGGTCTACCTCTCCCCCTCTGTCCCTCCACCTCGCTCTCGTACACCCTCTTAGTCATTCTCTCGCTTTCCATACGTTCCATATGGCCGAACCATCTCAAGTTGTTCCCCAGCACCCTTTCCAGCACATCTACCTCCACACCACACCTCCTTCTTACTTCCTCATTAGTCTGTCTATCCATCCATGTAAACTCCGCACGCACTCCTTAAGTAATTCATTTCCACTGCTCTCACTCTTGGTCTGAGTCCTCTCAACCAACGTCCATGCTTCGCTTCCGTAAGTCAGTGTCGGGATTACCACACTGTCATGCAAGGACTTCTTCACTTCCATACTGACCACCCTATTTTCTTGTTACTGCTTTTAGCCTTCCTAGAACCCTCTTCCCCTGTTTGTACCCTCTCCCGCACCTCTTCATCCATAGTCCCATCTTTCCTCAACACACTGCCCAGATACTTAAAAGAGTTGACGATCTCCATAGCCTGACCGTTCAGCTTCACCTCACACTCTGTGACTTCACCCCTTTCGAAGACCATAACCTTGCTCTTCCCCGTATTTACCTTCAAATTCCGTTTTTCGCACACTGTTCCAAACTCATTTACCAGACCCTGCAACTCCCATTCATTATCACTCATCAGAACTGTATCATCCGCAAACAGCAGTATAGGTAGCTTCCACTCAATTCCCTCCCTTTTCAGCGATACACCAACATCCACTGCTCTTGATAGTATTTCTTTCATAACTCCATCCATATATACAGTAAACAACCACGGGGACATCACACACCCCTGTTTCAAACAAACATTCAGGTCAAAGAACTCGCTCTGCTCACTCTCCACACGTACTGCCGCCTTTGCACCCTCATACATGCTCTTCACTGCTTTCAGCAAAGTGCCCTCTACTCCGTATATTCTAAGTACTTTCCACAAACCTTCTCTATCCACTCTGTCATAGGCCTTCTCCAAGTTCATAAAGGCAACATACACCTTTTGTTTCTTCTCCAGATACTTCTCCACAACACAATTCAGGGTAAAAATCTGATCTACACATCCTCTTTCCCTTCCTAAAACCTCCCTGCTCGTTCGCCTATCCATTTCTCCGTTTCTCACTCCTCACTCTCTCAATCACTACCCTACTGTATACCTTTCCCTACTACCCTTAGAAGACATATTCCTCGGTGGTTACCACACACTCCTCTTTCCCCTTTGCCCTTATATAGGGGGACTATTATGCCAGTCTTCCAGTCATCGGGTGCACTCCCCTTCTCCCATGCTAGTTTGCACATTTTCCATACCCATTCTATCACTATCTCACCACCATACCTCAACATTTCCCCACACACTCCATCTGTTTCCTGGTGCTTTCCCCCAACTTCACTCTTTTCATGGCTTCCCACACTTCTGACCTCCTGATCCCCACCTCCTCCTCCACTACTTCTCTTCTTCTCCCTCCCATACCATATCCAGCTATGTTTGCTGGCTCTTCATTCCTTTCATTTAGCAACTCACTGAAGTACTCCCTCCATCTTTCGACTCTCTCTTGCTTCTCGGCTAGCATTCTCCCATTCTTATCTTTCACACCCTTACTGTTTCCCTTGCTACCTTCCCTAACTTTCTTGACTTCTTTCCAGAACAGTTTCTTACTCTCCCTCCATTTTACACTCAGATTCCTTCCAAATTCCTCATCTACTCTTCTCTTACTTTCCTTCACTACTCTCTTCACCACCCTCTTACTCTCCACGTACCTCGCTCGTTTCTGTCTCTCGGAATCTTCATTCCCTCTACTACCCAACCACTCTCTATATGCTTTCTTCTTTTCTTCCACAGCTATTCTTACCTCTTCTGTCCACCATGCTGTACCTTTCACTCCCCTCCCTCTTCTCCTCACTCCACACACCTCCTCACATGCTGCACAGATCTCATCCTTAAACACACCTTGCTCATCTCCTCCACTTCCTCCATAACTTCCAGGTCGAACCCACCTAGTCGTCTTTCCACTGCTCTCCTGTACTCCTCCCTGACTTCCTCCTCCTGCAACCTCTCCACCCTCCTCACCATTCCACCCTCCTCTCGCCTCCCTCCCGCTCTCCTCACCCACTTCTTTTGTATCCTAATCTTAGCTACCACTACATAATGATCAGACAGACCCCCTCCAATACCCCTATACACCCTAGCATCCATCACAGATTTCTTCATTCGTTCATTCACACATACATAATCAATCAATGACTTTCGTTCCACCACTGTCTTATCCTTCATCGTCAACATGCCGTTTCCACGTGTACCTGTGGATCATTCTGTGTCGGAAGAAGGTGTTAGCTATCCACAGCCTCCTCCCCACACATACGTCCACAAGTGCACTACCATTCCCATTCACCTCTGATGGTACCCCCCACCCTCCCACCACTCCCTCAACTTTCCTATCACCCACCTTACCATTCATATCCCCAATCAGAAATATTCTTTCATTCTTGTCAAACTTCTCCAGGCACGCCTCCACATTCATCCAGAACTCCTCTTTCTTTCTTTCAAGTATATCCTCTGTCGGGGCAAACACGCATACAATCACCCACGTTTGTATTCCTACTTTCATTCTCACCCACACAATCCTTGAACCCACAGACCCATACTCTCTTACACATTCCTTCCATTTGCTACTTACAAACAAACATGCACCTTCTCTCGCTGTTCCTTCACTCACTCCAGCACACACACCCATTCCACATTCCCATTCTCTCACATCTGAACCTTTCCATTTGGTCTCTGTCATTCCACATACATCCAGCCTGGCATTCACTAACACTTCCAGAACCTCTCTCTCTTTTGTGCCATCATTCATGCCACTAACATTCCACGTAGCCATTCTCAGAATGTCCGAAGGCATGTCCTTAGTCGGTCGTGGTTCGTCAACGTTGGTTCCGTCCGCATCCGAGGCTGTTCGTTCGAGAAAGGCGAGAAAGGTTTATTTAGCGAAGTGCACAGTATTCATTATTGGCGTCGTGGTGTTTATGGATTCGAGACACAACTACCAATCTACAAAACGTACTAACACGTTCACCAAAAGGGTCACATACTTCTAAACTAATCTGAGAGAGAGAGAGAGAGAGAGAGAGAGAGAGAGAGAGAGAGAGAGAGAGAGAGAGCGCGAGAGCAAGAGAGAGAGAGAGCGCGAGAGAGAAAGAGAGAGAGAGAGAGAGATATTAATGTGATACGTTTATTCATAGCTTTACGTACACAACTTGCGTCCTGTGTCCCATTACATAACAAACGCCCACAATAGGCCTTGATAACAATGTTAAGGGGAGACAGACCGTTTTTTTTTTTCTTTTTTGGTCTATTAATTCATATATTCCTTAGTTTTCTCGCTAAACCTCCATCAAGCTTAGAAAAACACCCCCTAGACCCCCTTCAAGGTAAATTTGTACATTTTTCGGTAGAAAAATCTCCCGGCCGAAGGCCGTTTCCTCTTAAAATTTCAGACTCGCTATCGCTCGCCAGGAAATAATCGAAATCTAAAATGGTACGAAAAATCTTAAAATTGAAAACGAAATGGGGCGAAAGGTGTTAAAATCGCCAAACTAATGGGCTGAACGTCTTATAATCTAAAAAAAATGGGGCTAAACATGAGGGAGAAGGAGGTCCAGAAAAACGGTCTGCCTCCCCTTAAGTCATACACTATACACTGGCGGCAGGGTTTACCATTCAGTTACAGAGTGGCATTCACAATGTATATGGATAGTAAAACAGCCAGATCTATGAACTTAATATATATTCCTTTAATTGATGTATTTCATATTAGGTTTGCAAGAGAAAAAACTACCGTATATAAATCCACAGTGCAGATAGACAAATGAACGCATGATTATCTACTGAGTACGTAATATTACTTAAGAGGTTTTTAGTTAGCTCCCTAGACCTCCATCAAGCTTAAAATTACACCCTCTAGGCCCCCTTTCAAGATAAATGTGTACATTTTTCGGTAGAAAAATGTGCCGGCCAAAGGCCGCTTCCTTTTAAATTACAGGCTCGCTATCGCTCGCCAGGAAATAATTAACACCTAAATTGCATGAAAGGTCTTAAAATTGACAGAAATGGGGCGAAAGTTCTTAATTATGGGGCGAACGTCTTAAAATATCAAAAGCAATGGGGCTAAACATGAGGGAGAAAGGGGTCCGGAAAAAAATCCCTCAAGTGGAAATCTCCCCTTAAGAGGGAACATTATCCAAGGCGTACATCTGGCTCTGTGTAACTCTCCAACCCAAGAGTGAAACGATATTCCCACTCTTTCTTCTATTCAACAGCTGAGCTCTTGAACTCTCTCCCACCATTCATCTTCCCATTATCGTATGACTTAAGTTACTTCAAATTCCGTGTGTCCAGGCATTTTGGCTCAAACATTCCTTGATTTTGGCCCTGTCACTCTTTCAACTCAGGGGAAGGAACTCGTGACAGGTAGTTCTGCCTTTTGTCTCCCTCATCCACATAGAAAAAAAAAAAAAAAATGCAGAAAATCCCATAACCTCCCTCATTACCTTTGATCTCCTGGACCATCGAAATTTATAGCCACTAAAGTTGGGTTATCAAGTAAAAATTACCACACTCCTAACCACCACAAACCACCACTATCTATCCTAAACAACCCTAACCGATCCTAATCTAACCTAACTTAAGATGACCGAACCTAACAATACCTAATCGAAACTAATCTAATTATACTCAAGCCTTTTTAGGACTGTGACCGTTTAGGAGTGTGGCCGTACTGACCTGTTTCCAAGTCAGGTGGCCACGTCTCTCTAGTAGCTTTTTCCCGTACAGGTGGCACTCAGATATTTTGCCCGCCAAGTAATTTCCTCCACACATAATTTCCCGCGCAGGGTTTGTATTTCTTACTTCTTTCACACATAGATATCAGCTATGTTACCTTGTGTGTCTCAGATTAGGTTCAAGGCGAAGATATGTGGTATGCTTAAGGGGAGGTTTTTAGTTTGTGTTCTACTCCTCCAGCAATCTTAAAATTTCACCCCCTTGACCCTCTTTCAAGATAAATTTGTAAATTTTTCGGTAGAAAAATGTCCCGGCTGAAAGCCGGTTCCTCTTATATTACAGGCTCGCTATCGCTCGCCAGGATAAAATCGACACCTAAATGGCACGAAAGGTCTTAAAATTGACAGAAATGGGTCGAAAGTTCTTAAAATCGTCAAAATAATGGGGCGAACGTCTTAAAATTAGAAAAGCAATGGGGCTAAACACTAGGGAGAAAGGAGTCAAGAAAAAAATCCCTCAAGTGGAAATCTCCCCTTAAAATATGTATGAATTGGATATATTATTTCTCTTGCACAATAAATATAATATGGCATTACTTCCATGTCTGCACGAGCCCAGGGCCTTGGGTGATGGCCAGTTTGCGTCACAGTGTTTCGCTTACGCTACTCCACGTGCTTTTATTATATCAGCCCAATTACTGTTCAAACTTTCACGAAGCAACTGATATCATAATTGTTGTCAAGACCTTATGATACTGCCAAATGTACTGTATATGAAGATTATACACTTCAACTTTTTAAATAGTTATTGAATCCGCTGGTGTGGAGAACTGGCGCTTATTAAAAACAGAAAACCTTATTATCTTAGTCAAAGTTTGCAGAATATATGAGATGGTATCTGGCCGTTTGTTTGTCAGCAGTATTTCTCAAAGACTATTGGGCAGATTTAGATGAAAATTAAACAGTTTTACCCTCATTTGGTAGCAGGATATAAACAATTCTTTGTTTGCCAACATCCGAACCCCCCCCCCCCCCCCCGCCATAAACATACTATTCATGATACTCACTGTTAAACATATTAGTTATTGTATTTAAGTACTTCACAAGCTCGCTAATCACTCGCCAGGAAATAATCGACACCTAAATCGCACACAAAATCTTAATATTGACACATAAATGGGGGAAACAGTTTTAAAGTCTCTCAAATAATGGTGCAAAGGTCTTAATGCATCAAAACTAACGGGGCTAAACATTAGGGAGAAGGGGTTCCAGAAAAAAATAGCTCCCCTTAATAACAGACACAGACGCCTTCATTTACAAACTATGTGGTCAGGTATTTCTCATTTGTGTGAGAGAGAGAGAGAGAGAGAGAGATAAAGGTAAATAAATAAATTTATTATAATATGACACACAGGCTATATTATGAGATTAGCTCATGCTGGATCACAAATAAGTAACACACATCAGGTGTTGCGTTATTTATGGAATATAATATACAGACAATCAAGTTTATATCCTTCGCACTTCCCATTCCCCCTCCTCCCCCTCTCCTTTCACCAACTCTCCTCTTCACCCCGCTTTCTCTCCCTTCTCTCTCTCTCTCTCTCTCTCTCTCTCTCTCTCTCTCTCTCTCTCTCTCTCTCTCTCTCTCTCTCTCTCTCTCTCTCTCGCTCGCTCGCTCGCTCGCTCGCTCGCTTGCTCTCGCTCTCGCTCTCGCTCTCGCTCTCGCTCTCGCTCTCGCTCTCGCTCTCGCTCTCGCTCTCTCTCTCTCTCTCTCTCTCGAGCAGCACGTTTTGGGCGTCTTCTCAACGATGCGGTGAAGGATTTTCGGAGAAGAAATCGACTCAGCACAGGACAACCAGGAAGGAGGACCGAAGACAGCGAGGACGGCAACCTGCGAAGGAATTAAATGCTAATCTGTCAAGAACCGCGAATTTGGATAAAGCTCCACCAACACGACCCAAATTCAAAACCGCCAGGGATAACGACCGAGGACCGATGTCAGCCATGAATGTAAATGTAGATCCGATCAGAACCAAAAATTTGATTAAAGAACGTTCTGTGAGTTCTAAAACCGCAACTTTAAAGGTTTTCTATGCAAACGCTCGTAGCATACGCAATAAATTTTCAGATTTAGAGGAACTAGTGTTTACTGAAAATTATGATGTGATTGGTATAACAGAATCTTGGCTCAATACAGAAGATAGAGACTTTTTAGCAGAGTATTCACTTCCCGGTTATGTAATGTTTGAGAAAAGCCGAATAAATAAAAATGGAGGTGGCGTTTTATTTTATATCAAAGAAAGCCTTAACCCGACCCTCTTGTCAAAACCTCAAATTGTGAACGTCGACACATCTTTTGTGCTAATAAAGAATAATAAAGGTACAAAAATAATACTTGCATTAATATACAGACCTCCAGCTCAATCAGTGCAAACTGACCGAGAAATTTATGAACAAATTGCAGATGTAAGTAACTCACAAGATACCGTATTTTTGGCGACTTTAATTTACCTGTGACCAAGTGGGGCGATACTCTTACTTCACACTCCGGACATGACTTGTATACGAACTTGCAAGAGAGTTCGCTTTATCAATTTGTTCGAACACCGACCCGTGGTAATAACGTTCTTGACATTGTACTTGCAACAAAAGAAGAATTAATAGAGAATTTGAATGTTGGTGATGAATTCAGTAACAGCGACCATCGTACGATAACTTTCACTTTAAACTTTACTAGTAACGAACCAAATAGTAGCATTGAAAAAGTCCCTAATTTCAAGAAAGCAAACTTTCATAAACTTAGAGCTATGTTTAAAGAAACTGACTGGAGCTTTCTAATTAACAATAACGACATAAATACATCTTGGAAGTTATTCGAAACCCACTTACCTAAAAGCAGTGCAAGACTGCATACCATCGAAAATACGGCGTCCAGGCCATAATAATAAGCCCAAATGGTGGAATAAAGATATTTCAAACTGCCTGCTTGCTAAAAAATTTGCTAATGATAGATTAAAATCCTCACAAAATGACGAAGAACGGGTGAAATTTGTAGAGCTACGACGCAAAGCCAAAAAGTTAATTAAGCAAAGTAAAAAGACCTTAGAGTTACATATTGCGAATCAAAGTAAAACAAACCCGAAAGAATTCTATAGTTATATCAGAAAGAAAAAAGTAGTTACTTCAACTGTTGGACCGTTAGTCGATGAAAATGGAGAATACACCAAAGACGAAGTACAAATGAGTAATGCCCTCAATACCTTCTTTGCATCAGTTTTTACAACTGAAGACTCGGTGATATCCCTACACCATCGCCGATTCAGATTGATAATTCAGATGTTCTAAGCAATATCACCGTTACAGAGAGAGAAGTATTGAATTGTTTAGATAAACTCAAGGTAAATAAAACGCCTGGACCTGATACAATCTCGCCTAGAGTTCTAAAGGAAGTAAAGGATGAGCTCTCCAAACCACTGACATTACTATTCAATAAATCCTTGCAGTCTGGAACTATGCCTGATCAGTGGAAGATAGCCAACGTAACACCGATATTCAAAAAAGGCAGCAAATCCTTACCCAGTAACTATCGTCCAATTAGCTTAACCTCAGTTGTATGTAAAATGCTAGAAACGGTCATAAGAGACAGACTCGTAAATCACTTAGAGGAAAATAACATACTTAAAGATACTCAACACGGCTTTCGTAAAAAACGTTCCTGTTTAACAAACCTCTTAGACTTCTTCCACGATATCCTCAACCTCTACGATGAGAGTAAAGCTGTAGATATTATATACCTTGATTTTCAAAAGGCCTTTGACAAAGTTCCCACAAACGTTTACTGCTAAAACTAAAAGCGCATGGAATACAAGACGGTGTGTTGAAATGGATAGAAAATTGGCTCAGCGACAGAAAGCAAAGAGTAGTCATAAACGGTAAGGCATCTAAATGGACCAATGTAAGTAGCGGGGTACCCCAGGGATCGGTACTAGGACCAATTCTCTTTCTAATTTTACATCAACGACATAGATGAGGGTCTCACCTGTACAATCTCAAAATTTGCTGACGATACAAAAATTGCAAATAGCGTACTCTCAAAAGATCAAGTTGACGATATGCAACACAATCTAGATAAATTGTCACATTGGGCCCAAATTTGGCAAATGAGTTTCAATGCGGATAATGTAAAGTACTACATATCGGATACCTAAATGAGAAAGCAAACTATTCGATGAATGGCACTCAGCTTAAGAATGTAAACAGAGAAACCGATCTGGGAGTAACAATATCGAGTAACCTAAAACCGAGTCAACAATGTTCAGAAGTTGTTAAGAAGGCAAACAAAATAATTGGCTTTATAGGCAGATCATTTGAGCATAAATCCAAAGACGTAATCCTAACCCTTTACAATTCCTTAGTCCGCCCTCTTCTGGAATACTGCGTTCAATGCTGGTGCCCTTATTACCAAAAAGACATAAACAAGCTAGAACGAGTTCAACGTAGAGTTACCAAAATGATACCTAGCCTAAAGAACAAACCATACGAAGAGCGTCTTAGAGAATTAAATCTATTTCCTTTAACCCAGCGCAGATTAAGAGGTGACTTAATTCAAGTGTTCAAAATCATCAAAGGCATCGACAATATGAACTGTAGTAAGTACTTCATTATCGACCAATCTAATTACACGCGGGGAAACGGTTGCAAAATTATCGGTAAATCTTTTAACTCACACGAATCTAAGAATTTCTTCTTCAATCGAGTTGTCAACTTGTGGAATGGGCTTCCCCGAAACGTTATAGACTGCAGCACCGTTGATTCATTTAAATTCCGCTTAGACAAATATCTCGCATCAAACCCGCGACTGACTGCGTTTGTAAATGAATAACTTTATTTTATCCTCCCCTCAGTTACTAACCCATATGTCCCCTACTAACTTCCTAGTCCTGCCACGTTAGTGGCAGGGCAGTAGTTCCCTTTCCAATGTTCCCTTACCCACTCTAAACCACTGTTTGGACACTTGATCCTCAGTGTTTTGGAGGACAAGCAGCCTAGAAGGGTCACTATATCTGTTGTTGCTTGATTTCCTTTGTACTTTGTACTCTCTCTCTCTCTCTCTCTCTCTCTCTCTCTCTCTCTCTCTCTCTCGGTATGTTTAGAACGCCACACATTTTTGCTTCAACCTCTATTCTTCCTTCCTGTTTTTGTTTTTCAGCTTTAACCCCAACCTCAATCTGGACTTAAAGGTAGCGGTGGGTGAGGAGAGACCCTTCTATTTTACTATATATACTTTACACTTAATAACAACAACTAGTTTACAATTAAGGCCGAGCTCCGTAGTGAGGGCCGCAAGGAATGTGCAGTCTGTGAAAAATATATGTATAAATCTCAATCTCTCATCTTTAACAACGGACACATAGTTAGATATGGCTCCACACCCTCTCCCTCTCTCTCTGAACAATGTCCCTCATAATAAATTACTTCGGAAGGTCGAGAACCTAGGAATACAAGGCAAAACACTCAATTAGATAAGTAATTGGTTAAACGAAAGAAAGCAAAGAATAATTACTAATGGAGTGGAATCAGATTGGACTCCAGTGAGTAGTCCAAATTCGCCGATGACACTAAGATAGGAAGTGCAAGAATCTCGGAAAGCGATAGCATTAGCCTGCAATCAGATATAAGCAAAATATCGGAATAGTCAGAAAATTGGCAGATGCCCTTTAATGAAAACAAATGCCAGATATTACAAATAGGCTCCCAAAACAACAAATACGAATACCACATGAATGGAGAAAAGATAAAGAGCGTGTCACAGATTAAGAGACCTAGGAGTGCTTATCAACGAAAATCTAAAATATACAAGCCAATGCACCGCAGTAGCTAACAAAGCAAATAGAGCACTAGGTTCCATTATAATACATTTTAATTGTCATAATAAAGACATATTGTACCATTATATAAAAGTATTATGAGGCCACATCTGAAATATGCTGTGCAGTTTTGGTCTCCCTACTTAATAAGACATAGAGAAACTAGAATCCGTTCAGCGTAGAGCATAAATAAACCATACAATGAGAGATTAAGAGAACTCGATCTGTTTTCGCTTAAGAAACGGAGAATAAGGGGACAGCTGATAGTGTTTTAAGATACTAAAAGGATATAGTAATGTAAAATCTAATAATCTATTAAAGATCCACAAGAGGAAACAAATTGAAACTAACAGGCAGGAAAGCGAACCTAAACACAACTAAACATTTCTTCACCCACAGTATTATTAGTGAGTGGAATAAGCTCCCTAATGAAGTTATAGACAGTGACTCAATATTCACATTTAAAAAAAGGTTAGACTCATATCACAGAGAAGTTGGTCTGCAGTAGAATCTGATCACGACAAGAGAACCTGGCAAATATGAACAAGTTTTCAATTGAAGAGAGCAGAAAAAAAGGGAAGGTGTAGGCCTACATGCCTTTTCCTTTCCATTTCTAACTATACTATTAATTCCTTCAGGCGATTTCCAAGCCTTGCAAGTTTATTCACTTCTGTTTTCATGTACGGCAAATTGCCGGAGGGAGCGGAGGGTTGGGAGAGCCTTCATATTTGCCATCCTTTCCTTCCACTTTATCTTAGGTTTGCTATCTCTACTAGGATTAAGCCCTGGCCACCTCGCAGGGATCGTAAGATCTGTGTGGCCAGTGACGTATCTATGTAAAATCTCTCTTCCCCCTGTATAATGTTTAACGCGGCCCCGACCACTTGCCCGTCTAACAGAATATCCAAGGAGGGGAGGGAGGAGGGGAGGGTGGTTTCAGAATGCCTCGAGACGTTGTCCTAACTCGATTCTGTCCGGCTGAGTGGCAGAGCAGGGATAGCGAGGGGACGCGTGTGAGGGGAGAGAGAGAAGAGGATAGGGGATGTGTGAGGGGAGGGGGAATGATAGGGAGTGTGTGAGGGGAGGGAAAGAGACGGGAGGGTAGGGAGTCGGTGAGTGTGTGATGGGAGAGGGGAGGATAGGGAGTGTGTGAGGGGAGGAGAGGGAGTGTGTGTGGGGAGGATAGGGAGTGTGTGTGGGGAGGATAGGGAGTGTGTGAGGGGAGGATAGGGAGTGTGTGTGGGGAGAATTTGGGAGGATAGGGAGTGTGTGAGGGGTGGATAGGGAGTGTGTATGGGGAGAATATGGGAGGATAGGGAGTGTGTGAGGGGAGGATAGGGAGTGTGTGAGGGGAGGTGGGAAGATATGGGAGATAGGAAGTGTGTGGGTGATGTAGAGAAGAGAATGGAAAGAGTCTATTTGATGGGGTGTGGGGTGATGGGAAGAGAGTGGTAAAGGAGGGATGGAAAGAGGGAACGTGTATGAGGGGAGAGAGAGAGAGGGGAGGATAGGGAGTGGGACGAGAGGACAGATGGAAAACGTGTGGGAGGTGTAGGGAAGAGAGACAAGTGAAAAGAGAGGTGTGTGTGAAGGGATGTGGGAATATATTGTCAAAGGAGAGATGGAAAGAGGGGACATGTGAGGGGAGAGAGAGGGGAAAGGGGAGAGCTAGGGGAGGTGGGGAGATACGGGATATAGGAAGTATATGGTTGGTGCAGGGGAGAGGGGAGGATTGGGAAGGGGAAGATGTGCAGTGTGGGGAGAGGGATAAATGAAGAGAGGGAAATTGAGTGACAGGAGTACAAAGGAGTACAAAGGAAATCAAGCAACAACAGATATAGTGACCCTTCTAGGCTGCTTGTCCTCCAAAACACTGAGGATCAAGTGTCCAAACAGTGGTTTAGAGTGGGTAAGGAAACATTGGAAAGGGAACTACTGCCCTGGAACTAATGTCCGTGGCAGGACTAGGAAGTTAGTAGGGGACATATAGGTTAGTAACTGAGGGGAGGATAAAATAAAGTTATTCATTTACAAACGCAGTCAGTCGCGGGTTTGATGCGAGATATTTGTCTAGGCGGAATTTAAATGAATCAACGGTGCTGCAGTCTATAACGTCTCGGGGAAGCCCATTCCACAAGTTGACAACTCGATTGAAGAAGAAATTCTTAGATTCGTGTGAGTTAAAAGATTAAAGGAGACAATGAGAAGAGAGGCATGTGGGTGTAGAGGGGAAGAGAGGTTGTGTGTAGAATATGGAAGAGAGAGAGGAGGATAAAACACTTTGTGGAGGATGTTTGAGGTGGAATAGAGGGTCGGATAGAGGAGGAATAGGACTGAGAATGAAGGATGGGAACTAGGGAAAGATAGAAAGTAGGTGGGATGTGTGACAGAGGGAAATGTGGAATTGGGGGAACTATATTTTGTACCTAAGACCATAACTATTGCACAAATTCTTTTTTGACTGACCGTCGCATTCACCCACCGAATGTACGTGTGAAGTTTGGTGAATATCTGTCTAACGGTCAAGGAGTTTCCGGACAGACAGACAGACATTTGTACTATTATACGGGGAGGCGATCCCACTCTGCTTACACAGAGTTGATAATATTATTACTAATAATAATAAAGTGTATTTGCAGCAACAGTGGTTATTCATATTACATAAATACAGTTAAGTATAATACACCCTTCCCAACATTGCTGACAAAGGTAAAGGTCCAACCAACGGCCCTGCCTACATAATATTTCATATTAACCCGTACAGTAGCAGAGCCGTTCTTTTTATCATATTCTGGCAACTATTAGACGATTAGAAAGACTATTATTATTAGACTATTAGAAAGGAGGACAAAAGAGGGAAGAGTCAGTGAAAGATGAAAATGGAGAATTACTAGTGGAACCAGTTGAAGTGAGAAAAAGATATGCCGAGTATTTTTAATCTTTGTTAAATACAAGAGATGGAAGAGAAGCAGTGATTGAAGCAGAGGTGGATGGAGATAGGTTACCCAGGCCACCCAGGTGGCAGGGAATGAATGAAAGGATTGAGGACAATGAGGTGAAAGAAGCAGTGAAACAAATGAGAGCGGGAAAAGCAGAAGGTTTGGATGGTATTGCTGTGGAGTGTATAAAGAAGGGTGGAGATGTGATAATAGATTGGTTGGTGAGACTTTTCAATGTGTGCTTTGCTGTGTCAATGGTACCAATAGACTGGAAGAGTGCATGTATTGTGCCGTTGTACAAGGGGAAGGGAGATCGGCAGGAGTGTTCAAGTTATAGAGGTATTAGTTTAATGTCAGTGGTTGGAAAGCTGTATGGCAGGGTGTTGATAGAGAAGATAATAAAGTGTACGGAAGTTGCAATAGGAGAAGAACAGTGCGGTTTTAGGAGGGGAAGAGGGTGCGTGGATCAGATGTTTGCAGTAAGACAGTTATGCGAGAAGTATTTAGAGAAGCATAAGGAGATATTTTGGGCTTTTATGGACTTTGAAAAAGCGTATGATCGTGTGGACTGTGAAGCAATGTGGAAGGTGTTAAGGATTTATGAAATAGGAGGAAATTTGTTAGAAGCAGTTAAGAGTTTTTATGAAGGGAGCAGAGCATGTGTGAGAGTAGGAAATGGTGAGTTGAGTGAATGGTTTGAGGTAAAGGTAGGTTTGCGACAGGGTTGTGCAATGTCACCATGGCTGTTTAATATGTTTATGGATGGTGTGGTGAGGGAGATGAAAAGGAGAACTATGGGAAGAGGATTGGGTTTAGTAGGAAAGAATGGTAGAGATTGGGAGTTGAATCAGTTGCTGTTCGCTGATGACACAGCATTGGTGGCGGATTCTGATGAGAAACTGCAGCGGGTAGTCAAAGAGTTTGGTGTGGTTTGTGGAAGGAGGAAACTGAAGGTGAACGTCAATAAAAGTAAAGTAATGGTGTGTAATAGGGGAGAGCATAGGGTGAATCTAGATGTGAGGCTGGATGGGGAGATATTGGAACAAGTAGAGTGTTTTAAATATCTAGGAGGAACGATAAGCAGGAGTGGAGGTGTGGAAGTGGAGGTAAAACAGAGAGTGTGTGAAGGAAGGAAGGTTTTCGGAGCAATGGTAAGTATGTGGAGGAAGAGAAATCTCGGAGTGAAAGTAAAAAGTGTACTGTATCAAGGAATTGTTGTGCCAACAGTGATGTATGGGGCTGAGACATGGGCTCTGAAGAAGGAGAAAAGAGGGTTGGATGTGATGGAGATGAGCTGCTTGAGGAGTATGTGTGGAGTTACTCGTAAAGACAGATTGAGGAATGAAGAGATACGTAGGAGAGTGGGGCAGCAGGAACATTTGTCAGCCAGAGTGGACAGAAGGGTGCTGAGCTGGTATGGTCATGTTGAACGAATGGAAGATGAAAGGCTTACAAAGAGAATATGTGAGTCAGGTACAAGGGAGATAGAAGGGCAGGAAGACCCCCATTGAGATGGAGAGACTGTGTAAGAAAGGCTTTGGATGATAGAGGAATGACTATAGATCAGGCAGGGGAAGTGGTGGTGGACAGGAGTGAATGGAGAATGCTTGTGAATAGTTGAGTGAACACGTGGTCATTTGGAGTAAGGGGTCGGGCGCAAGTTGGACTAGATAATAGTCCATCAGGCGCCTGGCCCGGGGAAACGATTAATATGAAGGGTGCGCCTGGAAGTGTGGTGAGAGGGCTTGTGGCTTTGGCTCCGCTGCATGTCTGCCTGCCGAGATCGGAACCTCTCCGGGTGGTCGGGGGCCGGGGGAGTGCTGGAGCGACCTTGGTGACCCTGGTCTCTGGGTCTTCTCCTGGGTGACCTGGATGTGCGTGAGTTTGTGCTTTTTATCTGTGTTTATTTGTTGTTTTATGTTGTTTTTGCTCTGTTCTTGCTCTGTCTTGAGTCGGCTACCCCCAAGATGGGGATTGGGCCTGAGCATATAGATAGATAGATAGATAGAATAGATAGATAGATTAGACGATTTTATATAGCTTAGGAAGGACCTCTAGCAATAATAAGGCTTCAATATGTCTCAACCAACCCTTAACTATCACAAATCCTTCCTAAGCTGCATAATATCGCCAAAACAGAGCTAGAATACAATATAACACGTCGCTGATACTCAAAGGGTTAACTCTTTCACGCTTTTATGACGCAGAGGTTGCCAGATTAGCAATAAGAAATAGAGTTCTCTCACTCATATAATTACCTCTCCAAAATTAGTTTTCTGCCCACAGCAAACTCAAAGACAACTGCAGAGGTTGAAGTAACTAAACTATCTATCTATCTATCTATTGCCTGACGCCGTGATCCCCGAAAGGGTGGCCACGAACGAACCGCCCCCATGCACCTCTGTCCCCAGTCAGTCGACGCCCCTCCCCCCAACCAGCACCACCTTCGTTCATGTACTTCCTCACTCCATCCTTCCACCTCATATTCGGTCTACCTCTCCCCCTCTGTCCCTCCACCTCGCTCTCATACACCCTCTTAGTCATTCTCTCTCTCGCTTTCCATACGTTCCATATGGCCGAACCATCTCAAGTTGTTTCCTTTTCACATTCCAGCACATCTACCTCCACACCACCCCTCCTTCTTACTTCCTCCTTAGTCTATCCCTCCATGTAACTCGCACGCACTCCTTAAGTATTCATTTCCACTGCTCTCACTCTTGGCTGAGTCTCTCAACCAACGTCCATGCTTCGCTTCCGTAAGTCAGTGTCGGGATTACCACACTGTCATGCAAGGACTTCTTCACTTCCATACTGACCACCCTATTTTTTGTTACTGCTTTTAGCGTTCCTACAACCCTCTTCCCCTGTTGTACCCTCTCCCGCACCTCTTCATCCATAGTCCCATCTTTACTCAACACACTGCCCAGATACTTAAAAGAGTTGACGATCTCCATAGCCTGACCGTTCAGCTTCACCTCACACTCTGTGACTTCACCCCTTTCGAAGACCATAACCTTGCTCTTCCCCTAACTAAACTAAAGGTTTCTAAATACCCCTGATGGTAATAAAGGCTTAAAAGTATCCCTGATAGGCTCAAAATCGCGTCATAAGCGTGAAAGGGTTAAGGTATTTGGTCACATAAACGAGCGAAAGGTATATGGGCACTAGGTTCAATCTTGTTCTTATGTATCCCTTGTTCTTGTTAGACAGGATAATGTACATTTCTTAGGCATAATTCAATAAAGATATCTAAGGGAGAGTTACATGAGGGTGGGTGCTTAGATTTAATCACTCGAACCAAACTGGCTGCTCAATTGCTCGCATGCATAATTTAGGCTAATCCGAGGCATTCCAACCTTATGAACGAACAGAAAGGGATGGACGAGGAGGGTTTGAAGTGGACTGGGTGGTGGTGGTGGTGGTGGGGGTGGGGGTGGGGGTGGTGGGGGGGGGGGGACTGAGTTTGTATTCCTTTACAACATTTACTACGATAATAATACCCCATGTTTGTGTTCTGACTACCCCTGTTGCCGTATGTCATTATTTAAGCAACGAGTAAATTGATTATGGCGATGATCATTTTGACTTGGTTAGGGTGTTTTGCCGTGTGAGTCTGTGTGTGTGTGTGTGTGTGTACATGTGTGTGTGTGTGTGTACGTGTGTGTGTGTGTGTGTACATGTGTGTGTGTGTGTGTGTGTGTGTGTATGTGTGTGCTTTATGTATGTATTGTGTGTGTTTAATAGGCCATTATTTGTGACAATAACCATTTGTTCAGCAAGGATCACAGGTATAGGTTAGCATCTCTTCTGAGTGCTCTCTATTTAATGTATGAAATAAAGCGTACATTTTTCATAATACTAATTCCGTTCTATCATTAAAATCAAGGTATTATTCTAGATTTGGGCAAGTAACCATGATCCATGAGCTTGAGTCCGAAATATCTAAAATATATATGACCGATATTCTTTGTGTAGCTATAGTTACTTCATACATTACTATACTACATATTTACGTTAGCAATAATGATTTAATTTAAACTGCATATCCGAGAGAGCAAGAAGGATGCTATTCTTTTCCTGCAAGCCCGAAATCTCTCCCGGAAGTCTAGACAAATCGTGTTTCTCCATCATCCGGCGATGCGCTCTCTGATTCCTCCTCCCAAAAAGATCATGATGAAACTCTGCAGTGTGGATGGAGTGGCGAGCCCGTCTTCATTTTTGATCTATTTTGTCCGGAGCTGGATTCGGTGTGATTTCTAAAGAGAGAATCCGGATAAAGTTAATGGACTTAAGGGGGGTCACCGTTTTTGTTTATCTTTCTCTCCTTTTCTCTCTTTCCCTGGCTTGTATCCATTCGGCCCCATTCAGTCAACTGTTTTAAGACGTTTATCCCCATCTAGGTGTCGATTTCTTCCTGGCGAGCGATAGCGAGGCAGCATTGTATGGAGAAATCCGGCTTCGCCGGAAACATTTTTCTATCGAAAAATTTACAAATTTAGCTTGCTGTCAAAACAAAAAAATATATATGATGGCTCGCTACCGCTCACCAGAAAAATATTGCCACCGGGATGGGGGTAAACGTCTTAAAATAGTAGGCTGAATGGGGCCGAATGGATACAAGCCAAAGATAGAGGGAGAGAAAGAGAAAAAAAAGCGAGGTGGGCTCCCTTAAGATCTTCTCCAATTCTACTATATCCATGTGTTTCATTCTTACTATACCGGTAGTTTGGCCCAACACTGATACAAAGCTATCTATGTATGAGTCTATCTACGGTACCCATCTATCTATCCACCTAACTACATAAATATCTACTAATATATCTACCCATCTATCTATCCACCTAACTACATTATTATCTACATATGTATGAGTCTATCTACCCATTTATCTATCCACCTAACTACATAAATATCTCCTCCCTTCCTCGCGAGGACAGAGTCCACCTGGCCAGGCTGAGATGCGGACACCATCCAGCTCTCCTGAGCTATCAGAAGAGACTGGATGACTCCGTTGTCGACGCCTGCCCGGGATGTAACACAGCACCCCATACCATTAAACACATCATAGAAGACTGCATTTCACACAACC
>CM064486.1:33293410-33341768 GCA_032716605.1 Paralithodes platypus | reverse complement strand
AACTGTTATTGATTAAATAAAGTGGAAAACTACTCCGATGAAGTTAATTTTAGAGGAAGAAGTTATTCGAGGTATAGGACGGTTTTTGAAAATCAGACGTTTTGCTCTGTGGAGGAGTGATTGTTCATCCATGGGCGCTGACAAATGTCCTAATACCACGAGGAACGATGCGAACAAATTACATAATTGATGCAAGTCTATTTGAACATTTATTGTGAAAGTATCTGTAAATCAATGGAAGAGGTGCTACATTTTTTCGTAGGCTTAAGGGGAGGCAGACCGTTTTTCTGGACACCCTTCTCCCTAATGTTTAGCCCCACTAGTTTTGAGATTATAAGACGTTCGGCCCATTAGTTTGGCGATTTTAACATCTTTCGCACCATTTTATTGTCAATGTTAAGACCTTTCGTGCCATTTAGGTGTCTATTATTTCCTGGCGAGCGATAGCGAGCCTGCAATTTTTACGAGGAATCGGCTTCGGCCGGGACATTTTCTACCAAAAATTTACAAATTTATCATGAAGGGGGGTCTAGGGGGTGTTTTTCTAAGCTTGATGGAGGTCTAGGGAGGAAACTAAAAAACTAAATGAATACATTAATTAATAGACCAAACAAACGGCCCTTAATGGGAGAAATGTATTTGCAAGCAATAAATCATTGATCATTAATTTTCCTGAATTTTATCCAACTGCCTCAGGTGTCATCTTTCTACACCCACCTCATAAAGATGAGCCATATTCTATTTGTAAACTATATGAATTTTGTAAATAATCGCTAGCTAATCGTCATTGAAGAATTCACAAACTATAAAGAAGTCCAAGTTTTTTTTATGGGCAGTTTTGGTCAGATAGTGAAAGTGGCTAAATTTACAAAAAAAAAAAAAAACTACAACAATTAAATTATATATCAAAGTAGAGTAAATAGAACTACTGATTTAATATATACACAGAAAATCAGAGTAATATTATTAAAATTAAAGTTTGAATTGTCATTAAGCAACAAAATAGTTACCTAAAATTATCCTAAAAACATATGGATGAGAAAAATATATAACAAAATAGGAGAAATTCCGATATTAAAAAAAATAAATACAAAAGGACGACGCCAAAAGAGCTACAAAAAACAAGTAAAACAGTCGGACTGTTGGTCATAACTCAAATAAACGGGACTTGTTGGTCATAACTCAAATAAACGGACTGTGGGTGATTACTCAAATAAACGGACTGTTGGTCATAACTCAAATAAAAACGGACTGTTGGTCATAACTCAAATAAAAACGGGACTGTTGGTCATAACTCAAATAAACGGACTGTTGGTCATAACTCAAATAAACGGACTGTTGGTCATAACTCAAATAAACGGACTGTTGGTCATAACTCAAATAAACGGACTGTTGGCCATTGCTCACATAATCGGACCGTTGGTCATAACTCAAATAAACGGACTGTTGGTTATAACTCAAAATAAACGGACTGTTGGCCATAAATCAAATAAACGGACTGTTGGTCATAACTCAAATAAACGGACTGTTGGTTCATAACTCAAAATAAACGGACTGTTGGTCATAACTCAAATAAACGGACTGTTGGTCATAACTCAAATAAAACGGACTGTTGGTCATAACTCAAATAAACGGACTGTTGGTCATAACTCAAATAAACGGACTGTTGGTCATAACTCAAATAAACGGACTGTTGGTCATAAATCAAAATAAACGGACTGTTGGTCATAACTCAAATAAACGGGACTGTTGGTCATAACTCAAATAAAACGGACTGTTGGTCATAAATCAAAATCAGTGTCAGGAACGGTACAGAGGAGATTGTATAGAATTCCCACTAGCTCAGAATACAGAACATATTACAGAACAAATATATATATATATATATATATATAATAATATATATATATATATATATATATATATATTATATATTATACACAGAACAACCGGAGGAGAAAAGCTGAAAAGATGGTAGTTACTTATTTCAAATTGTTGTTGTTGTCGTTCCCTAGGCTGCCTGGCCGAACAGCCACGAGTCCCTAAGGAAGGCCATGGCCACGATCGGGCTTTCCCACAGAGCTTCTCAAGGATTGCAATTTATGTTGTTGGCGTAAGTGATTGTGTGGAATGCAGTCTTCTATGATGTGTTTATTAGTATGGAGTGCCGACGTCTACGTAATGGGTCCACCTCCATGGGCTGCCGACCCTCAGGCAGGGGAAAAATCACCGACCTATGGGGGACAGCCGGCTGCCGACCATGGGGAGCAGTCCTGGGAGCCAAACCGCCACAACAAACCCTTGCCCCCTCTTGGGGGCAGGAGAATCTGGGAGTGGCTTCGGTCGCCCGGGCAAGTACCATTTCAATTTGTAATTGGACATAGCTAGCTTATCAGACTTTTGAGATATACATAATCACATTAATGTTCGTCTATGTTGTGCTTGTGTATTTTGAATACGAATTATAACAAAACAATTATGCATGTATCTAAATATGTTAATGCTATGAAGTTAGCATAGGCTCTAAAAGACTGACAGAGAGAGAGAGAGAGAGAGAATCACCGATCTGCATCATTTCTAGACCCGCTAAATTCAGAATGTTGCCGTGCTCTGAAATTGGGGTGATCACGAATCTGTTTTTTTTTCTTCAACTTTTCAATTATTGTTCTGTATTTTATCGGCGTGTATTTTATCGCTAACGTATAAATTAGATCGACAAGGATAAACAAGAAGAAAAAAAGTAGAAGGCAGAGATAATAATGCTGTAAGTTTTGTTAGACTGAAATGAAGCTCGACTCGACAAAAAGGAAGTTTGTTTTTTCTGGATCCCTTTCTTCCTCATATTTAGCCCCATTAGATTCCAGACATTTTCTCCATTAATTTGACAATTTTAAGACTTTTTGTGCCATTTAGGTGTATATTTTCTTGGTGAGCGAAAGCGAGCCTATAATTTATTTTGACCGGGAGATTTTTCTACCGAGAAATAAAGAAACTTATCTTGAAGGATTTACATTTATTTATTTATTTTGTATTTATTTGTTTAGCTTGAAAGAGGATTTGGGAGGAAACTAAAGTAAATTGTAAATAAATAAATGAACAAATATATACAAATTTACCTTACATTAGACTATAGCCAGATAAAGCACTCGCCCTCCAATATACTACAGGAGGGCCTTGAGAGAGAGAGAGAGAGAGAGGGAAAGAGAGAGAGAGAGAGAGAGAGAGAGAGAGAGAGAGAGAGAGAGAGAGAGAGAGAGAGAGAGAGAGAGAGAGAGCAGTAGTAGTCAAACCAGATCTACTACTCGCCATCCGATAATCCAAGACTCTCTCCGCTTCTCAAACAGTTTAGACATGTCTCGGGTTACTGTACTTTAAATTGAAGCTTGGACCAATCAAGTTTAACCCATTCTGTACCGTTGACATCCTTTTTACTTATATCTGGCTGCTACAAATCGATTTTATTTACTTTAGGAAAGGATCTCTAGCAATTGTATAGCTTCGAACTATCTCAATCAACCCTTTTAACTACCACAGATCCTTCCTAAGCTGCATAAAATCGTCGAAATGTAGCTAAAATATAAAATAGCAGACGTCGCTGGTACAGGAGGGGTTAACAAGCTAGTATAAATGTTACTCCCCAACGGATCAGCTTTCATGTCTGCCCTGCCCTGCGTTACATATTGAACACGAGTAATAAAAAAAACAAAAACAAAAATACGAACAAGGAAAGAGATAAAAGGGAAGAACATAACTAATTTGTTCCAGTTACACTCCTCGCTTACTCACCACCCAATATACCACAGACCTTCTTTAAGGGGGTAGTACTCGCTTTTTATGGAACCCTTCATCTTTAGCATATTTGTTTTCAGGTGTTAAGACGTTCGTTCCGGTAGTTTGGCTATTTTGAGACCTTTCGCCTCATTTGTTGTCAATATTAAGACCTTTCACGCCCTTTAGGTGTCGATTTTTTCCTGGCGAGCGATAGCGAACCTCTAATATTAGAAGGAACCAGCCTTCGGCCGGGACATTTCTCTGCCGAAAAATGTAAAATTTATCTTGAAAGGGGGTCTAGGGAGTGTTTTTCTAAGCTTGATGGTAGTCTAGCGAGGAAACACAAAAAATACATAAATATATAAATATATAGACCAAAAACCAAGCACTACCCCTTAACCCTCTCCGACATATGACGCGATTTTGAGCCTATTGGGGATACTTTAAAGCCTTTGTTACCATCAGAGGTATTTAGAAACCTTTAGTTTAGTTACTTCAATCTCTGCAGTTGTCTTTGAGTTAGCTGTGGGCAGAAAACTAATTTTGGAGAGGTAATTATAAGAGTGAGAGAACTCTATTTCTTAATGCTAATCTGGCAACCTCTGCGTCATAAATGCGTGAAAGGGTTAATGTCTGGTCTGTCCTGGGTTACATAATCATGACGCAAAAAAGAAAAGAAAACGAAAAGCGAAAAGGAGAAATAGGAAATGTATAGCACGTAAATACAAGCATTATTGTGTTATGGTTACACTCCTTACTGACCATCCAATATACCAGGGAGCAATCAGCTTTAATGTCTGATCTGTCCTGGGTTACATAATCATGACGGAAAAAGAAAAGAAAGAGGAAAGAGAAAGGAGAAGAACATATATAGAAAGTAAATATAAGAATGATAAGAGTTTGCAGTCCCTCCTCGCTTACTGACCATCCAATATACCTTAATGTCTGGTCTGTTCTGAGTTACATAATCATGACGGGAAAATAAAAAAATAAAAAATAAAGAGAACGGAGAACATATATAGAAAAGTGAATGAAAAAAATTATTGTGTTATTGTTACACTCCTTCATACTGACCATCCAATATACCAGGGATCAGCCTTCATATCCGCCCTGTCCTGCGTCATATTGAACACATGTCGAAGGTTGCGGAACTCAGTCTGGTAAGGGAAGAACTGGCAGTCCCGCTCGAAGTTCTCCAGGACGGGGGAGTCGTCGGCGTAGATGGACTTGAAGAAGGCGAAGGAGAAGGTCTCGTAGGCCGACCAGTTCTTCTGTCCGTCGGTGATCACAACGGGACGTCCGGTGTAGGCGTATCTGGAGGAGAAAGGGGTATTATAATCGTCTGGTGGTAGCTGGTGTGAAGAAAAAGAAAAACAAGTCACCAATTCAACCGTCACCTCCACAAAATAAACACATTATAATCGTCTGTAGGTAAATGTAATGAGATAAAAGAGCTAAAGCTAGTAAAAAAAATAATAATAGCGGGATGAAAGACACAAATGATACAAAACACTTGAAGAAGGCGAAGGAGAAGTCTAGTAGGCCGACCAATTCTTTAAAGTCCTTTTAACTTTACTCTGGTTACTAATAGACTACCTTATTCAGTTTAAAAAGGTCTTCGAACAATCTCACAACCATTTTAACTAGCACAGATCCTTCTTAAACTGCACAAAATCTTGTAAATATAGCTCGAATACAATGTAATAGATGTCGTTGGTACAGAAGGGGTTAAGAAATAGAGAAACACGTTACCAATTCCTGAGTTCATCCATCAACTTCACATGGTTCGATGGGGGTTACGTACACAGATCTAAAATAATTAATAAATAAAAAAAATAAACAAATTAAACAATCCAATAACCGAACTCTTATAATATCCTGTACAAATATTGCCTAAGTCACGGAAGGGAGGCAATCCATATTATGCATTATTTTAGTCTATGTAGATTGGTTAAATTATTGGTAGACTGAACATTATTCTTAGTTTCCATTTGACATATAAACAATCGTCTCTCTCTCGCTCAAACTCACGCTTACGCTCTCGCTTACGCTCTCGCTCTCGCTCTCGCTCTCTCTCTCTCTCTCTCTCTCTATCTCTCCTACTGTATCGAAATGTATAAAAGGTTGCCCTCATCCACCAATGGTCTATAATGGTCATCGATTAAATTTAGTGTTTCAACATTATAATTTGTCATATAAATCTACGGTCATGGCACGTACATTATTATAACGCCCGTATTAATTTAAGATAAAATAAGTTGACAAATATATACATATACAAATTGGTAATCCATTTATGCTAATCATAAACTAATATCGAACTATATCTGAATATATACAGTATATATAATAATTTTACATTTCCCGCAAATTAGATATGTTAGGAGGAACAAACCGACCAATGAGGCAGCGAAGAACATGTTTATTTTCATAGCAGACGTTTCATTCAGCCGTAAGGGAACACGCTGAATCTTGCAATACTATAACTTCAAAGTATAATTTCAAAATAGTATATATTTCATATGATAAAGATTTAAGGGGAGATTTCCACTGGAGGGATTTTTTCTTGACTCCTTTCTCCCTCATGTTTAGCCCATTGCTTTTGATATTTTAAGATGTTCGACCCATTAGTTTGGCAATTTTAAGAACTTTCGACCCATTTCTGTCAATGTTAAGACCTTTCGTGCCATTTAGGTGTCGATTTTTTCCTGGCGAACGATAGCGAGCCTGTAATTTAAGAGGAACCGGCCTTCGGCCGGGAAATGTTTCTACCGAAAAATGTACAAATTTATCTTGAAAGGGGGTCTAGGGAGTGTAATTTTAAGCTTGATGAAGGTCAAGAGAACACATTAAAACCTCCCCTGAAGAACCCTCGAATCCATACATATTAAAGTAAGCAAGCCCCCACCTAAATAATGCTGCCCCCTTTCAAGTTTATAAGTTTTACCTATGGCTAGAATATTTAATTATGTATTTTTACATTTCATTTTTAGATCATTGATGATTACATCCAGTATGTCTAAGCGTCTGGTATGAAAATAAACATGTTGTTCTCTGCCTCACTGGTCGTTTTGTTCCTCCTAAGACTAAGATTCCCTAAGGACCAACCTATCTCGGATAAAATATGTTAGCCCTCCTGAAGCCGAATCATAGAATATTATTAGACCAAAAGTAATATTTTCTTTCATAAGATCTATCTCAACGCATGATTAAATTGGTTACATCAACATGGTAACATAAGTATAGGTTTACTATCTGTGAACAAAATAAATAACAATAAATATTGAGCGCGCGCGCGCACACCCACCCACCCACCCACACACACCCCTTTTGTGAAGTTAAAATGCTGAAGATTTTGTCTAAGCTTTATATGGAAATAATTACGTACAATAATAAACACTCACAAACTCCTAATATATACGGTCACAGGATTGGCAGTAGCATTGCAACTATGAGATTAGTGAAAGTGGTAATATACGAATTTTGACTGTTACGTATAGTTTTAGAGTGTACAGAGCTAGAGAAAAATGTTCTAAAACAAAAAACTCACCGTGTGCTAGTATAGTTGTGTTCAGGAATTTGTGAACACTTTAGAAGGCATAGTTATGATACTATGGTGAACAATTTTATTTAATTGCTTGAGCCATACACGTTAAACTACTGGGCTTCACTATACTCGACTTTGTTTAACCTGGCGGAATTGTTAGTCCTTTAGCAGCTGATTTCTCTATAACTAATGAGCCAATAGGAAACTACTATGTCTCCGCTTCATAATATTGCCGAGTTTCCATAATTAACAACATATTTGGTTATACAAACGTTGTAATAGCCGAATAATTAATATGAGGACCAGCTTAAAAAATAGACTAGTTATTGGTCACAGTTTTGTATCTTTGTCTACTACCCTGTTCAATATAGGTAGGCTAGACACTTTGACCACTGTAACAAATAAACTGACTAGTGTACGCTCGAACATCCATTGAATTTGGACCTGTCACTCTTTCAACTCTGGGGGAGGCACTCGCTACAGGCAGTTCTGCCTTTTGTCTCCCTCACTCACATAGACAAATAAAATCGAGTTCATGTTTCTACCAAGAGTCAGGTATTAGAAGGATGTAGAAATTTACAATCTATTTGCTCTAGCCCTTTTTGAGTTACTGAGGCTAGAGGCCATGATTATTGACCTACCTATAATGATCAGGGTATAGGAGGTGCCTAGGGGGGAGTGGTTATATTTTGGTCTTTAAATATATATATGTTTATTTTATAGTAACCTCGCTAGACCTCCATCAAGATCCCCCCCCCCCCTCCCTCACCTAGATCCCCCTTCAAGATGAATTTGCAAATTTTTCGCTAGAAAAATTTCCCGGCCGAAGGCCAGTTTCTCCTAGAATTACAGGCTCACTATCGCTCGCCAGGAAAAAATCAACACCTAAATGGCACGAAAGGTCATTATATTGACAACAAAATGAGGCGAAAGGTCTTAAAATCGCCAAACTAATGGAACAAACGTCTTAATATCTCAAAGCTAATGAGACTAAACATGAGGGAGAAAAAGCAACTGCCTCCCCCTTAAAGTACTCCTGACCCCGACTGTGCTGTACACTCGGATGCCATAGTCTCTAGCCCACTCGTAATCATTCCTGGACCCCCTATATTCAGTTTTTAATGGAATTACAACTATATGGATTGATTTGTGTGTAGAACTGGCTTTTCAATAGATAGCAATTAGAGTTTTTGTAGTTGATGTATACAAAAATATATGCATAAACAAATATATGCATACACAAATATATGCATACACAAATATATGCATAAACAAATATATGCATAAACAAATATATGCATAAACAAATATATGCATAAACAAATATATGCATAAACAAATATATGCATACACAAATATATGCATACACAAATATATGCATAAACAAATATATGCATAAACAAATATATGCATAAACAAATATATGCATAAACAAATATATGCATAAACAAATATATGCATAAACAAATATATGCATACACAAATATATGCATACGCAAATATATGCATAAACAAATATATGCATAAACAAATATATGCATACACAAATATATGCATAAACAAATATATGCATACACAAATATATGCATAAACAAATATATGCATAAACAAATATATGCATAAACAAATATATGCATAAACAAATATATGCATACACAAATATATGCATACACAAATATATGCATACACAAATATATGCACACAAATATATGCATACACAAATATATGCATACACAAATATATGCATACACAAATATATGCATACACAAATATATGCATACACAAATATATGCATACACAAATATATGCATACACAAATATATGCATACACAAATATATGCATACAAATATATGCATACAAATATATGCATACACAAATATATGCATACACAAATATATGCATACACAAATATATGCATACACAAATATATGCATACACAAATATATGCATACACAAATATATGCATAAAAATATATGCATACAAATATATGCATAAACAAATATATGCATAAACAAATATATGCATAAACAAATATATGCATAAAAATATATGCATAAAAATATATGCATACAAATATATGCATAAACAAATATATGCATAAACAAATATATGCATAAACAAATATATGCATAAACAAATATATGCATAAACAAATATATGCATAAACAAATATATGCATAAACAAATATATGCATAAACAAATATGCATAAACAAATATATGCATACAAATATATGCATAAACAAATATATGCATAAACAAATATATGCATAAACAAATATATGCATAAAAATATATGCATACAAATATATGCATAACAAATATATGCATAAACAAATATATGCATAAACAAATATATGCATAAACAAATATATGCATAAACAAATATATGCATAAACAAATATGCATAAACAAATATATGCATAAACAAATATATGCATAAACAAATATATGCATAAACAAATATATGCATAAACAAATATATGCATAAACAAATATATGCATAAACAAATATATGCATAAACATATTTCCAGAGATATACGTCCATAATTAGAACAAAGTGAAGTCCACGAGTATTTAAGAGTATTTATGAGTATTTATGAGACTGACATCCGAGTGTACATTTCTGACCGCTTCCACTGTGTCTCTCCCGGATTATGGCTTTTTTGGAGAGAGGAACCTTGTTTTTCTGGCATACACAGGATTACCTCTTTTGTCAGAGAGCTGGGGGGAGGGGACGGGGGGGGGTGTTAAGGGGTTGAGGAGACCGGGGGGGGGGGGGGTTAAGGGGTTGAGGGGTAGAGGGGAAATGGGAGGGATTGAGGGGAAATGAGAGGGATTGAGGAGGAAAGGGGAGGAATAGAGGGGAAAGAAGAGGGATAGAGGGGTGAAGGGAGAGGGATAGAAAGTTAAAGGGTAGTGATAGAAGGGAAAGGGGAGGGATTGAGGGGGAAAGGGGAAGGCTAGGGGGGAAAGGTTGAAGGGAGGGATTGAGGGGAAAAGGGGAAGGCTAGGGGGGAAAGGGGGAGGGATAGAGAGGTTGAAGGGAGGGATTGAGGGGAAAGGGGGAGGGATAGATGGAAAAGACGGATAAAGGGGAAAATTAAGAGGAAAAGAAGTATAGAGGAAAGGGGAAAATAGAGAAACAAGGTTGAATAGAAGAGTGGATGGAAAGACAATATAATATGTGGATGGGACAAGTCAGATAATAGGTGGATGGAAAATATAATGAATTAAATAAATGCTGGATGAATGAATGATTTAATTACTGAATGAAAACAATGAAACATGGAGTGTGGATATACATCATATATCGTAGCTAAACAAAAGGAACATGGCCTTAGTGAAAGAGGAAAAATGAAATTAGTAAAAAATAGAAGAGGACTCGGGAAAGCGCATACCTCTACCTACGCTGGCGGAGGTATGGGCTCTGCCGATCGCCTCCTAAATGGAATCACTTTTTCCTTGGCGCGTATCCTATCTGCCCACCAAAATTCGTGAACATCAGTTCATCGGCGCCTACGCTCCTGTTGGTCAACCGATCAACCGATCACCTAAATTGAACTACTTATCCCTTGCCGCATATCCTATCTGCCCTCCAAATTTCGTGAAAATCGGTTTATATCTGTTATGAGATATCTTGTTTACAGGCAAACAGACAGACACATGGAAGCACAAACACAACCTTCTCCAACTTCGTTGACGGAGGTAATAATAATAAGAACACAATAGTACAGTTGCTGGAAGGAAATGGACACCGGTCGATAACTAGAAACCAGGCAAACTGTTAAGAATTTAGACACTGATTAAGCTATAGGCCAATTTCTCAGTTAGCTAATTTCTAATTAGCTTCGATAAATACATTAATGTATAATGAGTTTGGGCAATACAACTCCCATTACTAGACTTAATTAAGCATATATCTGATATAACTCTTGCGCATATTCAAAATAATTGCCTCCGCCAACGAAGTTGAATGAAGGTTATATTTTCACCTCCAGTTGTTTGTCTGAAAACAAGATATATCACAAAGTTATGATCCGATTTTCGCGTGGGCAGATTTAGTGGGCAGATTGTATATGCACCAAAGAGGAAATTATACCATTTAAGAGGTGGGGAGATAGGACAAGTTAGGAACCGATTTTCACAAAATTTGGTGGGCGGATAAGATATGTGCCAAGGAATATAGGCCTACACCACTCACATTCGATGTAAATAACCTAGACGACACACCACTTACATTCGATCTAAATAACTAGAACACACACCACTCACCTCTGATGTCCTAAATAACCTTGAATAACATCTCTCACATTATATCTACATAACCCAGAATACACACCATTAACATTAGATATAAATAACCCAGCATCTACACGCCTCACATTAGATCTAAATAACCCAAAATACACACCACTCACATTTGATCTAAATACACCAGAATACACACCACTCACCTCTAATGACCTAAATAACCTAGAATAACATCTCTCACATATCTAAATAACCCAAAATACACACCACTTCCCTCTAAATAACCCAGAATACACACCACTTCCCTCTAAATAACCCAGAATACACACCACTTCCCTCTAAATAACCCAGAATACACACCACTTCCCTCTAAATAACACAGAATACACACCACTCACCTCTCTTCAAACTCCTGTGGTGTGAGGTTGGAGACTCTCTCGACATGCTTCACGTCGATACACATGTCACACTCCACCGGGGGTCGAAACACGTCTTGTACTGCAGGCGGCATGTCGATCGTGCACTGTCCAAAGAAAAGGAAGATCATTTAAGATACGATACATAGATAGATAGGTTGCTAGATAACCAGATATATTGATAGATAAATATAGATTGATAGATAAAGAGGAGTGATAGAGGGATAAAGATTGATTGATAACTATATAAAGATTATTTGATAGATAGATGAAGATTGATTGGTAGATAGATAAAGACTTATAGATAAAGATTGAGTGATAGAGGGATAAAGAAAGATTGATAAATATATAAAGATTGATCGATAGAATAAAGGGGCTCCATGCCATTTTCCCCAGTTAATAATTTTCGGATTAGCTCTTGTGGAACAAATTCGGGTACCACGTAGAATGTTAAATCTGTGACATAATTAAGTTCACCTTCGTTACAAATACCCCAACTATATCTAATATTCTCTACTACTACTCATATACAAACGATATCGGTATATGGTATGATATTTTCTCTGATCATTTTTGAAGATCGGAAGAGAGAGAGAGAGAGAGAAAGAGTGAGTGTGTGTACGTGTATGTGAGAGTGCGAGTGCGAGTGAGAGTAAATACTAATTGAGAGAAAAGTAGAACAAAAATATTAGTGAACGAAGTAAATAGAAATAAGTTTCTGGTATATTTATATATATATATATATATATACCGTATATACAGTATATATATATACTTTAATAATGGCGTCAGAACTAATGAGGTATAGGAAAGCTGACCCCAGGTAACACGTATCCTATTGGGCTTGTTATTATAGAACACAAAAAATTTGAATAAATCATACTGAAAACACATAAATGGTAATATACACATATATATATATATATATATATATATATATATATATATATATATACTTTAATCCACCATACTTTATTCCACTATACCACAGCGTGATAGAGGATACTTGTGTGCAGTGCATTAAAGCATAGACACTCGTCCTGACTGTTGGTGGTTCATGTCCGCCTGGGAGTATATATACAGTATATATATATATATATATATATATATATATATATATATATATATAATTACATTTATGATCGCATTTAATCTTAACCATTGGAATATTTATCTATAATAAGGTCAGCGTAACACTATTTTGTAGCATTTTGAATATGGTGTAATTCAAATTTAGGATATATTATATAAGAAAGAAATAGTGACCATAATCTGTGACCTTCACCATTCACTTTGACCTTTGCATAACGAAAACACAAAATTTGGACAATCGTTGCATTGACCAGCCGAATTTGCCAGCAAAATTTGGTGACGATACGTAACCCGTTCAGTACAGTTCTGTTAGTTTCATTTCATACTGGATATTAAGACGATTTTATTTAGTTTATGAAGGGCCTCCATAAAATTAGCAGGCTTTTAACTATCTTAATTAACCCTTTGTACTACCACAGAACCTTCATACGCTCCACAAAATCGCCTAATTATAGCTAGACTACAATAAAAAAGACGTACCGGTACACAAAGGGTTAAACAGTCTAGGAAGAGTTTAAAAAAAAATGATTAACACCTTTTTTTTGTTCTTTGACCTTGACCTTTAACCTTAAGTATTATAATATATATATATATATACCGTATATATATATATATATATATATATATATATATATATATATTGTAGCCCAGCCTCGGAGTCCCCAGGGGGGGGGACCATAAATGCCCCCTCACCCGACCGACCATCCCCTGACGACCCCACACAATTACCTGGACCTCGGCCTGTTACTCTTTCTATTAATTTCTGCAACATTCGCGGACTTTCCTCTAACTTTCACTCTGTTGAGCACCATCTCTCCTCCTACAAACCTGATCTTCTCTTCCTCACCGAAACTCAGGTGTCTGTAGCAACTTCCAGCAACCCCTTCTCTGTATCCTCCTACTTTCTCTATCCTAGTTTCAAAGCCAAAGGCGGATGTTGTGCATATGTGCACAACAAACTCACTTGCTCTCGTGTTCCCGATTTCGACTCCTCTGAATTCTCAACTTTATGGCTCAAACTTTCCTGTCATTCTCTTACTAAATATTTCTGTGCTGTCTATCTTTCCCCTAACTCTACCAACTTTCCGAAATTCTTTGACTATCTAAACTCTACAGTGGAACACATTCTATCCATTTCTCCTTTCTCAGAAATCTCCATCTTAGGAGATTTCAACGTTCACCACCGCCATTGGCTCTCCTCTCACACTACTGATCCACCTGGTGAACAAGCCTACGTCTTTTCTATCCTAAATGACCTAGAGCAGTTAGTTCAGCAACCCACCCGTATCCCGGATCGCATCGGAGATCGGCCCAACATTCTTGACTTGTTTCTAACTTCTAACCCTTCTTCTTATACTGTCGATCTTTTCTCTCCTCTGGGCTCCTCCGACCATAAACTTATCTCTGTCACCTGTCCTATCGCTCCAGTACAGCCACCCGATCCTCCTAGCCGGCGGCGCTTGTGGCACTTTGGCGCTGCCGACTGGGAGGCTCTTCGGCAGTACTTCTTTGATTTCCCATGGAATGATTTCTGCTTCCATGGCCGAGGACCCTCGGAGAGTGCTGAACGCATTACCGAGGTAATCCTATCGGGCATGGAAGCATACATTCCATTCTCTTTCTCTCAGACTAATGCTAAAAAATCTTGGTTTACTCACGCCTGTTCTACTGCTGTCCGCAATAAGGAGGAAGCATTCAAACGGTACCGACGCCTTAACTCTCAAGACTCTCATTCTTCATATGTTTCTGCCCGGAATCAAGCCAAATCTGTTCTTCGACTTGCCAAACACTCTTTCATCAATAATAAATGCACTGAACTATCCAACTCTAGCTCTTCCCAAGCTTTCTGGCATCTAGCCAAAAACCTCTCCAACAATTTCTCTTCCTCGTCTTTCCCTCCCCTTTCCCACTCTGATGGCACAACCATCACTTCTTCCTCTGACAAAGCTAAACTCTTCGCTCAAACCTTTGCTAGAAACTCCACCTTGGATGATTCCGGTGCTATTCCTCCCTCTCCGCCCTCCTCTCTCTTACTTATGCCTAATATCCTAATCTCTTCTAAAGATGTACTTTCTACCCTCTCTGGGCTTAACACTAATAAGGCGTACGGTCCGGACGGTGTTCCTCCTGTTGTTCTCAAAAACTGTGCTTCCGTGCTGACTCCCTGCCTAGGCAAACTCTTTCGTCTCTGTCTATCCTCTAACGTCTTCCCTTCATGCTGGAAGTTTGCTCACATTCAACCTGTCCCAAAGAAGGGTGACCGCTCTCAACCCTCCAACTATCGTCCAATTGCTCTTATCTCTTGTCTTTCTAAAGTTTTTGAAACTATTCTTGCTTCCAAATTTCTTAAGCATTTCTGCTCATAATCTGCTCTCAGATCGTCAGTATGGCTTCCTTAAGGGTCGCTCTACTGGTGATCTTCTTTCATATCTTACTAACTCTTGGTCATCCTCCTTCCGGGACTTCGGTGAGACTTTTTCTATTGCACTAGACATATCGAAAGCCTTCGATAGAGTCTGGCATAAACTTTAATTTCTAAACTACCCTCCTTCGGTTTCTATCCCTCCATCTGTGCCTTTGTCTCTAATTTCCTTTCCGGCCGTTCCATAGCCGCGGTTGTGGACGGCCATTGTTCACTTCCTCACCCTATAAACTCCGGTGTTCCTCAGGGCTCTGTCCTATCTCCTATTCTCTTTCTAATTTTTATAAATGATCTCCTTAACTGTACCTTAATTCCCATCCATTCATACGCAGACGACTCAACCTTACACTACTCCATTAGTTTTTCAGAACGCCCCAGCCAGCAATCCCTCAACGACAAACGTAATGAAGCCATACAACTCTTAAATTCTGATCTAATACTATTTCCAATTGGGGCAGAGAAAACCTTGTTAACTTTAATGCTTCCAAAACCCAATTTCTCCATCTATCTACCCGTCAGGATCTCCCAGCGGACTATCCCTTATTCTTCAACAATACAAAAATCAACCCTTCATCTTCTCTCGATATTCTTGGTGTCTCTTTTTCTTCTGCTCTCATTTGGAAGGACCATATTACCAGTCTTGCTAAGGCAGCCTCCCAGAAGCTGGGTGTGCTCAACCGCCTTAGGGGGTTCTTTTCCCCTGCACAGCTTCTTGCTCTGTACAGGGGCATAGTGCGCCCTTGTATTGAGTATTGTTCACATGTGTGGGGAGGTTCCTCTCACACCGCTCTCCTAGACAAAGTTGAAAGGAAGGCCTTTCGTATCATTAACTCCCGTCCACTCACCAACTCTCTGCAATCTCTCTCTCTCCGCCGCAATGTTGCATCTCTCTCGCTACTATAATAATCAGTGTTCCTCAGAGCTATCCCAGTGCATACCACCTCCTTTACGTAGGGCACGTGGTACCCGTCTTGCAACTCAATCCCATACTCTGTGCAACTCTCCAACCCAAGAGTGAAACGTTACTCTCAAACTTTCTTCTACTCAACAGCTGAGCTCTGGAACTCTCTCCCAGAATCAGTCTTTCCCTCTTCCTATGACTTAAATTGCTTCAAACTCCGTGTGTCCAGGCATTTTGGCTCGAACGTCCCTTGATTTTGGCCCTGTCACTCTTTCAACTATGGGGGAGGCACTCGCTATAGGCAGTTATGCCTTTTGCCTCCCTCAATAACATAGAAAAAAAAAAAAAAAAAAAAATATATATATATATATATATATATATACAGTATATGATTGAAATATATATTTAAGTAAAATGCAATTAACAGTCATCAGCTTATCGAAAATTTAGTATTTTTTATGATGAAGGTTAACTTATGACCTTGGCCTGTGACATTGACCTTTATGTAGGATTATATTTTTGTTTGTTTTAATGTAACCCTAGAAAATCAAATACGTGTGACAAATTATAATACAAATCATCAGTTAGTTTCAGAGGTATTAAAGGAATAGTTGACCTTGACCTTTGACCTTCATGATGTCTGAAAAATTAAAATTTTAATTTTTCCTTAAAGCTCAACTGTCTCAACGAATGTTGTGAAGTTTTCATGAATAGTAAAGAAATGAGCATATTGACCTTATATTTGATGTTGACCTGTGACCTTGACCTATCAAATGGAATTATCTTTATACTTGTATGACCTTGGTCTAGGCATTCCGAATATGCATGATATGCCTAATGAAATCTTACATTAAATAGGAAATACTAGTAAAAATCACATTTCGAACTTTAACCTTGACCTTTGACCTTAGAATTTCTTATCCAGGATTTGGTTAGCTTAACAGCAATGTTCATATTAACTAGCATTATGAATATGGTGTAATTCATATAAAAACATATTGATTACAAATAGTGATCATATACCGTGACCTTGACCTTTGACTTAAAATAAAATACATATATTTGGATGGTTGTCGCATTGACCAACTGAATTTGCCTGTATAATTTGGTGACCATACATTAAACAGTCTAGGAGGAGTTTAGGGTAAATGACAAATACTCTTGTTTTGACCCTGACCTCTGACCTTAACTATTACAATACTTATGTGAAATTTGATATACAAGATATTTAAGTAATAAGCCATAACACAGCCAGTTTTCAAAAATTTGAGTAATCTTTTATAATAAATAATAAGTTGACCTTTGACCTTGACCTTTATGTAAGAGTACCGTACATTTTTGTTTGCATTGACATTGCCCAGGAAAAACAAATAAGCATGCCTAATTTCATCAAAACCCATCAGTTAGTTTCATATACTGTATATTAATAGAAGTTGACCTTGACCTTTGACCTTTATCTTGACCTTCATGTCTCAATACTTAGTATTTTCCTTTTCACTTAAAGTACAACAATCCCACCAAATTTTGTGAAGTTTGCATGAAAAGTAAAGAAAATAGCATATTGACCTTTTATTTGACCTTGAACTGTGACCTTGACCTTTCATATGGAATTGAATAGTGTCTTGTATGACCTTGGCCTAGGTATTCCGAATATACATGGTAAGCCTAGTGAGAATCTAACAGTTAGTATAAGAAATACTAGTAAAAACACTTTTTACCTTTGACCTTGAACTTTGACCTTACCCTTTAAAATATGTATCTAAGATTTGTGAAATACGATATCAAGGTTACCAGTAACTTGTCTTGTGAAAATGAAGACATTTGAGTAAAAAGTAAAATAAATAGTAAAAGTTGACCTTCGGCCTTGACCTGGACCTTTATGTAAGAGTATTTTTTTTGTTCATTAACATTGCCCTGGAAAATCAAATAAGCATGCCTAATTTCATTAAAACCCATCAGTTAGTTTCATATATATTAATAGAATAGTTGACCTTGACCTTTGACCTTTATAATGACCTTTATAATAGGTGTCTCAAAATTTATCATTTTCCTTTCCATTTAAAGTGCAACTAACACCAAATTTTGTGAAGTTTGCATGAAAAGTAAAGACAATAGCATATTGACCTAATATTTGACCTTGACCTTTCATATGGAACTATATAGCTCCTTGTATGACCTTGGCCTAGGTATTCCGAATATACATAGTAAGCCTAGTGAGAATTTAACACTTGGTATAAGAAATACTAGTAAAAAACTTATTTTGACCTTTGACCTTGACCTTACTTTTTAGAGTATATATCTAAAATTTGGTAAATACAATATCAAGGTTACCAGTAACTTGTATAATGAAAATGAAGACATTTGAGTAGGAACTAAAAAATATGAAATATTGACCTTATTTTTAAGCTTGACTTTTGACCTTAACCTTTAAGTTAAATGGAATATTTCTTTTTGAATGACCTTTGCATTGACCAAATGAATATACCCGTGACATTTGGTGAAAATCCATCTAACGGTCTAGGAGGAGTTTCCGGACAGACAGACGGACGACGACGACGACAGACAAGCTGAATGGTGGTGCACAGTATACGGGTGGAATCTGTGTGCGAGAAACCACTCTGCTTCGCAGAGTTGATAAATATATATGTTGCCTAATATTACAAAATATTCTATACATTTTAAACTATCAAATTGAGATATTTTCCTTATATTTGATTCTCGCACAATAAAATGTGTCAATAATGTTATAATATAACAATGGTGTCCATTTATCACTACCAAGATAATAACACTGTTAACAGCTACTGTTATCATCAACTGATTGCACTATAACCGACACGACCACAATAAAAGTGGGTGGATGTAGATTAGTGGATACAGGTGCCCGTGTGACACTGGCTTTACTCCACATAACGCCATTAAAATAAAACCGGCTTTAAACTTTATTGGACTAAAACTATATAGTATTTACCGTATATGTTATCACTATCTGGTGCTAGGCGACTCATTTTGGACCCTTCCTAATTCACTCCATTAGTTTTAAGTATATATACTGTATATATAAACTGTATACTGTATATATACGGATAAGACAGTGGTGGAACGAAAGTCACCGATTGATTATATATGTGTGGATGAACGAATGAAGAAATCTGTGCTGGATGCTAGGGTGTATAGGGGTATTAGAGAGGATCTGTCTGATCATTATGTAGTAGTAGCTAAAATTAGGATACAAAAGAAGTGGGTGAGGAGAGCTGGAGGGAGGCGAGAGGAGGGTGGAATGGTGAGGAGGGTGGAGAGGCTATAGGAGGAGGAAATCAGGGAAGAGTACAGGAGAGCAGTAGAAAGACGACTAGGTGGGTTCGACCTGGAAGATATGGAGGAAGTAGAGGAGATGAGCAAGGTGTTTAAGGAAGAGATCTGTGTAGCATATGAGGAGGTGTGTGGAGTGAGAAGAAGAGGGAGGGGAGTGAAAGGTACAGCATGGTGGACAGAAGAGGTAAAAATAGCTGTGGAAGACAAGAAGAAAGCGTATAGAGAGTGGTTGGGTAGTAGAGGGAATGAAGATTTGGAGAGGCAGAAACAAGCGAGGTACTTGGAGAGAAAGAGAGTGGTGAAGAGAGTAGTGAAGGAAAGTAAGAGAAGAGTAAATGAGGAATTTGGAAGGAATCTGAGTGTAAAATGGAGGGAGTGTAAGAAATTGTTCTGGAAAGAAGTTAAGAAAGTTAGGGAAGGTATAAAGGGGAACAGTAAGGGTGTGAAAGATAAGAATGGGAGAATGCTAGCCAAGAAGCAAGAGAGAGTCGAAAGATGGAGGGAGTACTTCAACGACTTGCTAAATGTAAGGAATGAAGAGCCAGCAAATATAGTTGGATATGGTATGGGAGGGAGAAGAGGAGAAGTAGTGGAGGAGGAGGTGGGGATCAGGTCAGAAGTGTGGGAAGCCATGAAAAGAGTGAAGTTGGGGAAAGCACCAGGAAGAGATGGAGTGTGTGGGGAAATGTTGAAGTATGGTGGTGAGATAGTGATCGAATGGGTATGGAAAATGTGCAAACTAGCATGGGAGAAGGGGAGTGCACCCGATGACTGGAAGACTGGCATAATAGTCCCCCTATATAAGGGCAAAGGAGAAAGAGGAGTGTGTGTTAACCACTGAGGAATATGTCTTTTAAGCGTAGTAGGGAAGGTGTACAGTAGGGTAGTGATTGAGAGAGTGAGAGTGAGAACAGAGAAATAGATAGGCGACGAGCAGGGAGGTTTTAGGAAGGGAAGAGGATGTGTAGATCAGAGATTTACCCTGAATTGTGTTGTGGAGAAATATCTGGAGAAGCAACAAAAGGTGTATGTTGCCTTTATGGACTTGGAGAAGGCCTATGATAGAGTGGATGGAGAAGGTATGTGGAAAGTACTTAGAATATACGGAGTAGATGGCAAGTTGCTGAAAGCAGTGAAGAAAATGTATGAGGGTGCAAAGGCGGCAGTACGTGTGGAGAATGAGCAGAGGGAGTTCTTTGACCTGAATGCCATTACATATTTCATTACCGGTATATATTGGTGGTGCCTCTGGGACTGTATGGTCCATCCCCCATAAGTTATGGTCTGAACAAAACGTACCCCATTTACCGGTATATATTTTTAATGTTTTCTTTACTATATCGGAATAATTGTATACAAACAAAACTACGTGTAGCCTACAAGGTTGCCAGGTATTATACTGTGCATTGCATCTTAAGGATTGTTTTCACATTTCCAATCCTTTTCAGATTTCATATAAATATTTATCTACTAGCAATACAATACATCCCCTCTTCACCCCTACACTTTTATAATATATTATATTATAGCCTGACTAACAATGGATTATGGAAATTGTGACTCGTATCAGTGATAAGGTTAAGCCTCTGTAGCAGTGAGTTACAAACTTATCAACTGAGGCAACATAGTTGTGCTCGGCGCCAGAGAGGAGAGAGGATCAATAGGCTACATTATTGGTAATATTATAAACAGAAATACTAAATACTGTATGACAATTAGTTATTAGTAAGAAAGTTAGTAAGACTTGTTGTTGAATACAGCATTGTGATCTGTTCATGCAGGTAACGAGAGGACTTAGATGAATCGCTTTATGTAAAATTAACTCTATAAAAATATATACCGCTGTCTACTGCATATCTATGTAGAAGGTCGAAAATAATGAGGTGCTTTCCAGGTCTGGGTAACCAATAGTCTCCACTATCTGACTAATAGAGGCCCTAATACTCTCGTTGTGAACTAGATCATGTTTTGTGTGTAGTGACTAGCATTATAGCACTGTAGCATTAAAAAACCCTACTCTTTATTACGAACCTTTTGCAAGAGAATGTCACCAATATAATTATATTATTTAAAATAAACAAAAAACAAGAGTCCGAAGATAGCCACATTTAAAATCTTAATTTTTTAAATAAATGAGCTATTTTTAAACGAGCTGAAGGCAAATATAAAGTAGGCCTATATAGGGATTAGACTTAAGGTTTATCTAAGAATTGATAATTGATCATTCCCATAATTTGGTTTAGCTTGCATTACGTGTGAGCAGTCTAGTTATTCTTCATTGCTCTCATACATGCGCCTTAAGGGGGCCCACCTCGCTTTTTTTTTCTTTCTCTCCCTCTCTTTGGCTTGTATCCATTCGGCCCCATTCAGCCTACTGTTTTAAGACGCTTACCCCCATCCAGGTATCAATATTTTCCTGGCGAGCGGTAGCGAGCTAGCATATACATATTTTTGTTTTGACAGCAAGCTAAATTTGTAAATTTTTCGATAGAAAATTTCTCCGGCGAAGCCGTATTTCTCCATACAATGCTGGCTTGCTATCGCTCGCCAGGAAGAAATCGACACCTGGATGGGGATAAAGGTCTTAAACAGTTGGCTGAATGGGGCCGAATCGATACAAGCAAGGGAAAGAGAGAAAAGGAGAGAAAGGAACAAGGTCATGGGTGAGGAACATAATAGTTTTAGAATGGATAGACGAGATGAAGACTTCATGTTTGCAGTGAGAACAATTATTAAGGCGTTGTGAAAGAGTGGGCGGAATGGCTATCTGGGTTTCTTGGATATTGAGAACGCAGGTATATAGGCTTAAGTTATCCAAGGGGCTTGGAAAAATAGGTGTTATAGATAAAAGTAGATATTATAATAGAAGACAAGAGGTAAGAACCCCAAGGTGCAGAGGTTTATCGTTTTAGTGACTGGTGGTGATTAATGTATAGAATGGGTCAGACACTCACACACACAAGTGAGAGTGTGCTTAAAGATGACTATGATGGATACAAACAGTGATGAACCCCCAAACACACATTTTCTTTTTATTTGTACTTAATGACCATTGTAATTAATGCTTATAACTGGAATCACACGCACACACACACGTTCTTTATATACAGTATATATATATATATATATATATATACCGTATATACATATACCGTATATATACCGGTATAGGAGATGATATAAATAGTACCACCGACAGCCTGACGTCAGTCAATAAATAAGCTATGCGCCAGCACCAGCGACGGCTCTCGTCGTCAGTAATATACGATACTTGTTCTGCTAATACGTAACAGGAGCTGCTAACATGACTACGAGGCCATATTCAAACTTGGGTATCCTTCGCTTGGCTAAGCCAACATGCTCTATGACCATTACTACATTAGACCTACCTGCCAGCCTTAATTCGACTGTGACAACACGTATACGAGTGCGTGTGCATACGTGCTTGTGTGTGTATGTGTGTGAGTTAGAGAAGGGGGCGGGCGGATAGGTAGATAGGTTGGGAGGAAAGGGTTATCAGTTATGAGAAGGGCTGTTTAATGATACCTGTGTCACTCTTGTGATTATATATATTTGTTTCATTCATTGACAGGTGTACAGTAGGAATATACTGAGAAACAGACGATGAACTCCCACAATAATGCAACAGCAAGGAAGAAGAAGTGGCGGCAAGAGGATGTCCAAGTCTTATTAAAGTGTGCAGAGGAGAAGAAAACGGGAAATGCCAAACTCGTGTTGAAGGATTTTGAAAACATTTCGGCAACATTGCAAAAAAGTGGTATCAGTCGAACTGCACAGCAATGTTACAACATATACACGAGAGGCATAATGATAGACCAAGACCTCTCTTTATGTATGTATTACATTACCTTTTAACACATAAAGTTAATTATATACAAATCTGATATTTCGTGTGTGTGTGTGTGTGTGTGTGTGTGTGTGTGTGTGTGTGTGTGTGTGTGTGTGTGTGAGAGAGAGTTCTGTATAAGTCTAGAGGGTAAATAGCTATTATTCAAATGTTTGTGTGTACTCGAATTCATTTCAATTATAGTCTTCTCAACATTAACTAAAAGCCATGACCATTCTTCCATAAAGATAACCTCTATACATTATCAGTCAAGAAATAAAACATACCATTATTCCATAAAATGTGTACTAACAAAAAGCTAAGAAAGTTTGCTGACAAAGTTACCAAGGATATTTGGTCAACGAGACTCCATAAGTTAATTATTTAATGAAAACTTTCTATGAATGTGACTATCAGCGAGGATCTCTTTCACAAACTTTCTTGAATGAAGTAAAGCAAGAGTGTTAAACATTAAAAATTGTGTTATTATTACAGAGCTGAGCTGTGGAACTTTTTCCCTGAATCCATCCTTCCTTCATCCTATGACTTAAATTGCTTTAAACACAGTGTGCCCAGGCATTTTGGCTCGAACATTCCTCGATTTTGACCCTGTCACCCTTTCAACTCAGGGGGAGGCACTCGTCACAGGCAGTTTTGCATTTTGTCTCCATCATCCACATAGAAAAAAGGAAAAAGAAAAGAAAAACTATATTCGAAGATGCTGTGAACGGCCGTATATCTGCTCTCTCCAAATCAAGTGACGTTTATAAAGAAGGTGTCGTAATCTAGAGTGGCAGAAAGGAAGCAAACAACACCTTGAAGCTCCATCGAGACCACCTAGTGCGACACATATGAAGCACCCAACATCTCGAAGCTTCAATTGATAATCTTGGGGCCTCGTAAGAGTTACAGGCTACTGAATAGCCTTCAGTCCCGTTTTTGAGACATAGAAAATAATAACAAAAAACATCTTATGCAAGTCAAAACGGTAAATCACTATCAATATACCCAATGATCATATATACCTTTTTCATACCCCTGATTTTTACAGAGTAAGACACAATCATACCTTCCAATCTAATTTTGGAGTACTATAATAAATTCATTTAATATATTACAAATTTCACGCCCTCATGAATGTACAGTTCCTTAATTATATTAATATGCCTAATATACAGTATGATGATTGTGCTAACATCTTGAGGGTTTGAGGATGCGTTTCTATATTTTTATTTGGTCTTTTATTACACGGTTTTATCAAGTTTAGAAAGAGTATGTGGGAGTTGAAGGGATAAATTAGACTTGTTTTATTGCCAGAAGTCCTTCCTAAGCTCTATTATATCGTCTAATGATAGCCAGAATATGATACAAATAAGTGTGTCATAATACTGAGAGGGTTAAGCTATACATTATTTAAGTGATATACATTTTAACTAAAACAATTATCTGATTATAACTGAATAATCTCACTCAGTTCTCTCAGATACAAAAGGGCCTGTCACACTGTCCTGACCCTTCAAAAGTCTGGTGCAAAGTCCTGCAAGTTCAGGGCAAGGTCAGCAGAGTCATGGTAAGGACGCGTCAAGGCGTGGACACCCCCGTCTTTTTTTGTACGTGCCCAAAAAAGTTGGAAGGGTCGGACTTAGGTCAGTGCCGTAAGTAGGCGGGCGAAGGGCGTGTGTGGGGCGCAATGAAAACGGCGGGAGGTCCACTTGGTCGGAGGTGGGGATATGACGGAGGCATGCAAATGCAGGAATGGGAGGTTTCCCGTTCATCAACCAGCCTTGTGCAGCCATTGTACCGTTCATTAAACTAGGACGATACAAGGACGGAAACATATGTCCGTGAACCGTCAAATTGGGCAGTTTGTCTCGGTTTCCCCAGACTTGCCAACATCACAATTGCGCGCATGCACCGTCCATTATACGTGCTGCCGGGTAGTATGGCTTCAGTCAAATCAGCCGTGAACACCTGCCACCAAGGCTGGCAATACGGTTCGGTATGTACAGGATTCAGTACGGTATGGTTGTTTTTTAGTAACAAAAATACGGTACGGAAATACAGTACGGTACTTTCCTGAAGGCATGGTACGGAACTTTTCGGGTTTGAAAATTTGAATAAATTACCGTACGGCACCATACTGTTTAACCCTTTAATTGGGTATGTACCCAACCCTGAAAGGGGTTGAAATAGGGGAGCCGCCAAAGGCGGCTTTCTAGGGCCTTTCCTAGCTGATGTCTAGAGGATTGGGTTCTAGTCATGTGGTGATGGGCTGGTCTATCAGAGTGAGAGTTGAGCATTCTCTGCCAACCCATAACTTACTCTGACTGTCCCTTTTACTTATAAATTTTCTAGATCTCAAGTGGCGGCGTCTCTTCAGTGGATTGACCTAGAGGTTGGCAGACTTGGAGCCAAAGCGTCACATTTTTCCTTTGCCCTCAACTTTCCCTTCATAATTGTTAAGGGGCACAGGGACTTGGGTGGAGCTTCGGTGTCCCGGGGGTTTCCGCACCCTCCTCAGCTGCTCGCCTGGGAGTGGCTTTGGTCACCTGGGTATTCTTCTTGGTAAAGCAGGGAGGGTTCTGTGGGGGTGCTCAGTTATGGCCTTGGCCTTGCTCGGGACCTTGTGGGTGTTCGGTCAGACAGTCTGGGGAATACCAACTACAACCCTTTCATTGCAGGACCCATTCTGGAATGCCATGGCAATTTACTGCAATTTAAAGCCTATTAAAGCCTGTGGAGACGAGTGCGAGTGAGCGGTAGTGCGGTAGGCTCCCTTCCGCTCTCCAGCATGTCTGCTGGGGCACTCAGCTCTCACCCATCTCTCGCGAGATATATACAGCCCTACCAAAGGCAAATATAGTGCGACATTGCTAATAATTAGTGAATATTGCCTATGACTGTGGTAGAGATGTGGGTGAACCCCGCGCGCTACGAAGCTCGTTCTGGTTTCATTTCGAAGCTATTTTCTTCTACTTTTGTTGCTGTAAACATTTCAGATCACTCCGGTACTTGCTTAAGAAATCAGGAGTGCATGAATGAGCCCTATCATAGCGCAAATAAAACTGCAGTGTAAGGGTTAATATGGTGAATTTTGCAGACAATTGCCATCAGGAGTTGGCACTTGTTCTAGTTTTAATCATATCACAAAAAGATATACTTTGTTATCAAATGTAGCATAAATTTATACATAAATATATTTATAGATGGTAGTATACTAACAGTATAAAAGTACAAAAAAAATTGTATGCATGTATACACTCAGGCACATACCTCATAGCTGGGGGTGGCCGACTCGAGTCAGAGACTGAACAGAAACAACATTAAAAGTTCAAATTCTTAAGGTCCGGGACCACTTTCGCGTTCCCTCGCCCCTTTCTCGGTTTTGTATAGTAAGTGAATTTTACAAGGGGAGGAGGATTCTTAGCCTCCAGAAGGAAAATGATAAAAATAAAAACAACTATTTGTCAACAGCCTGCTGGCCCAAAAGTTAAAGTAGGACAGAAAAAGAGACTGACAGAAACGGCTAAGATTTCATAGTTATTTCTATCTATCTATCTATTGCCGGACACCATGATCCCCAAAGGGGTGGCCACGAATGATTCGGCCCCATGCACCTCTGTCCCCAGTCAGTCGACACACCTCCTCCCATCCAGCACCGCTTTCACGCATATACTTCTTAACTCCATCCTTCAACCTCTCTCTTGGTTTAACTCTCCCTCTCTGTTCTTCTACTTCACTCTCGTACACTCTCTTAGTCATTCTCTCACTTCCCATACGTTCCACATGGCCGAACCATCTCAAGGAGTTTCTTTTCACACTTTCCAGCACATCTACATCCACACAACACCACTCTCGTACTTCCCATTCATCTGTCTATCCCTCCATGTAACTCCACACACACTTCTCAAGTAACTCATTTCCACCCTTCTCACTCTTGGTTTGAGTCTCTCCAACAACGTCCATGCTTCACTCCTGTACGCCAATGTGGGATTACCAAACTGTCATGCATGGACTTCTTTACTTCCACCATATTTCTTGTTATTGCTTTCAGCATTCCTACAACCCTCTTCCCTTGTGCACCCTCTCCCGCACTTCTTCCTCCATACTCCCATCTTTACTCAACACACTGCCCAAATACTTAAATGAGCAGACATTCTACATAGCCTGACCATTCAACCTCACCTCACACTCTGTGACTGCACCCCTTTCAGAGACCATAACTTTACTCTTCCCCACATTTACATTTAGATTCTGTTTTTCACACACTGTTCCAAACATATTTACCAGACCCTGCAACTCCCATTCACTATCACTCATCAGAACTGTATCGTCAGCAAACATCAGTACAGGCAATTTCCACGTATTTCCTACCCTTATCAGCGGTACACCAACATAACTGATCTTCCTTGTATTTCTTTCAAGACCCCATCCATATATATATATATATATTGAACAACCATGGGGACATCACACAGCCATGCTTTAACCCAACATTCAGATCAAAGAACTCGCTCTGTTCATTCTCCACACATACCGACGCCTTTGCACCCTCATACGTGCTCTTCACTGCTTTCAGCAACTTGCCAGCTACTCCGTATATTCTCAATGCTTTCCATAGAACTTCTCTATCAACTCTGTCATAGACCTGCTCCAAGTCCATAAAGGCAGCATACAACTTTTGTGCTTTCTCCAGAAATGTCTCTATAACACATTTCAAGGCAAAAATCTGGTCTGCATACCCTCTTCCCTTCCTAAACTCGCCCTGCTCGTCACCTACCCATTTCTCTGTTCTCGCTCTCACTCTCTCGATCACTACCCTACTGTACATCTTCCCTACTATGCTTAGACATATCCTCTGATGATAACCACACACTCCTCTCTCCCCTTTACCCATATACAGGGGGGACTATTATGCCTGTCTTCCAGTCATCAGGCACACTTCCCTTCTCTCATGTTAGTTTACACATTTTCCATACCCATTCAATCACTATCTCACCACCATATCTCAGTATTTCCCCACACACTCCATCTATTCCTGAAACTTTCCCCATCTTCACTTTTTTCAAGGCTTTTCAAGTTATTTCTACAATTGCTGTAATAAATAATATATGTAGAAAAATAGTCTTGGGGGTACGGTACAAAATTACGGTACGGTATCTTTTACAGGTACGAAAAACGGAAATAATACCGCACCTGAACTGTTTCAGGCGTTGGTATGTCGAGGCAAGGCCAGAGCCCCACCCCTTTCATATGCAGCCGTGATACCGACTCATGTGTCTGTCCAGGGACACCATGGGATGCACCTGGATCAGCCGGGAGACGTGGAATAGATGTGTGTGTGTGTGTAGGGGGTAGGATGGGGGAATGATGGATCAAATACGGTTTAGGGACATCCACTTGCTAATTCATTGCAGTCTCTCTCTCTTCACTGCAATGTTGCATCTCTCTCACTATTGTACCACTATTACAATAGTCAGTGTTCCTCAGAGCTTTCTCAGTGTATACCACCCCCTCTTCGTAGAGCACATAGCACCCGTATTGCAACACAATCCCACCCCTACTCCGTGCAACTCTCCAACCCAAGAGTGAAACGTTATTTTCAATCTTTCTTCTATTCAACAGCGAAGTTCTGGAACTCGCTTCCAGAATCAGTCTTTCCTTCATCCTATGACTTAAATTGCTTCAAACTCTGAGTGTCCAGGCATTTTGGCTCGAACGTCCATTGATTTTGGCCCTGTCATTCTTTCAATTCTGAGGGAGGCACTTGTCACAGGCAGTGCTGCCCTTCGTCTCCCTCACTCACATAGAAAACAAAAATACAAAATTGCAGTCATCCCAAAGGTCAATCGTGGCAGTCTAAGGTCGGCCGGCGGCAGGGGCACGGTGGAGGTAATGACGGGGTATGGGCGCAACACACCATGGTCGGTGTAAGGTCTCCCTAAGGTCTTCCATATTGGGTCCCGACCCAAAAATTCGTAAAGTCAGCCAAGGACGGTTAAGGGGAGACTGACCGTTTGTTTGGTCTATTAATTAATTTATTCATAGATTTTAAAAATTTCCTCCCTAGACCTCCATCAAGCTTAGAAAAACACCCCCTAGACCCCCCTTCAAGATAAATTTGTACATTTTTCGGTAGAAAAATGTCCCGGTCGAAGGCCGGTTCCTCTTAAAATTGCAGGCTCGCTATCGCTCGCCAGGAAATAATCCACACCTAAATGTCACGAAAGTTCTTAAAATTGACAACGAAATGGGGCGAAAGGTGTAAAAATCGCCAAACTAATAGGCAGAACGTCCTATAATCTCAAAACTAGTGAGGCTATACATTAGGGAGCAGGGGGTCCAGAAAAACGGTCTTCTTCCCCTTTAGGACGGGTTTGTCAAAGTCTTGTGTGTGTGACCGAGGCTATACTCTTGCGGGGAAAGCGTTAATTAAACGACCAAAGGCAGTTAGTTGAGAATCTGTGCGAGTCAAAAGGTATTTTATGGTAGTTTGCTTCCAGTTAATATCTTCCTAATGTAGGATTTTTTTTTTATTTGTATTTAAATAATTTTAACCCTTTTAACAAACCGAGTCGATGACTCATTTTCTTTCCTTTTTTTATATTATTTTATGTTTTGGTTATTATTAGACGATTATAATAAGCGTAGGAAGGATTCATTGGAGTTAAAGCGTTCATGAAAATTGAGTTTGCTCTTTATATTGTTGGAGGTCCTTCCTAAATTGTGCATAATGGTCTAGTGCTAGCAAGAATAGAGTTAACAAAACATCAATCTACTGAAACGGTTAACTCATTTTAAATTATGGGCACTTTTTAATTTTATGATTTCGAAAATTAGACATTTCCATGCAGTTTATGAAAGACTTTTAGCAATGAAAAGAACAAACGATATCTCAATTATTTCTTAGACTCCCATGGATTATTTCTAAATTATTTACAATCGTCTAATACTAGCCAGTGAATAAGACACCAAGTTAGTGAAGAGGTTAATATTCAGTGCGATGTACCGGTAGCTTTTGTAACCTTTTACCTTGTTAACATTCGACAATTCGTGCAGCTTATGAAGGTCCTATGTGATGTATTTACCATTTTCAGCCATGGAAATATATTAAGAGTTCAAGAAAATTGCCTAATGGTAATAATAATAATAAGATCATACGTCATCGTGCTGATAGCGTTAATGCTACTTTGTGTTGCAGATAACGAGGCCTGTGGTGGTACACCAGCAGCCAACCCCGTGAGTTATCTAATGTTACTTCCATCTTTAACAAAAAATAAACAAGTTAATAAATAAAAATAAATGGAAGATGTGAAGCTACTATGTTCCTGCAATATATTAACTCGGTCATTGCGGCCGACGTACGGATTAAGTCGATGTAAAAAATATGCTTGCTGCATGTAATGTACTCTTACATTTTGGTATTACCAGCTGACTTGGTAGTATCGAGCCGCTCCTCTTATTGCCAATACTTTCATAAGCTTCTAACCTTCTCTCCCATACTAATATCAGTCTGCCACAAGAATTGGTTGTGAGAGGATGCGTGTCCAAGCAAGAGATATTATAGAAGCTGAAATACAAGCAAAGCCGGTGTACTTCTATATTTAATTGTGACAGCTATTTACCAGGTATGAATGTGATGTTCATTTCATGCTACAGGCCATAACTTATACTGTCTTCTAAACACAAAACTTGATTAAATTATGGTTTATTTCATAGAGTTATCGCGAGTGTAAAATGATGAAAGAGAGAGAGAGGCATTAAAAAGATGCTCGGTAAAGGGGCTGCCCCGATTGCTATAAACAAGATAGTTCTGATTGATATTTTCAAGGCCAAAAAATGGGAAAATGAATGAAGTAGGCTGGGTTAGGAAAAATTCGACCTGATCTTTCCACTGGAACTTGTTTGAATTCGCTCAGGGCTACAGATATGGAGTAGGTTCTATATAGGAAGAACACGCTACTGCGGAGGTTCCTAGCTTATTTCCGTTCACTATAACTCGCCCTATCATGATTAGTATCATAGCAAACTGAACGCGACTATTCTCATTGGAAAATGTAGCTAAAATGCAACCTATAAAGTCAAGTTCATTCATTCATAGTTCCTGTGACCTTTAGGGGGAAGGGGGGGGGGGGAGTCCTTTGTTACCCAGCGACCGAGGGCCCTTCAGCAAGCATATTGTTGTCACTTCTTTCTTCTGTTTACACTTGAAATAACTAGTTATTTTAGCAACGAATGTGTTTCTTAGATAGTCTGTAACATGAAATGAACTTCACATTCATACCGGTTATGTAGCTGTCACAAATACACCTATATGTAGGCCTGTTCTTGGTTAAATTTATCCTTTCAAATCACTACTTACTTGGACACACTCCCTCTCTTAAGGGGAGGCAGACCGTTTTACTGGACCTCCTTCTCCCTAATGCTTAGCCCCACTAGTTTTGAGATTATAAGACGCTATGCCCATAAGTTTGGCGATTTTAACACCTTTCGCCCCATTTTGTTGTCAATTTTAAGACCTTTCGTGCCATTTAGGTGTCGATTATTTCCTGGCGAGCGATAGCGAGCCTGCAATTTTAAGAGGAATCCGCCTTCGGCCGGGACATTTTTCTACCGAAAAATGTACAAATTTATCTTGAAGCGGGGTCTAGGGGGTGTTTTTCTAAGATTGATGGAGGTCTAGGGAGGAAACTAAAAAAAACATGAATAAATGAATTAATAGACCAGAAAAACGGTCTGCCTCCCCTTAACCGAGACCAGTAGCAAGTTGATATTACTCTGACAGTGAAGGTTAGAAGTTAATGTAAACGTCTGGCAACAAGCGGAGTGGCTCGGTAGTACCAAGTCAGCCGGTAATAACAAGCCAGCCGACCGAAGCCTTATAGGCGGTGCCCAACCCCGAAAGCGGTTGAAATAGGGGAGCTATCCCCCCCGCCAAAGGCGGCTTTCTAGGGCCTTTCCTAGCTGATGCTGAGAGGTTTGGGTTCTAGTCATGTGGTGATGGGCTGGTCTATCAGAGTGAGAACTGAGCGATCTCTGCCATACCCATAGCTTACTTTGACTATTCCTTTTACTTATATATTTTCTAGATCTCAAGTGACGGCGTCTCTTCCGTGGTTGATCTACCAAGATTGGAAGTCAAAGCGTCAAATTTTTCCTTTGCCCCTCAACTTTCTCTTCATAATTGCCGAGGGGCACAAGGCCCTGGGTGGGGCTTTGGTTTCCCGGGCGTTTCCGCACCCTCCTCAGCTCCCCGCCATGGAGTGGCTTCGGTCACCCAGGCTTTATCGTGGTAGGCAGGGAGGGTTCTGTGGGGGCGCTCGGTTATGGCCTTGGCCTTGCTCGGGGCCTTGGGGCTGTTCGGCCAGGCAGTCTGGGGAACAACAACAACAACCAAAGCCATATGGGTACGTCGGCCGCAGCGATTGTGTTAATATAATGGGGAGACACAGTAGTCTTTTTCCATCTAATATAGACAAATCAGCTCCTAAGGGATTGCATTTTTCATAAAGAGATAACTGGATCATAAGCTTCAAAATACTCATCACTCCGTCTATAGTGTCTATACTGTAGCCTCATGACTAACAATTGACTACATTTATCAGATTAAGCCCCAGTTACACGGGTCCTTGTATCTGATAAACAACTTCAAAGTCTAGTGTCCGCAGTATTTAATAGTCTATTGCTTTAGGTCATATATTCGTGTATTGAACCTTATAAAATGATTCAGAGCCAAATACATGCCCTTGGGTGACGCCAGCTTTAGGAATGATCTCTAGAAACCCAAACTATAAAAATGTGTTCAATAAACCCTTTGACTGGAACCTTGACTTTCTCAAACTGAATATAATGGCTTAGTGATAACCAGAATAGGATAAAGAGACAACCAATCACACTGAAGGGATATTCTTCACTTGTTAACGGTGTGTAGAGAAAACACCATTAATTCATTAATAAAGCAAATGTCTAATATAAAGCATAATATAAATATATATACATATAATTGCAAAGTTATGCAAGTTTCTGACGTGTTGCAAGTAATTACCGTACTGGTATATGAAATGACAATTATATCGAGTTCTTTTAATATACAGACATAATGAACAGTCGTAATTAATGATACTGATAAATATACTCTCGGGTAAAAAATTGTTTATTAATGCTTTACCTGATTGCAGCATTTCGTAAATTACTTTTAGGCTTCTGAAAGTACCAGAATAAATTACCACAACTGTACATGATGAGAAGTAGCTGAACTTTAGCTGTCAACTGTACAGTTGCGGTCAGTAATATTTATAAATATATATTCGAAGCTGTCTAAGGCTAAATTTAATAATCTTTTTAATTATTTACCTGGTAATTTAATTTCAGAGATTAATTTAAGTAGTTCAAGGTTTCAAAGTGTATCATACATCATGACTGCCACTGTTCCTCCTCTACCCATATTAAATTAAATCAAATTAGGGTCATAATTAGTGTCTGAGACAATGTACGTACTTCACAACATTTATGGAATATTTGATATATCTGGTCTATGATATGCTATGATCGATTGAATCAATATTGGATGACGAACTTTTGAAATTTTGCTCAATATTTTGTTGCTGCCCATTTTGTATTTAATTATCCTGTTATAAAGCAAATGCCAAAGCACGCATTTAATAATTAACAGAAAACTGGCATTGTGATATGTTTTATATAATATTAAAATAAAAGAGAAACTAAATATTATGGACTAAATTTGTTTTTATTTTATTTCAGGAAACCATTCAATGCCCGGGTTGTAAGGCTTCAGTGGACACCAAAGACAAGTTTTGCAGCACGTGTGGTGAGAATTTGGAGAAATATTGCAAATGTTGCAAATGTTCTGAGCTACTGAAGTGGGTGGGAGCCCCATACTGCAACAAGTGCGGCACAAAGCAAGAACATTAATTGGAAACCGAGTGATTTACCAACAGAAAAATGAAAGGCAAATACAACAGCGGGGAAGAAAAACAAATATTAACCCTTTGTTTCACACATAAAACACTAAAAACACTAGCCTTGTTGACTAGATTTGATTGTTAACTTCCCCAATATTAATGCGTTACTTATATTATTTAAAGTAAATAATCCTTGGTTCCTATCAATCCTGATAGAAGTAAAAAAGATATTTAGTGTGTGGTTAGACATCTCGTCTGTATATAAAATATATTTAGTGTGTGGTTAGACATCTCGTCTGTAGGCTGTATTATTATTATGTATTTGCTTGCATTCATTCAGGTAGTTAACCAGTGTGTTACTCTTACTTTAAAGAACAAACAAATAATTTAGTTTGATTATGATACGAGAAGGACTTATGATAACTAAGCCCTCCTGTCATAAGGCAAATCTCCCCTAACCAGTCATGTTCTCATTATCTAAAGCATGCATTATTACTTACCGCTCAATCATAACAGAAGAAATTATGATAAGCTCTCCTGTCAAAAGTCAAATCCCACCTAATAACTAATTTTAACATTATCTAAATCGTGAATGATTGATTGTCGGTGATGGTTTCCAGTATTATATAGGTTACACATTATTGATATATAATGATTGATTGTCGGTGATGGTTTCCCAGTATTATATAGGTTACACATTATTGATATATAATGATTGATTGTCGGTGATGGTTTCCAGTATTATATAGGTTACACATTATTGATATATAATGATTGATTGTCGGTGATGGTTTCCAGTATTATATAGGTTACACATTATTGATATATAATGATTGATTGTCGGTGATGGTTTCCAGTATTATATAGGTTACACATTATTGATATATAATGATTGATTGTCGGTGATGGTTTTCCAGTATTATATAGGTTACACATTATTGATATATAATGATTGATTGTCGGTGATGGTTTCCAGTATTATATAGGTTACACATTATTGATATATAATGATTGATTGTTGGTGATGGTTTCCAGTATTATATAGGTTACACATTATTGATATATAATGATTGATTGTCGGTGATGGTTTCCAGTATTATATAGGTTACACATTATTGATATATAATGATTGATTGTCGGTGATGGTTTCCAGTATTATATAGGTTACACATTATTGATATATAATGATTGATTGTCGGTGATGGTTTCCAGTATTATATAGGTTACACATTATTGATATATAATGATTGATTGTCGGTGATGGTTTCCAGTATTATATAGGTTACACATTATTGATATATAATCAGTTTTTACATGATTACTTATAGTTTAATTAATCTACAAAATAAACTGTCAATACAATATGCTTTTCAGTCGTTGTGTTGTTTTATAAATATCTGGTGTATAGTAGAGTATGTATGAAACTCTCCTGCATAACTTCTTAGCAGACTCAATCTGAATGCAAAACCGGGGCAATGTTGCTTCATGGTTAAGTTGAGTATGACAGGGAAAATGTGCAGGAAGTTGACTTGTTGTGGCCATTTACTCACTTCCAGAGGGATAATGGGAACTATGGAGCATAACTATATTCTTGTATATATAATAATACTCACTAAACACAAGGATCTTAGTTTTGAGACTGGATATAATAATGTCTCTCGTTTGTCAGCCTGATCATGAATGTTCGATATCCCAAAGGTTTTCAGACATTCAGCCCTTCCCTCAGTCCACCCTTACCCTTAAAACACTTCATATATATATTAAGGGGGTAGGGGGTATTTATTATATATTTGTTTATTATTGTTTTAGTTTTCCCCCTATCCCTTCCTCAAGCTTAACAAACTATCCTTAAGATCCCCCTTCGAGATCTATGTGTAATTTTGTTGGTAGAAAAATGTCCCGGCCAAAGACAGGTTCCTCCAAAATTACAGGCTCGCTATCGCTCGCCAGGAAAAAATCGATTCCTAAATGGCATGCAAGGTAGATAATGAAATGGGACAAAAATCTTAATCGTCAAACTAATGGGGCGAACATCATATATTTATTTCCAATGAAATCGTAAATTTTTTATAACCTTATCCACAGGCCGAACATCGAAATAGTGCAACATTCATTTGCCTTTTTACTGGATCAATACAAATAATTCCGTACCATACAGTAAAAGATAAAGCAAAGTAATTACGTATGGACAGATTAGCAACACATGTTCTGTATGCATACTGTATGAAAGATAGATGATTCGTCGTAAAGGTGTAAATAACTATATACACAAATTAAGTGACCACAACGCTTGTTGGATACATTAGGTTCGTAGTAAGAAACAAAACACTCAAAATAACATTATCGTGAAGCTTTGATATTTTGATTTAAATACGACATAGCGCTAGGTAACAATCAAACAAACTATAATGACTTTCCTACCACTTGCAAAATATAGAAACAAATAAAAACATATCAACTAACTAAACACCAAGCAAAAATACAGTAACTAAACTTATTGAACATAGAACACAAACACAAACGTAAGTAGTAAACACACAAACATAATATAAATACCATAAAATAATATACAGTAGGCCTATATTAAATCCGATGTTATGACCTAGGCTTCGAACATCTGGACAACAATAATAAGTTGGGAGATAACGGGGGAAGAACATGAAGTGTCTGGATCGATGGTGGAGGCTGAGAGGGAAGAGGAGAGTCAAGAGGAGTATTGGCACATCAAGAGGAGTGGAGGGGGGGGGGGGGGGCTTAAGAGGGGGTGCTGATGGGGTACGGGGATATATACAGTATATAATACACATAATATATATATATACTCTTTTAAACAGACGAGGTTAAAAGCAATAGCAGTTTCAGCATTCAGGATTTTATTGTTACAGCTTTCAATAGTTCTAACAATTTTCCTCTGGGGTTCAGAGATGAGGTACAAAAGGTTAGCAAAATTCATGGTGGATCCAACGTTTCACAAGTAAACATCTTGCATCTTCAGGGAATGGAGAGGTAATGATTAGAATAGGGACAAAGCATCATATTTATACAAAATTCGAGGATCAAGTAGAGGGAGGTGGGCGGAGCTACTGGGTGTGTGGTGGCTGTTCATTGGTGGAAGGCAGTCTATTCGCGAGACGGGCACTAAATCTTATCGGTGGTTGGTTGTTGGCTGTGGGTGGCTGTGATTGGTTGGTGTTGTCAGTTGTGTGCTGAGCTTGGAAGCGTAAGGGAGGAGGGAGGAGGGCGCGGGGCGAGAGGAGGGGGGGGGGGGCAGCATGCCTGTAGCGCTTGCCTGAAGGAAGAATTTGAAGGTCTTGTGTTTGGTTGTTGATGCTGGGGTTGAGTGTTTGGACGTATAGAGCTTCTAAAATAGCTAGTCTTCTGCGATCTGATTCTTTGTCGAGTATGGTGGTTTGTTTGTCTAGGTCGGCGCGAGTTAGAGCAAGATGGTGGGGGGCTTGATAGTGATCTTTTATAGCGCCAGATTGAAGGTGGAGGGTTAGTCGACTGGAAAGGCGAGTCTGTCATTCCAACATAGGATAGGGGTCCACAGTCCCCAGAGGTGCAAATATGCTGGTATATCACATGGTCGTCTTTCGGTTGGTTGGTGGAAATGGGGCGGTTACGGAGGACAAGGTTGGAGGTCTTAGGAGATTTGTAGTAAATAATGGGTTTGATTTTATTGGCAGGGTTGGTGGGGAGGACTTTTTTGTTAATTATTTCTTTCATAATGGATTAGTCTGTTGTGTGGTCGGAAGACCTGTAGTTTCTGTAAAAAAATGTAATGTAATTGGCCGGGTTGGTGCTAGGGGGGTCTTGTTTGTACCATTTTTCTAGGTGGTGGTTGATGGCATTGGTGACGTCAGTGTTGGATTACCCATTGTTGACTAGGACCTGGGTGAGCCTTTCCAGTTCATTGTGAGTGTCATTCCAGGTGGTGCAATGGGTGAGGGCTCTCCTGACATAGGCGGCGATGGTGGACTGTCGGTATCGTTTAGGGCATTCACTTTCCCCATTAAGACATTGGCCATTGTTAGTAGGTTTGGTGTACACAGTAGTTTTGAAGCCATGGTCGTGGAGGGAGACAAGGAGGTCGAGGAAGGGTAGATGTCCATCGGTGGTTTCTTCGTATGTGAAGTTGAGTCCGGAGGCGGCCATGAAGCGCTGCTGGAGGTCCCTGAGTTCGCCCAGGTCCTTCACCCGCACGAAGATATCATAGATGTACCTGCAGTAGACAGTGGGCCGGTGGGCAGCCAGGAGTTCCTCTTCGATAGTTCCCATGAAGAAATTGGCGAACAGGACCCCCAGGGGGCTTCCCATCGCTACACCGTCGATTTGCTGGTACATATTCCCGCGGGGGCAGAGGAAAGGGGACTCCTTGGTACATAGTTCCAAGAGCGTCTTCAGGGCCTTCTCCGGGATGTCCAGGGGGGGCGTATTAGGGCAGTGGTAAACTCGACTTAGGATAAAATCTATGGTCTTGTCAACGGGCACGTTGGTAAACAACCTCTCTACGTCAAGGGAGGCGATGATGTGGTCGTTATCTGGGGGGGCATCTCGTAGAATTTCTAGGAAGTCATAAGCAGAGTTGATGTTGTATTGCCTTAACCAAAAACCAAAAACTCAACGAACAACACAGACGACAAACGGAGAACACTACCATCCAAAAACTCTCCCGTCTATACGGTGGAAACATAAAACTTCCCAAGCCTACAAAAGGATATATTAACCTCACCAACACCACCCTAACGCCGGACCAAGAAGACCTCCTGAACAAAGGCTTACATTGCCACTACATTTCCAAGCCGGGACCCCACCGAAAACGCCTTGAAATTGAAGTCCTACTGGATGACATCCTACGACTCCAGAAAGACGGCAAGATCACCACCAGCCCAGCCCTACAACCCACCCTACTAGCAGAAGCCGCCAAAACCAGGGGATCCTGCCATTCCTGCCTACCTGCAAACACCTGCCTCTCCACTCTTGACCACCTCTACCATGGCCACCAGCACTACCACAACCATTGGTATGGTCAAGTGGTTTAATTTCAAAGCAGGCTATGGTTTTGTCACCACTTCCAACAACGAGGATATCTTCTGCCACCACACCAACATCCACAACAACAAGAGCAGCAAGAGAGCCTCGTTGGGGAATGGTGAAGCAGTGGAGTTTTCCATCTACTCCGGGAGTCAGGGAAGAGAAGCCATCAACATTACAGGCCCTGAAGGAGCCCCTGTCAAGGGCTCCTCATTCTCTCCACATAACACTCCACCAAAGGCGCCAACAACAACGAATGCAGAAGGGGAAGCTGTACTGAGGGCAAAAATCTACGCCTGTATCCAGTCAGCCATAGCCATCGCTGGTACAGATAAACAACAACTCTGCCAGCTGATCCCGTATCTGCTGTCAGTCAACAAGCTGCCGACAATCACCATCCCTGAGGAGGCTCTCTCCACGACCTCAGCAATCACCAAGAGGTCGTCGACAAGGAAGAAGAAGCCCTCCAAGAGACAACAACACCGAGCTCCAGAACCAACACTGCTGGAGGCAAGGAGTGCTCCCAAACAACAGCTGCTTCTGCCAAGACCTCTTAGTCTAAACAGAAGAAAAGTGGAGCGCTCCTCGTCATCAACACCAATGGAACTTGACCAGCAACAGCAGCAACGACCACCAATCATCAATTATAGCCGAACACCAACAGGCGCCACCCGATGCTCACCAAAATCCAACTACAACCAAGGAACTCCACCTGCCGAGACTCTATCATCTATGCCTTGGTGTACCAACAAGACACCTAAGAAGGGGAACCCTGCCCCTGCTGAAGATCCACCAATCTCCACCGAACCTTCCTACCACCTCTCCAGTCCTAAGCCGAAAAAGCAGAGACAACAGCTGAACAAGACCAAGATGTTCAACATTTACTCCCAACAACCAAAGAAAAAATAGCAAGGTGGTCCAGCCCACCATCTTTCATCTCTACAACTCTTCCTACTCACCACTTTACCTTAGACTTCAACCTCTTCTTTCATCACTAGTGAGCCCCTCTATCTCACAATAATAATAATAATAATTCTAATCATTACCTCTCCATTCCCTGAAGATGCAAGATGTTTACTTGTGAAACGTTGGATCCACCATGAATTTTGCTAACCTTTTGTACCTCATCTCTGAACCCCAGAGGAAAATTGTTAGAACTATTGAAAGCTGTAACAATAAAATCCTGAATGCTGAAACTGCTATTGCTTTTAACCTCGTCTGTTTAAAAGAGAATCTATTACCTGGCTATACTAACATATATATATAATTAGGTGTTTTGGGTGGATGAGTTACTGGATTGCTGGATGGATGTGGTATATCGATTGTTTAGGTAGGTGGGTTAGTGACGAACTCCTTCACTACAATACTCAGTAGGGAGACTATGAGGGAGAATGGGAGGTGGGTGGATCGATGGATGGAGTTGGGGGAAGAGAAAGAGTCAAGAGGAATATTGGCAGCTCAAGAGGAGGGATGTATGTGGGGGGGGGGGGGGTTAGGGTAGTGTGTGTGTATGTGTGTGTGTGTGTGTGTGTGTGTGTGTGGTGGGGGGGGGGGGGGGTGGGGGGTGTGTGTGTGTGTGGGGGAGGGGGGGGGGGTGGGTGTGTGTGTGTGTGGGGGTGTGTGTGTGTGTGGGTATGTGTGTGTGTGTGGGTGGGTGTGGGTGTGGGTGTGTGTGTGTGTAGAGGGAGGAGGGTAGTGTTGTGTGGAAGGGGTTGGTTGGTTGATGAGGGTGAAAGCAGGGGAGGTATGTGGTGGAGGTGAGTGGTCTAGCATGAATAGTAGATTGATTAGGTTGGATTGCCGAAGTGGATAATTGGGCTGCTGGATATGGGTGGGTAAATAGATGTGTGGGCTCCCAGTTGTGGGTGGGTCGGTGGGCTGCTGGGTATGGGTGGGTGTGTAGTTGAGTGGGTGGGTGGCGGTGAGGTACCCCCATACCAGTACAAGACTGAGTTGCACGACAAGGGAGTAGATTATGAAGTGTCTAGACTGAAGAGGAAAGGAGAGATGAACAATGACACCTCAAATTGAAGATGTGTAGCTTGGGGGGGGGGGGGGGGGGTTAGGGGGGGGGGGCCTTTCACGTACAGGACGCGATTTGAGCCTATTCTGGGATACTTAAAAACCTTTGTGACCATCAGGGTCTTTTATAAACCTTTAGTTTAGTTACTTCAACCTCTGCAGTTGTATTTGAGTTAGCTGTGGGCAAAAAACTAATTTAGGAGAGGTAATTATATGATTGAGCGAACTCTATTTCTGAATGCTAATCGGCAACTCGTGCGTCCACAGGATAGCGATAAGGTTAATGTGAGGGTGAAGAGAGGGTACACAGTGTGTGTGTTGTTTCTGATAGGGGTGAATTTAATTTAGTGGGTTGGTGAGTGTGGGTTTTAGGATAACCTATGAGTTGGCAGGGTGAAATAGACTGTGCAGGTGTGAGGATGGGGCGATTTTTAAGAGGGTATTTGTGGACGATTGGTGAGGGTGATTAGATGGGTAGGTTTCTGGATGGATGGGCATTTTGGCGGTTGGGTGATCGACTTTGACGCCCTCCAATACATGAGTTGAGAATATATACATATATGATGGGTCTGGAGCAAGGGTGGGAATTTGGGGAAGAGGAGAATGAAGCAGAATAATGGCAGCTCATGTGGAGGGTGGAGATGTGGTGGATTGGACTGACTTGAATAATGGCAGCTCATGTGGAGGGTGGAGATGTGGTGGATTGGACTGACTTGAATAGGTGGACGTGTGTGTGTGTGGGGGGGGGGGGGGGGGGGGGGGGGGGGGGGGGGGGTATGCTAAGGTGTATTCATTATTTATTGTTATTTCATATTTGATATTTTATTTTATTTTTATATTATTAATTAATATATATATACCGGTATATATATATATTCCTTATTTTTTTTTTTTTATCTTTATTTTTTATTCTTATTTTCTATTTACTTATTTGTATTATTATGTATTTATGTATGTATTTATTGATTTATATACTTATTTATTGTTTATTATATATGTATATTGCATTTTCTTTATATATTGGGGGTTGGCTGGTTGTTTGGTTGGGCTGGATTTACTCGGTAGATTGGGTGAATGGGTATTATTGTATTTGTGGTTGATGGGTATGGGTGTTTGGCGGCCAGTGGATGTTTGTGGATGATGGGTATGGGTGTTTGGAGGCCAGTGGATGTTTGTGGTTGATGGGTATGGGTGTTTGTGGATGATGGGTATGGGTGTTTGGAGACCGTTGGATGTTTGTGGATGATGGGTATGGGTGTTTGGAGGCCGTTGGATGTTTGGAGTATTTAGGTGGGTGGGCAGCCGGCGTCAAGATTCCAAACTCCTGGAGTACAATAATGAGTTGAGAGACAATAGGGAAGAATAGGATGTGTCTGGATCGATGGTGAGAGTGGGAGAGGAAGGGTAGAGCCAAGAGGAATATTGACAACTGAAGAGGGCGGTGGGGAGGGGGGAGGAAGATGGGGTCAAGAGAGGGTCTGTAGGGGGGTAGGGTGAAGTAGGTGTTTAGGTTGCATTAGGTTGAGCTCTGAGTAGGTATGAATGAATGGATGAATGAATGAATGGGAGACACTCCACATGGCAGCGCAACAGCAGAGGTCATTGCCGCCGAAAGTAAAAGACAAACCAAAAGCCATACAAGTGGAGGTACAGTATAATACAAAACAAGAAGATAAACACTCAGAAAATTGGAGATATAACAAAAAAATTAAGAAACTAAAACACAAATAATGAATTAAAGTAAACAAGTGGTTCGGTGAGTATATGAACCTGTGAATGAGTGTGTTGGTGATTGGTCTGCACGCGCGCAATCTAACCAGAACACCTTGTTACTTGGTTAAATTGGGTTGATTAAGGGGGGTCACCGGCTTTTTTTAGCTTTCTCTCTTTCCCTAGCTTGTATCCATTCGGCTCCATTCAGCCAACTGTTTTAAGACGTTTATCCCCATCCAGGTGTCGATTTCTTCCTGGCGAGCAATAGCGAGCCAGCATTGTATGGAGAAATCCGGCTTCGCCGGAGAAATTTTTCTATCGAAAAATGTACAAATTTAGCTTGCTGCCAAAACAAAAAATATATATGCTGGCTCGCTACCGCTCGCCAGGAAAATATTGACACCTGGATGGGGGTAAACGTCTTAAAACAGTAGGCTGAATGGGGCCGAATGGATACAAGCCAAAGAGAGAGGAAGAGAAAGAGAAAAAAAAGCGAGGTGGGCTCCCTTAAGTACAGGAGGTGAGTGTGTATTGACAGAACAAAAGGGTGATGGGGGGGGGGGGGACAAGAATAGCTGGGTGGCCTATTAGTCGGTTAATTGGTCAGTTAGATGGATGTTGGTACGTGTGATTCTAGGTTGGCTGCCGTGGTAAGGTGGATGGATTGTATGTTTGTGTGTGTGCGTTGGTATGTATTTAGTTTAGTGTGTGTGTGTGTGTGTGTGTGTGTGTGTGTGTGTGTGTGTGTGTGTGTGTGTGTGTGTGTGTGTAGGTTAATGTGAGTGTGTGGACCCTGTGGTTGGTATGTGTGGGAGTGAGTAAACAGGTTAGTGTGAGCGTGGTTGCGGGTGTGATACTCTGAATAAGTGAGAATAATGCGGATTATTAAGACCATTAACAATTAAACCAAGGTATACATTCGGAATAAACCAAAATAATGAACAAGGAAAACTGGATATATGCCACAAACCCATTATAAACAATACTATAAATGCCCTGTTGTTTAAGGGGAGGTTTTCAGTTCGTTCCCTAGAATTCCATCAATCTTAAAATTACACCCCCTAGACCCCCTTTCAAGATAAATTTGTAAATTTTTCGGTAGAAAAATGTCCCGGCTGAAAGCCGGTTCCTCTTAAATTACAGGCTCGCTATCGCTCGCCAGGATAAAATCGGCACCTGAATTGCAAGAAAGTTCTTAATATGGGGTGAAAGTTCTTAAAATCGCTAAACTAATGGGGCAAACTTCTTATAATATCAAAAGCAATGGGGCTAAACATGAGGGAGAAAGGGGTCAAGAAAAAAAAATCCCTCAAGTGGAGATCTCCCCTTAACCAATGAAAGGAGAGGTGCTGTTTGTTTAGTGAGGGAAGGGAGAAAGAGGGAGTGGGAGGGAGACGTGTTATTTTGGGAGAGAGGGTATGAAGAGAGAGGGAGAATACAGGACGGAAGGGAACGAAAAAGGAGGAAGGGGAAAAGGGGATGGGAGGGGGAAAAGAAGGGAGAAAGGGGGAAGGGAGAGGTGCAAGTGTGGGAGGGAAGGAAGGAGTAGATTGACTGAAGGATGTGACTATAGTGTGTGGGGGCAGGGTGGGGTATGGGTAGGGGAAGGGCCGGGAGTGGAGGGCAATGGTGGAGGGTGAATGGTAAGGTAAGGGAAGGGAGGGGAGGAGAGGAGAAGGGGAAGGATGGGGATGGAGGTAGGAGAGGGGAAGGGAATAAGAGGGGAAATGAAAGGGAGGGTAGGGTAGAAGAGATAGAGGGGGGAAGAGGAAGGTTGAGGATGGGGAAGGGAAGATAAGGGGAAGAGAGGAGGAGGAGGGGTGGGGAAGGGAAGAAGGAGTGCTAGGATGAGATAGAGGGGAGGGGAGGAAGAATTGGTGCTAGGATAGAAGGGCTAAATTAAGAGGGGGAATGGAGTAAACGTGTGAGAGGGGAGATTACATAAGAGTACCTCGGAAAGCAAGCAACAAAAGACCTATTGATCCTTTCGAGGTTGTCTGTAGCTAACCTGCCCAACAGTACAATTATATGGTGGAGAAGGAATATAACCAATTAAAGAGGCAAAGACAGGATACAGACAAATTGAAGTGGTGAAGAAATAGTACAAATAATTTAAAGTGGTTAAAAAGGGAAACAACCAATTAAAGGGGTAAAACAGAATACAGACCAATTAAAGTGGTGAAGAAAGGATACAGACAAATTAAAGTGGTAAATAAAGGATACAAACAATTTAAAGTTGCTAAGAAAGGATACAGAAAAATTAAAGTGGTAAAGAAAGTACAGTATATAGACAAATAAAGTGGTAAAGAAAGAATACAGGCTAATTAAAGTGAAGAAAGGATACAGACAAATTAAAGTGGTTATAAAGGAAACAGACACATTAAAGAGGCAAATAAGGGCAAATAAGGGGTACAGACAGATTAAAGTGGTGGAGAAATGGATACCAACAAAATAAAGTGGTTCTCGCTATTGTAGGAAGGAAGGAAGGGCCATTAAAACTAAGTTGAACTACACTTTAAGTCCGTGAAGAAAATCCCCGGCGTCCTTCCATCTTCAGGTCCACTGCAAACACTCCAAAATGTCTGACGTTGGTGATATCTGAAGCGCGCACGCGCACGCGCACGCGCGCACACACACACACACACACACACACACACACACACACACACAAAATAAACCGGTTATTATCATTAGTTATTATTATTATTATTAGTAGTAGTAGTAGTAGTAGTAAAAGTAGTAGTAGAATCAATAGTAGTAAAACACACACACACACACACACAACAACACATTCCAAGACAGCTGACCCTCATCAGTAAGCAAAACGTATAAAATTAATGAATAAATACATTATATAAATAAATAGGATCTAAATAATAGTGAATAAAAGGAGACGACAGATGATTCCTAACTTGAATTTATATAACCGAACCTAATTTATATAACCGAACCTAATTTATATAACCGAACCTAATTTATATAACCGAACCTAATTTATATAACCGAACCTAATTTATATAACCGAACCTAATTTATAAACCGAACCTAATTTATATAACCGAACCTAATTTATATAACCGAACCTAATTTATATAACCGAACCTAATTTATATAACCGAACCTAATTTATATAACCGAACCTAATTTATATAACCGTACCTAATTTAATAACCGAACCTAATTTATATAACCGAACCTAATTTATATAACCGAACCTAATTTATATAACCGAACCTAATTTATATAACCGAACCTAATTTATATAACCGAACCTAATTTATATAACCGAACCTAATTATATAACCGAACCTAATTTATATAACCGAACCTAATTTATATAACCGAACCTAATTTATATAACCGAACCTAATTTATATAACCGAACCTAATTTATATAACCGAACCTAATTTATATAACCGAACCTAATTTATATAACCGAACCTAATTTATATAACCGAACCTAATTATATAACCGAACCTAATTTATATAACCGAACCTAATTTATATAACCGAACCTAATTTATATAACCGAACCTAATTTATATAACCGAACCTAATTTATATAACCGAACCTAATTTATATAACCGAACCTAATTTATATAACCGAACCTAATTTATATAACCGAACCTAATTTATATAACCGAACCTAATTTATATAACCGAACCTAATTTATATAACCGAACCTAATTTATATAACCGAACCTAATTTATATAACCGAACCTAATTTATATAACCGAACCTAATTTATATAACCGAACCTAATTTATATAACCGAACCTAATTTATATAACCGAACCTAATTTATATAACCGAACCTAATTTATATAACCGAACCTAATTTATATAACCGAACCGATTTATATAACCGAACCTAATTTTATATAACCGAACCTAATTATATAACCGAACCTAATTTATATAACCGAACCTAATTTATATACCGAACCTAATTTATATAACCGAACCTATTTATAACCGAACCTAATTTATATAACCGAACCTATTTATATAACCGAACCTAATTTATATAACCGAACCTAATTTAATATAACCGAACCTAATTTATATAACCGAACCTAATTTATATAACCGAACCTAATTATATAACCGAACCTAATTTATATAACCGAACCTAATTATATAACCGAACCTAATTTATATAACCGAACCTAATTTATATAACCGAACCTATATAAACCGAACCTAATTTATAACCGAACCTAATTTATATAACCGAACCTATTTATATAACCGAACCTAATTTATATAACCGAACCTAATTTATATAACCGAACCTAATTTATATAACCGAACCTAATTTATATAACCGAACCTAATTTATATAACCGAACCTAATTTATATAACCGAACCTAATTTATATACCGAACCTAATTTATATAACCGAACCTAATTTATATAACCGAACCTAATTTATATAACCGAACCTAATTTATATAACCGAACCTAATTTAACCTGATCTGCCCCAGCTTAAGATATTTACCCTATCCTAAACTAATCTAACATCACCAAGCGTAACCTGGCTTAACCAAACCTAATCTAATCTATTGTATCATATCTTCAACTGGCCAAAGCGTATTTATTTGACTCTACCTTAAGGGAGCCCACCTCGCTTGTTTTTCTCTTCCGCTCCCACTCTCTTTGGCTTGTATCCATTCGGCCCCATTCAGCCTACTGTTTTAAGACGCTTACCCCAATCCAGGTGTCAATATTTTCCTGGCGAGCGGGAGCAACCCAGCATATATATTTTTGTTTTAACAGCAAGCTAAATTTGTACATTTTTCGATAGAAAAATGTCTCCAGCGAAGCCTGATTTCTCCATACAAAGATGGCTCGCTGTCGCTCGCCAGAAAAAAATCGATACATAGAAGAGGATAAACGTCTTAAAACAATTGGCTGAATGGGGCCGAATGGATACAAGCCAGGGAAAGAGAGAAAAGGAGAGAAAGATAAAACAAAGCAGGTGACCCCCCCTTAATCCATAATAATCTACCCTCTTTTCTATAGCTTCTATGAGCCTATAATGAGAAGGGGGTGGCACATTGTGGTGGGGGGTAATTAACCAGGGAGCATC
>CM064486.1:33287357-33293310 GCA_032716605.1 Paralithodes platypus | reverse complement strand
CTTCTCTCTTCTCTCTCTCCTCTCTCGTCTCTCTCTCTCTCTCCTCTCTCTCTCTCATCTCTCTCTCTCTCTCTCTCTCTCTCTCTCTCTCTCTCTCTCTCTCTCTCTCTCTTTTCCGATCTTTAAAAATGATCCGAGAAAATATCATACCAGATACCGATATTGTTTGTATAGGAGTAGTAGTAGAGAATATTATTGTCTCCTCATAAAGGTATAGTTGGGGTCTTTGTAACGAAGGTGAAATTAATTATGTCACAAATTTAACATTCTACGTGGTACCCAAGTTTGTTCCACAGGAGCTAATCCGAAAATAATTGACTGGGGAAAATGGCATGGAGCCCCTTTATTCTATCAATCAAATCTGTATCCCTCCATCACTCACTCTTTATCTATAAGTCTTTATCTATCTACCAATCAATCTTCATCAATCTATCAAATAATCTTTACAGTATATAGTTATCAATCAATCTTTATCACTCAATCTTTATCTATCAATCCATATTTATCTATCAACCTATCTATCTATCTGTATCGATGATTCTTAAATGATCTTCCTTTTCTTTGGACAGTGCACGATCGACATGCCGCCTGCAGTACAAGACGTGTTTCGACCCCCGGTGGAGTGTGACATGTGTATCGACGTGAAGCATGTCGAAAGAGTCTCCAACCTCACACCACAGGAGTTTGAAGAGAGGTGAGTGGTGTGTATTCTGGGTTATTTAGAGGGAAGTGGTGTGTATTCTGGGTTATTTAGAGGGAAGTGGTGTGTATTCTGGGTTATTTAAAGGGAAGTGGTGTGTATTTTGGATTATTTAGATATGCGAGAGATTTTATTCTAGGTTATTTAGGACATTAGAGGTGAGTGGTGTGTATTCTGGTGTATTTAGATCAAATGTGAGTGGTGTGTATTTTGGGTTATTTAGATCTAATGTGAGGCGTGTAGATTCTGGGTTATTTATATCTAATGTTAATGGTGTGTATTCTGGGTTATGTAGATATAATGTGAGAGATGTTATTCAAGGTTATTTAGGACATCAGAGGTGAGTGGTGTGTGTTCTAGTTATTTAGATCGAATGTAAGTGGTGTGTCGTCTAGGTTATTTACATCGAATGTGAGTGGTGTATATTCCTTGGCACATGTCTTATCCGCCCACCAAATTTTGTGAAAATCGGTTCCTAACTTGTCCTACCTCCCCACCTCCTAAATGGTATAATTTCCTCTTTGGTGCATCTACAATCTGTCCACTAAATTTCGCGAAAATCGGATCATCACTTTGTGATATATCTTGTTTTCAGACAAACAACTGGAGGTGAAAATATAACCTTCATTCAACTTCGTTGGCGGAGGCAATTATTTTGAATATGCGCAAGAGTTATATCAGATATATGCTTAATTAAGCCTAGTACATACTGCAATGGGAGTTGTATTGCCCAAACACATTATACATTAATGTATTTATCGGAGCTAATTAGAATTTAGCTAACTGAGAAATAAGCCTATAGCTTAATCAGTGTCTAAATTCTTAACAGTTTGCCTGGTTTCTAGTTATCGACCGGTGTCCATTTCCTTCCAGCAACTGTACTATTGTGTTATTATTATTATTACCTCCGTCAACGAAGTTGGAGAAGGTTGTGTTTGTGCTTCCGTGTGTCTGTCTGTTTGCCTGTAAACAAGATATCTCATTACATATATAAACCGATTTTCACGACATTTGGAGGGCAGATAGGATATGCGGCAAGGGATAAGTAGTTCAATTTAGGTGATCGGTTGATCGGTTGACCAACAGGAGCGTAGGCGCCGATGAACTGATGTTCACGAATTTTGGTGGGCAGATAGGATACGCGCCAAGTAAAAAGTTATTCCATTTTGGAGGCGATCGGCAGAGCCCATACCTCCGCCAGCGTAGGTAGAGGTGTGCGCTTTCCCGAGTCCTCTTCTATTTTTTACTAATTTAATTTTTCCTCTTTCACCAAGGCCATTTTCCTTTTGTTTAGCTACGATATATGATGTATATCCTCACTCCATGTTTCATTGTTTTCATTCAGTAATTAAATCATTCATTCATCCAGCATTTATTTCATTCATTATATTTTCCATCCACCTATTATCTGACTTGTCCCATCCACATATTATATTGTCTTTCCATCCACTCTTCTATTCAACCTTTTTTCTCTATTTTCCCCTTTCCTCTATACTTCTTTCCTCTTAATTTTCCCCTTTATCCGTCTTTTCCATCTATCCCTCCCCCTTCAACCTCTCTATCCCTCCCCCTTTCCCCCCCTAGCCTTCCCCTTTCCCCCTCAATCCCTCCCCTTTCCCCTCTATCACTACCCTTTAAAAACTTTCTATCCCTCCCTCCCCCTTCATTATCCCTTTCTTCTTTCCCCTCTATTCTCCCCTTTCCCCTCAATCCCTCTCATTTCCCCTCACTCCCTCCTCCATTTCACCTCTACCCCTTAAACCCCCCCCCCCGGTCCCCTCAACCCCTTACACCCCCCCCCCCCCCCCCCCCGTCCCCTCCCCCCAGCTCTCTGACAAAAGAGGTAATCCTGTGTATGCCAGAAAAACAAGGTTCCTCTCTCCAAAAAAGCCATAATCCGGGAGAGACACAGTGGAAGCGGTCAGAAATGTACACTCGGATGTCATAGTCTCATAAATACTCATAAATACTCTTAAATACTCGTGGACTTCACTTTGTTCTAATTATGGACGTATATCTCTGAAAATATGTTTATGCATATTTGTTTATGCATATATTTGTTTATGCATATATTTGTTTATGCATATATTTGTTTATGCATATATTTGTTTATGCATATATTTGTTTATGCACATGTGTGTATACATCAACTACAAAAACTCTAATTGCTATCTATTGAAAAGCCAGTTCTACACACAAATCAATCCATATAGTTGTAATTCCATTAAAAACTGAATATAGGGGGTCCAGGAATGATTACGAGTGGGCTAGAGACTATGGCATCCGAGTGTACAGCACAGTCGGGGTCAGGAGTACTTTAAGGGGGAGGCAGTTGCTTTTTCTCCCTCATGTTTAGTCCCATTAGCTTTGAGATATTAAGAAGTTTGTTCCAGTAGTTTGGCGATTTTAAGACCTTTCGCCTCATTTTGTTGTCAATATATAGACCTTTCGTGCCATTTAGTTGTCGATTTTTTTCCTGGCGAGCGATAATGAGCCTGTAATTCTAGGAGGAAACTGGCCTTCGGCCGGGAAATTTTTCTAGCGAAAAATTTGCAAATTCATCTTGAAGGGGGATCTAGGTGAGGGAGGGGGATCTTGATGGAGGTCTAGCGAGGTTACTATAAAATAAACAAATATATATATTTAAAGACCAAAATATAACCACTCCCCCCTAGGCACCTCCTATACCCTGATCATTATAGGTAGGTCAATAATCATGGCCTCTAGCCTCAGTAACTCAAAAAGGGCTAGAGCAAATAGATTGTAAATTTCTACATCCTTCTAGTACCGGACTCTTGGTAGAAACATGAACTCGATTTTATTTGTCTATGTGAGTGAGGGAGACAAAAGGCAGAACTGCCTGTAGCGAGTGCCTCCCCCAGAGTTGAAAGAGTGACAGGTCCAAATTCAATGGATGTTCGAGCGTACACTAGCCCTTTTATTTGTTACAGTGGTCAAAGTGTCTACCCTACCTATATTGAACAGGGGTAGACAAAGATACAAAACTGTGACCATTAACTATAGTCTATTTTTTAAGCTGGTCCTCATATTAATTATTCGGCTATTACAACGTTTGTATAACCAAATATGTTGTTAATTATGGAAACTCGGCAATATTATGAAGCGGAGACATAGTAGTTTCCTATTGGCTCATTAGTTATAGAGAAATCAGCTGCTAAAGGACTAACAATTCCGCCAGGTTAAACAAAATCGAGTATAGTGAAGCCAAGTAGTTTAACGTGTATGGCTCAAGCAATTAAATACAATTGTTCACCAGAGTATCATAACTATGCTTTCTAAAGTGTTCACAAATTCCTGAACACGACTATACTAGCACACGGTGAGTTTTTTGTTTTATAATTTTTTTCTCTAGCTCTGTACACTCTAAAACTATACGTAACAGTCAAAATTCGTATATTACTACTTTCACTAATCTCATAGTTGCAATGCTACTGCCAATCCTGTGACCGTATATATTAGGAGTTTGTGAGTGTTTATTATTGTACGTAATTATTTCCATATAAAGCTTAGACAAAATCTTCAGCATTTTAACTTCACAAAAGGTGTGTGTGTGTGTGTGTGTGTGCGTGTGCGTGTGTGCGTGTGCGTGTGCGTGTGTGTGTTCTCTCTCTCTCTCTCTCTCTCTCTCAATATTTATTTTGTTCACAGATAGTAAGCTTATACTTATGTTACCATGTTGATGTAACCAATTTAATCATGCGTTGAGATAGATCTTATGAAAGAAAATATTACTTTTGGTCTAATAATATTCTATGATTCGGCTTCAGGAGGGCTAACATATTTCATCCGAGATAGGTTGGTCCTTAGGGAATCGTAGTCTTAGGAGGAACAAAACGACCAGTGAGGCAGAGAACCACATGTTTATTTTCATACCAGACGCTTAGACATACTGGATGTAATCATCAATGATCTAAAAATGAAATGTAAAAATACATAATTAAATATTCTAGCCATAGGTAAAACTTATAAACTTGAAAGGGGGCAGCAGACATAACATTATTTAGGTGGGGCTTGCTTACATTAATATGTATGGATTCGAGGGTTCTTCAGGGGAGGTTTTAGTGTGTTCCCTTTACCTCCATCAAGTTTAAAATTACACTCCCTAGACCCCCTTTCAAGATAAATTTGTACATTTTTCGGTAGAAACATTTCCCGGCCGAAGGCCGGTTCCTCTTAAATTACAGGCTCGCTATCGTTCGCCAGGAAAAAATCGACACCTAAATGGCACGAAAGGTCTTAACATTGACAGAAATGGGTCGAAAGTTCTTAAAATTGCCAAACTAATGGGTCGAACATCTTAAAATATCAAAAGCAATGGACTAAACATGAGGGAGAAAGGAGTCAAGAAAAAATCCCTCCAGTGGAAATCTCCCCTTAAATCTTTATCAGATGAAATATATACTATTTTGAAATTATACTTTGAAGTTATAGTATTGCAAGATTCAGCGTGTTCCCTTACGGCTGAATGAAACGTCTGCTATGAAAATAAACATGTTCTTCGCTGCCTCATTGGTCGGTTTGTTCCTCCTAACATATCTAATTTGCGGGAAATTTAAAATTATTATATATACTGTATATATTCAGATATAGTTCGATATTAGTTTATGATTAGCATAAATGGATTACCAATTTGTATATGTATATATTTGTCAACTTATTTTATCTTAAATTAAAACGGGCGTTATAATAATGTACGTGCCATGACCGTAGATTTATATAACAAATTATAATGTTGAAACACTAAATTTAATCGATGACCATTATAGACCATTGGTGGATGAGGGCAACCTTTTATACATTTCGATACAGTAGGAGAGATAGAGAGAGAGAGCGTGAGTTTGAGCGAGAGAGAGGCGATTGTTTATATGTCAAATGGAAACTAAGAATAATGTTCAGTCTACCAATAATTTAACCAATCTACATAGACTAAAATAATGCATAATATGGATTGCCTCCCTTCCGTGACTTAGGCAATATGTGTACAGGATATTATAAGAGTTCGGTTATTGGATTGTTTAATTTTTTTTTTTTTTTTTGTATTTATTAATTATTTTAGATCTGTGTACGTAACACCCATCGAACCATGTGAAGTTGATGGATGAACTCAGGAATTGGTAACGTGTTTCTCTATTTCTTAACCCCTTCTGTACCAACGACATCTATTACATTGTATTCGAGCTATATTTCCACGATTGTGTGCAGTTTAAGAAGGATCTGTGCTAGTTAAAATGG
>CM064486.1:33227357-33282357 GCA_032716605.1 Paralithodes platypus | reverse complement strand
AGATACTTTCACAATAAATGTTCAAATAGACTTGCATCAATTATGTAATTTGTTCGCATCGTTCCTCGTGGTATTAGGACATTTGTCAGTGCCCATGGATGAACAATCACTCCTCCACAGAGCAAAACGTCTGATTTTCAAAAACCGTCTATACCTCGAATAACTTCTCTCTAAAATTAACTTCATCGGAGTAGTTTTCCACTTTATTTAATCAATAACAGTTCAACACTAATTGTTACAAAATCCCACATTTAAATGTTGGTTAGTGTGTTGTCGTTTCGATAGTTTTTTTAATTTTAATGAGTTCGTTATATTAATTTGAACAGTATTTTTTGTTTAGTTAGTTTACAATGTTTATATTTATAATTATCATGAATAGAGGATTCCATTAGGTGTATTCACCTTTTATTTAGCTTCGTTGTATTTCATTCCTATTCTCTTTCATTATAAACGAAAATGTACCTCTCATATCTAGACTTCCTGTATATCCCATGTTCTGTGCAGTCAATTCTTGTATATTTATCACTAGGCTAGCTCACCCTTCTCATTCTCAATTTACTTTATCTGTTCTCTCTCTCTCTCTCTCTCTCTCTCTCTCTCTCTCTCTCTCTCTCTCTCTCTCTCTCTCTCTCTCTCTCTCTCTCTCTCTCTCTCTCTCTCTCTCTCTCTTTATTCTATTTTTATTTGCGTATTTATATAATATTTTTCTTTATACAGTATACTTTATTTTTGTTTTGTTTGCCTCGCTTCATTCTATACATAAAGTTCTAAATTGCCTCACTTCTGATTCTCTATTAACTTGTACCGTGTATATATTTCTTCCCCGTGTACACTTTCATCAGCTTCCACCTCTTCCCCTAAATCGTATATCAATTTGCAGGCTTCCATCGTCCAGCCTGCCTTTGATGTACACCCCTGCTCTTTGTTTCTCTCTCTCTCTCTCTCTCTCTCTCTCTCTCTCTCTCTCTCTCTCTCTCTCTCTCTCTCTCTCTCTCTCTCTCTTCCCTTTGTGCCTTAGGTCTCCCTCTTCTATAATTCGGGATATTTCTCTATTTTTCACCTTTTGCTACGGCTATTCTTTAAATGGGTACCTGTATCCTGCTGTTATTCCCGTGTTATGGACTCTATTTATGGTCTAGGTCTATGCAGTGGTTTGAGTGCCGCTTAAGGGGAGATTTCCACTTAGGGGATTTTTTTTCTGGACCCTTTTCCCCCTCATGTTTAGACCCATTGCTTTTGAGATTTTAAGACGTTCGCTCCATTAGTTTGGCGATTATAAGAACTTTCGCCCCATTTCTGTCAATTGAAAGAACTTTCGTGCTATTTAAGTGTCTATTTTTTTTCCTGGCAAGCGATAGCGAGCCTGTAATTTCTACCGAAAAATGTACACATTTATCTTGAAAGGGGGTCTAGGAAGAGTAATTTTAAGCTTGATGGAGGTCTAGGGAACAAACTAAAAACCTCCCCTTAAGAACCAGTGGGCAATGTCAGATAGGGCCATCCATACTGATATAACTGCTGGTGAGAGGGCTGATTATACTGTAGAGCTTCCCAAACGAGCAGGTACAGGTCGTTAGCCGCGGTAGTTAGGACACCCCAGGAGCAGATAACTCTTAACATAAATCATGTTCACTGGATAGAGGATGAGTCCATTGAAGGGCATCCCGACCTAATAGATAGCCTTCCAATCTCCGCCAATGGCACCCCGCTGGTACTGGATGTGGACGTTGGTTTAAGGGGAGGTTTCTAGTTTGTTTCCTACTCCTCCAGTAATCTTAAAATTTCACCCCCTTGACCCCCTCTCAAGATAGATTTGTACATTTTTCGGTAGAAAAATGTCCCGGCCGAAGGCCGATTACTCTTAAATTACAGGCTCGCTATCGCTCGCCAGGATAAAATCGACACCTAAATGGCAGGAAATGTCTTAAAATTAACAGAATGGGACGAAAATTCTTAAAATCACCAAAGCAATGAGGCTAGACACGAGGGAGAAAGGGGTCAAGAAAAAGTCCCTCAAGTGGAAATCTCCCCTTGATGGGTACAGGGCATTGTGTTGTTATAATGTTGAAGCTTTCATGGGCCTAAATCTATTGTAAACATAATAGTTCCCTAGGGGGCCGCCCTATCAGTTTATTTATTAAACTGAGCCAGTCTTTGTGTTACGGGCATGGTTATATACGGACTGCAGGTTGCATGGAGGGTTAGGTATTAGAGGACGAGGTTCAAGAGTTAATGTGAGTAGTATAGTGTCTGGCCATGCACTGTATGAAAGAAGGGTGTGGTGTTTGCTAAAGGAGCCCACCTCGCTTTTTTTTTTCTCTTTCTCTCCCTCTCTTTCTCTCCCTCTCTTTGGCTTTTATCCATTCGGCCCCATTCAGCCTACTGTTTTAAGACGTTTACCCCCATCAAGGTGTCAATATTTTCCTGGTGAGCGGTAGCGATCCAGCATATACATTTTTAGTTTTTGACAGCAAGCTAAATTTGTACATTTTTCGATAGAGAAATGTCTCCGGCGAAGCCGGATTTCTCCATACAATGCTGGCTGCCTATCGCTCGCCAGGAAGAAATCGACACCTGGATGGGGACAAATGTCTTAAAACAGTTGGCTGAATTGGAACGAATGGATACAGGCCAGGGAAAGAGAGTAAAGGAGAGAAAGATAAAAATAATCCGTTGACCCCCCTTAAGCTTGGGTTCATAATGGGTGTAGGGGTGTGCGAGGCAGAGCTATACCCTGTTCCACATAGGTAGGCCAGAAATCCTGAACCCTAACCTCTATAACTCAAAGAAGGGCTGTAGCAAATGGGCTGTAAATGTCTACAGCTATTCCCTGGCTGACCCTTCTCAATGGTAGAAACATTCGCGCAATTACTCCAGTCGTTTGTGAGTTATAGTGGTTAATGTTCAAGAGTATAGTAATGTAGTTGACCTTACACAATGATACCTGTCGTGGGAACCGTAAGCCGAGACAATAAGACGGAGAGAGTTGGCATTGGGGATTGTGTTGATGATTGTCCTACCTTGCACATTATGATCATTGTGTGTGTGTGTGTGTGGGGGGGGGGGGGGGGGGGGCGGCGGTCTCTCCTTCCGTACTAAGGAATAGCTATGAATGTGTGAAAAATTAGGTTCTATATACGGTACTACACACTTGTTTAATACACTGAGTGAGAGAGAGAAAGAGAGATCTTTACATATATACACTGACCACACAGACATTATGATCCGAGCGAGGTAATCAGAACTTACTTCTAACATAGATAGTAAAACTCCAAATGTAAAAAAAAAACAAAAAAACACCAACGAGAGAGAGAGAGTGAGAGTGAGTGTGAGTGTGAGTGAGTGAGTGAGTGAGTGAGTGAGTGTGACAGAAAATTCAGTCACTTGGTTGCTATGAAAAATGTGCGGGATCGTCCGGAGTCGTGTGTAAATGAGCACCATTATATTTAAGCGAGAGAATCAGTGCGGCTTGCCAGAGTGACGCAGAGAGAGGAAAAGAGTGTGTGTGTGTATGATTGTGTAAGAGAGGGAGAGAGAGAGCGAGAGCGAGCGAGAGTGAGTGAGTGAGTGAAGTTGTTTGCGTGTGCACTTGAGAGTTTAAAGAGTATGTGTGTGTTGGAGAGAGTTTAAAGAGTGTATGTGTGTGTGAGTTTATTAAATGGATGTGAGTGTGTGTGTGTGGTAAATGAGTGTGTGTGTGTGACTATTGAGTGAGTGTGTGTTTCTGTAGGTGTTAATGTTTCTGCTTGTCCCTATCAAGGGGAGATGGGACGTTTTTCTAGATCCCCATCTCCCTCATGTTTAGCCCCATTAGTTTTCAGATTTTAAGATGTTTGCTCCATTAGTTTGTCAATTTTAAGACCTTCCGCCCCATTGCCTTATCAATATTAAGACCTTTCGTTTTGTTTAGGTGTCAATATTTTTCCTGGCGAACGATAGTGAGACTGTAATTTTGAAAGAATCTGTCTTCGGCCGTGAAATTTTTCTACCGAAAAATGTACGAATTAATCTAGACGGTGGATCTTATGGATGTCTGTTGAAGTTTGATGGAGGTCTAGAGAGAAAACTAAAAAAAAAAAAAAATAAAAAAAAATATATATATACGAACAAATAAATACGCCCATCCCCCTTTAATGTTTCTGCTTGTTCCTATTCATTATTCCGTACTAGGGTATGTGTGTGAAGGCTAACAATCTCTCCCCTTCTGCTTACGTTTGAGTGAGTGTGTGTGTGTGTGTGGGTGTGGGTGGGTGGGTGGGTGGGTGATATGGAAAGTGTATGTTTATATGGTTGTGTTTTATATATAGAGAAAAATAACTAAAAAAAATGTATGTGGGTGAAGGCTAACAATAACTCCCCCTCTGCTAACCTATCTCCACCTCTGTATCCCCCTGTAGGAGCAACTGCGACTCCTCTGCGGCCAACATCCTACGCGGCCACTACGAGCGACCCTACTTCCTGCCAGATGCCGCTGAATCCTCCAAGACCGACTGGATCTTCATGGGCACACCTGGCTTCGGGGCCCACCTGCACGTAAGTTCATGTATTGCTTTCTATCTGGTCCGACCCTGTTGCGCTCCATTAGTTTGGAGATTTTAAGACGATTTACATAATTAGTTTGGAGATTTTATGACGATTTACCCCATTAGTTTGGCGATAATAAGAAGCTTCACCTTCATATTCATGTGTCAAATTATCATTTTCTGGCCGAAAGATAGCGAGCTGATAAGAGGAAATCGGGCTTCGACTGGGACATTTTATTCTTGAAAAAAGTACATATTACGCTTGAAGAGGGTCTATTTGTTTAAGGAAGTCTGGGAAGGAGTTTTTGTTAGCCCAAGGGACAAACTTGGATACATTGCTAAAACGGCAAAAACAAGCAAAATCCTCAATAATAATCAAGCAACATATCCTATTAACCCACCTGACGCCGAACCAGACAGTGTTAATGGCCAGCTTCGGGTTATGCGTGGGGACACTAGTTCATGTTAGGGAAGATTGTGCAGTAAGTTGCGTATTAGAACCTAAAGTATGAACGATTATTATGGTGTCTAGAGGACCAGGGAATGCGGGGTGGTTGAAGCTCATAGTGGGAAAGAATCTTGGTTAGCTAGTAAATCAAGGAAGGCGTTTTGGTTCTAGCAGCATTAACCCGTCCAGTACTAGTGTCGTCCTTTTAACTTTATTCTGGCTACTATTAGACGACATTCTTCAGTTTAAATGGGGCCTCCAGCAATTAACAAGCTTCGAACTATCTCACTTAACCCTTTTTACTACCACATAATCTTCTCAAGCTTCACAAAATCGCCTAAATAGAGCTATCATAAAATTCAAAAGACATCGCTGGTACAGAAGGGGTTAATCTATATAGCTTATGATGGGAAGGACTCTAAGGTAGCTATAAAATCAAGTATGGTGTGGTGCTTCCGTCTAGAGCATTATCTACAAAGTTAGGTATGGTGAGGTGGATCTATTTCATGGTGAGACAGATTCCACATGAGATACAAGATACAATATGTGTGGTGTTTATGATCAGCACACGGTAGAAGGAGTTCCAAGTGAGTAGGGGATGGTTCACATTTTGGGTGATTTTTGCATGTATTGATTATTTTTCTAGTTTCCTCCCTAGGCCTCCATCAAATTTAAAAAAATCATCAATTAGATCCCCCTTCTAGATTAATTTGTACATTTGTCGGTAGAAAATGTTCAGGCCAAAGGCCGGTTCTTCCAACATAACAGGCTCACTATCGTTCGCCAGGGGAAAAATAGACACCTAAATAGCACGAAAGGTTTAAATATTGACGAAGAAATGGGGCGAAAAGTCTTAAAATCGACTAACTAATGGGGCAAACATCTTAACATCTGAAAACTAATGGGGCTAAACTTGACGGAGAAATTGGTCCAGAAAACCGGCCCATCCCCCCTTAACCCCTTCATTACCGTGACGTCCTTTAAATTTTACTCCAGCTGTATTTCGATGATTTTGTGCAGTTTTAGAAGGATCTGTGGTAGTAAAAAGGGTGAAGTTAGATCGTTCGAAGCCTATTAATTGCTGAAGTGAATCAAATCGTCTCATAGTAGCCAGAATAAAGTTAAAAGGACGGCTCCGGCACAGATGGGGTTAAGTCAGGATTATGTTTAGTATGGGTCAGTAGGATTGTATAGTGTTGTGTAGTGTTGTTGGTTCTTTTTCTTCTCCGTAACTCTTAGTTTACCAAAAGTCCTTCATAAAGCCAACTAGATTTGTTTAAAGGTAGAAAGAATCTACTAATTGTCGTTGTTTATTATATTTGAGAGAGTGGTTGGTCATTTTACTTAGTATAAGATATCCTTCCTACTCTGTATAGTGTATAACATAGTTTGTGTATAGTTATAACTGAATAACAAAGTCATCTTCTGGTGTAAGGGGAGATGGTTCACTTTTTGGGCGATTTTTGCATGTATTCATTATTTTTCTAGTTTCCTCCCTAGACTTCCATCAAATTAAAAAAAAAAACATCCATTAGATCCCCCTTCTAGATTAATTTGTACATTTTTCGGTAGAAACATTTCCCGACCAAAGGCCGGTTTTTCCAACATTACAGGCTCACTATCGTTCGCCAGGGAAAAATCGACACCTAAATAGCACGAAAGTTTCTAAATATTGACGAAGAAATGGGGCGAAAGGTCTTAAAATCGACTAACTAATGGGGCAAACATATTAACAATTGAAAACTAATGGGGCTTAACATGAGAGAGAAAGTGGTCCAGATAACCGGCCCATCCCCCCTTAAGGAGCTACTTTAGCTCTTATCTCTGTGGGTGTAGAATTGCTTATACACACCCCGACTTTATGATGACTGCTGGAAATTGCCTTGTCGGCCTGGTAAGTTCCAAAGTGCTGTGAGATGGTAATATGAGAGAGGAGAGGGTGCTAGCTTCACAGAACTACATTGCATTCGTGGAACTAAAACATTTAATTATAATAATATTATAATAAATAAATAAAGAACCTCTAGGCTCGTAAACTCCGAACTATTTTACTGCATATCAAATACGAAGGAAATCGTATATATAACAGAATATTAATGATGGCATTGAAAATTCAGAGGCCTGTACAATCAACTCTTAATGTTTTCTCCAATATACAGTGGATGAGAACCAGATCATGAAGACAACATTTTGTAATAATATATTTATGTTAACACACGCACACACACATATACTATATATATATATATATATATATATATATATATATATATATATATATATATATATATATATATATATATATATATATATATATATATATATATATATATATATATATATATATATATAATATATATATACAGTATATACTGTATATATATATAATTAATAAATTATGAACTTACAGACTCCTAACTTGACCAACTACCTACCGTATGTTCCTCCCTTACAGATTGACCACGTCGGCAACCCATCATGGCAGGCCCAGATCCGGGGGAGGAAGAAGTGGTGGTTGGAGCCGCCCCCAGAGTGCTTCGCTCAATGTGTGGCCATGGATGTCATAGTGGAGCCGGGAGAGATCAGTAAGTAGTGTGGGCTGAAGTAGAGAGTCTCGAGTGTTGGGTTGGGTGAGTGCAATGGTGTAAATGGTTGTGGTTAAGGGGACAGTGCTTATTTTGGGGGTATATTTATTTATATATTCATTTATTTTTTTAGTTTCCTCCCTGGACCTCCATCAAACTTAAAAAGACATCCATGGGGAGATCAGTAAGTAGTGTGGGTTGAAGTAGACGTCTTGAGTGTTATGTTGGGTGAGTGCAATGGTGTAAGATGTGTTGTATATGTTGGAGATGTGTTGTATGTGTTGGAGTTGTGTTGTGTGTGTTGGAGTTGGAGGTGTGTTGTGTGTGTTAGAGATGTGTTGTGTGTGTTGGGGATGGAGATGTGTTGTATATGGTGGAGATGTGTTGTGTGTGTTGGAGTTGGAGGTGTGTTGTGTGTGTTGGAGTTGGAGGTGTGTTGTGGAGTTGGAGGTGTGTTGTGTGTGTTGGAGTTGGAGGTGTGTTGTGTGTGTTGGAGTTGGAGGTGTGTTGTGTGTGTTAGAGATGTGTTGTGTGTGTTGGGGTTGGAGATGTGTTGTGTGTGTTGGGGTTGGAGATGTGTTGTGTGTGTTGGGGTTGGAGATGTGTTGTGTGTGTTGGGGTTGGAGATGTGTTGTGTGTGTTGGAGATGTGTTGTGTGTGTTGGAGTTGGAGATGTGTTGTGTGTGTTGGAGGTGTGTTGTGTGTGTTGGAGATGTGTTGTGTGAGTTGGAGATGTGTTGGGGTTTGACATGTGTTGTGTGTGTTGGGGTTGGAGATGTGCTGTGTGTGTTGGAGATGTGTTGGGGTTGGAGATGTGTTGTGTGTCTTGGGGTTGGAGATGTGTTGTGTGTGTTGGAGTTGGAGATGTGTTGGGGTTTGACATGTGGTGTGTGTGTTGATGTGTTGTGTGTGTTGGAGTTGGAGATGTTTTGTGTGTGTTGGGGTTGGAGGTGTGAGGGGAAGATCAACCACCGACACCCAACAAACCTACTCCACCAAATGTCACCGAACAACAATGCAGACTGTTTGGTGATTGCCCTGGACATTGCTCGTGTTATTGACCGAACTTGGTGTCAGGGTTTCTTTGCAAAGCTCCAGGCACTTGGGCTCAGTGGAAATGATCTAGCACTAATTGAAAACCTATCTGAAAGTATGTTCACTGTAGGTGTTTTTGCCTGGAGCCAAGTCTACCAGACACATACAGGAGGCAATGCAACACAGGGAAGTATATTAGGTCATCTACTGTGGAATATCTACTTCAAGAGCTTTCTCAACCTTGTTCCTGAAACTAATGCGTATGCAGATTATTGTACCTTAACAATAAAACCTCAAAACTAAGGAGGGCCTACCTGTAGTCATCAAAGCTAACCACAATTTTCAAGCATTGTATCTTGAGGGAATATTTGGCAAGTTTGCTTTGTTTAAAAAATACAAAACAAAAAAAGTGGAAATACCATAAGTTACCGGAAATCATGAGTTTAATCCTGGGTGTGTAACACTTGCATAGAGAGGATTGTGTAGGGATACTCATAGTGATATTTAATTTCTATATCACAATGGTTTCTTTTGTCCAGGGCTTAACTAAAAAAGTAGCCGAAAAATTTAGAGCTTTACCTTATATTGCAAGATTCCTTCACAATGGAAGCTGTACAGTTTTCTACAATGCCAAGCGCGCTCCCATCTTGAATACACACTTTTATATTGGTAGGAATGCCTACCTCCCCATCTATGTCTTCTGTATATGGTTGAAAAATGAACCTTCATCCTGATCGCAACCGTTGGAGCAGAACAAAGGCAGCAGCAGCCCCGACAAACACTCCACCACACACCAGATGTAGCAGCCCTCACTGGGTTGTACAGGACCAATGTGGAGAGGAGGCTACATAAACATCTCCAGGTCAATAAGGATGAGGCAGTCACCACTACAATAACTCTCCATCAATTCCTGCCCTTTGGTTATCACTTTGTCCGGGACCTCTCTCCACCAGCTAACTCTCAGCCCTCGAGCCACAATAATATGGAACAAGTTTGCACAAGTTCCCTCAGTCAGTTCAATATACTCAACTCAAGATATGAAGGTATTGACTCCCGACTGGTTGCTGGCTACGAACTCGCTGCTAGAAAATGAATGAAAGGAACACATGGACAATTGTGAATAGATTAAATTACCCTCCAATAATATAATAACATAGTGGAAATTGCATAATGAGGTTGGACTTTAAATGGGAAGGAGTCAAATTTGTTCCTTAGGTCCAATTACGTTCCACTACGTGCCCGCTATGCTTCTTGATTAATTTAGGCCCTAGCTAGTAGTTACGGAGAGAGAGAGAGAGAGAGAGAGAGAGAGAGAGAGAGAGAGAGAGAGAGAGAGAGAGAGAGAGAGAGAGAGAGAGAGAGAGAGAGAGAGAGTACAAAGGAGTACAAAGGAAATCAAGCAACAACAGATCTAGTGACCCTTCTAGGTTGCTTGTCCTCCAAAGCACCGAGGATCAAGTGTCCAAACAGTGGTTTAGAGTGGGTAAGGGAACATTGGAAAGGGAATTACTGCCCTGGAACTAATGTCCGTGGCAGGATTTGGAAGTTAGTAGAGGACAGATGGGTTAGTAACTGAGGGGGGGATAAAATAAAGTTATTAATTTACAAACCCAGTCAGTCGCGGGTTTGATGCGAGATATTTGTCTAGGCGGAGTTTAAATGAATCAACGGTGATGCAGGCTATAACGTTTCGAGGAAGCCCATTCCACAAGTTGACAACTCGATTGAAGAAGAAATTCTTAGATTCGTGCAAGTTAAAAGATTTACCAATAATTTTGCAACCGTTTCCCCGCGTGTAATTAGATTGGTCGATAGTGAAGTACGTACTACAGTTCATATTGTCGATGCCTTTGATGATTTTGAACACTTGAATTAAGTCACCTCTTAATCTGCGCTGGGTTAAAGGAAATAGATTTAATTCTCTAAGACGCTCTTCGTATGGTTTTTCTTTAGGCTAGGTATAATTTTGGTAACTCTACGTTGAACTCGTTCTAGCTTGTTTATATATTTTTGGTAATAAGGGCACCAGGATTGAACGCAGTATTCCAGAAGAGGGCGGACTAAGGAATTGTAAAGGGTTAGGATAACTTCTTTGGATTTATGCTCAAATGACCTGCCTATAAAGCCAATTATTTTGTTTGCCTTCTTAACAACTTCTGAACATTGTTGACTCTGTTTTAGGTTACTCGATGTTGTTACTCCCAGATCGGTTTCTCTGTTTACATTCTTAAGCTGAGTGCCATTCATCGAATAGTTTGCTTTCTCATTTAGGTATCCGATATATAGTACTTTACATTTATTCGCATTGAAACTCATTTGCCAAATTTGGGCCCAACATGACAATTTATCTAGATTGTGTTGCATATATTCAACTCGTTCTTTTGAGAGTACGCTATTTGCAATTTTTGTATAGTCAGCAAATTTTGAGATTGTACAGGTGAGACCCTCATCTATTTAGAGAGAGAGAGAGAGAGAGAGAGAAGAAGAACGCGGTGTGAGCTTAAGGGGAGGTTTTTAGTTTGGTCTCTAGCTATCCATCAAGCTTAAGATTACACCCCCTTGAGCCCCTTTCAAGATAAATTTGTACATTTTTCGGTAGAAAAATGTCCCGGCTGAAAGCCGGTTCCTCTTAAATAACAGGATCGCTATCGCTCGCCAGGATAAAATCGACACCTAAATGGCACGAAAGGTCTTAAAATTGACAGAAATGGGTCGAAAGTTCTGAAAATCTTCAAAATAATGGGGCAAACGTCTTAAAATTAGAAAAACAATGGGGCTAAAGATGAGAGAGAAAGGAGTCAAGAAAAAAATCCCTCAAGTGGAGATCTACCCTTAAGGGGGGAAGTTCTTTGTGGAGCGAGAAAGGAAGTGTTTTGAATCCACAAGAAAGGGACTGAATTTCCAAGTAAAAGGCAGAGAAAGTTGGTAAGGAGGAGAAGGTGTCGAAGAGAGCGAGAGAGCGAGAGAACATGTGTGTGCGTATATTTATGTGCGAATAAATGAGTATCTGAGTGTCCATATGTGTGTGTTGTGTTGATTCGTGTGTGACTGTATGTATGCGCTGGTTTGTTTGGTATGTACAGTATATGTATGTATAAGTGTACTGTCTGTGCGTGCGAGAGAAAGACAGACAGGATAAAAGAGATTGGTAGAAACGAGTATAAATCTTTCATTGCAGTAGGAATTTGAAGCAGGAAGGCGGAAGCAAAAACAAAGAGTGCCTGGAATGGGAATCAGGCAAGAGAGGACCATGGGAGTCATAGAGGTGGATAGGAAGATATACTGTAGAGAATGGTAACAAACAAATAGAAACGTTGATCCGTGAAGATGTTAAAAATGTGGTTCATATTTAGAACTATTTCATTACTCGTTTTTCCAGTCATGAATTTAAATAAAAATAGAAAACGTGAAGGCAAGATTCTGAGATTACTTTTGGCAAAAAAAAAACGTTAAAACAAGATTCTGATATTACTTTTGGCAAATAAACAAACGTGAAGGCAAGACTCTGAGGTTACTTTTGGCAAATAAACAAACCATTGGTGAAAACACCTTTTCGCAAGTTGTTTAGAAAGAGAAAGTATAAAACATATCCACTCGTATAGTTAGACCACTCATAAACATTTCAGTCTCACAATATAACAACTCTCACAATATATCCACTCCTACAATACATCCACTACTACAATAATTCCACTCTCACAATAAATCCACTCCTACGATATAACCACTCCTACAATAAATCCACTCTCACAATAAATCCACTCACAATAAATCCACTCCTACAATATATCTACTACAATATATTATCCACTCCTACAATATATCCACTCCTACAATAAATCCACTCCTACAATAAATCCACTCCTACAATAAATCCACTCCTACAATAAATCCACTCCTACAATAAACCCACTCCCACAATAAATCTACTCTTACAATAAATCTACTCCTACAATAAATCCACTCCTACAATAAATCCACTCACAATAAATCTACTCCTACAATAAATCCACTCCTACAATAAATCCACTCCTACAATAAATCCACTCCTACAATAAATCCACTCCTACAATAAATCCACTCCCACAATAAATCCACTCCTACAATAAATCCACTCCTACAATAAATCCACTCCTACAATATATCCACTCCTACAATATATCCACTCCTACAATAAATGCACTCACAATAAATGCACTCACAATAAATGCACTCACAATAAATGCACTCACAATAAATCCACTCACAATAAATCCACTCTCACAATAAATTCACTCACAATAAATCCACTCTCACAATATATCCACTCTCACAATAAATCCACTCACAATAAATCCACTCACAATAAATCCACTCACAATAAATCCACTCACAATAAATCCACTCCTACAATAAATCCACACACAATATATCCACTCACAATAAATCCACTCCTACAATAAATCCACTCCTACAATAAATCCACTCCTACAATATATCCACTCCTACAATATATCCACTCCTACAATATATCCACTCACACAATAAATCCACTCACAATAAATCCACTCACAATAAATCCACTCACAATAAATCCACTCCTACAATAAATCCACTCCTACAATAAATCCACTCTTACAATAAATCCACTCTTACAATAAAGCCACTCCTACAATATATTAACTCCTACAATATATCCACTCACACAATAAATCCACTCACAATAAATCCACTCTCACAATAAATCCACTCACAATAAATCCCCACTCACAATAAATCCACTCTCACAATAAATCCACTCACAATGAATCCAATATTACAATAAATCCACTCCCACAATAAATCCAATATCACAATAAATCCACTCACACAATAAATCCAATATTACAATAAATCCACTCACAATAAATCCAATATTACAATAAATCCACACTCACAATAAATCCAATATCACAATAAATCCACTCTCACAATAAATCCACACTCACAATAAATCCACACTCACAATAAATCCACTCCCACAATAAATCCAATATCACAATAAATCCAATATCACAATAAATCCACTCACACAGTACACTAAGCCGCTCCCTGGACTTCACAAGGGCAAGCTATGTAAACAACCACTTCTTAGAGTTTTGAGAATAGAGAAGCGAGAGTTTAGGAAAAGGGCTCGAGTTGAGAGAGGAAAAATAGAGATGGGTTTGACTACATTGGTTTGCTAGAGCTGGTGGGTACAACGATCCTGGCCCAGTGCAGACTAAAATATATCAATGTAACCTTTTCGACAGAAATACGTGTTTTGAAATTATATAGTATTATTGCTAATCTTTATCAAGACACTCGGCTTAAGATTTTTCAACATACACACCGTTAGAAGCTATAATTATGCAGTGATTCTTTACTATATCGGCACTCTTTATATTGTAGTCTGGTTAACTTACTGTATATCCTCGGGGAACTCTTTGTGGGAACCCTACATATTGCAAACAGTTTTACTACTCAATATTGGATTTTAGTTTTTGATGCTTGGATAAAATGCCGAATCCAGCCACACAGGTCTGTTGAGGGGGATTATTATATTAGTTATTGTTATTATTATTAGCTGAGGTACCCGGTGCTGCCCGAGGGAAAATCGAAGTTAGAACCTGTGTTGGCACCCCCTTAGTATGTATGCCAAGTATGGGCTCTCTAATCTTGAAACTGAGGGAGTGGAAGTACCTATTCTGGCAACCCCTTACTATGCATACCAAGTATGGGCTCTCCATCTTGAAAATTGAGGGAGTAGTTCGTGAACAAACACACACAATGTGCCCTTTATATAGTAGATTATTTGTTATTATTATTACTATTATTATTAGTAGTAGTAGTAGTAGTAGTAGTATCATTAATATAATATAATATATATATATATATATATATATATATATATATATATATATATATATATATATATATATATATATATATATATATATATATATAAATTTGTTCTTAATATTGACAGAAATGGAGCAAAAAGTGTTAAAATCGCTCAGCCTGTCTAACATAGTGTTTGTATAATTATACAGTATATATACACACGTTGAAAATATGTTTATGGCTAAATAATCATGTTGACTTTTACTTTGAGAAAGGTATATGGTAATCAAAGGGTGCATAAACATGGTTAAAGGTTGGTCCTATCAAAATGAGGGTTGAGTATCCCCTCTTATAAATTGATCTTTCATTATCTCTTACTTAAATCTCGGTACCACACGCGAGAATTGTCCTCCAATAATCTTCGCTAATTCTGGTCTGGCTATTATTTCAATACAGTTGTACAGTCAAGAGCATAAATGGCGACACACCCATTTGTAACAGTATCACCTATGTGGAGCTCGCCACTCTTGCTAGTGGCACCGAGTCCTTCATTGTTGTTTGAAAATTGGTGCAGCAGACTGTTCGAAGGGGCGGAGTGCTCCCATGCGAAGATGGGCTCGTCTGGCACTTTTTGTAGTTCGACATCGAGGGCTCTCTTGAAGCTGTCTAACGAGACTCCTCTCATGTCTCTTACTCGCCGTGGGAGTTTGTTGAAGAGACGAGCTCCTCTATGTGATAACCAGCCATCTCGCAAAGAGCCCATAGCACCCCGATTTTTCATCTTGGGGATATCGCATTCCCACCCTCTCCTATCACTGAACTTCATTGCTATTGGGGTATGTAGATTTGGTACAAAACCCTCTGCGATTTTCCACGTATATATTATTATGTATCGTTCCCTTCTACGTTCCAACGAATACAGCTTTAGTGATTTTAAACGCTCCCAATAGTGTAACTGTTTTAATGAGTTTATATGCGAGGTGAAATTCCTTTGTACACTTTCTAAGTTATTAATTTCACCTGCTTTGTATGGGGATGTTAATACGTTACAGTATTCTAGACGCGGTAGCACCAGGGATTTAAAGAGTGTTATCATAGGCAATTCACCGCGAGTTTTAAATGTATGTAGAATCCAACCTGTTAGCCGTTTCGCAGCTGCAACTTTGACCTGGTTATGCTCTTTGAATCCCATATTTTCAGACATTATCACCCCAAGGTCTTTCACATTGTCTTTATGTTCTATTATGCGATTGGATTCTGTTATGTAACTTGTGTTCTCTTTAACGAATTTATTATCTCCGTATCGTATTAATTGGAGTTTTTCTTCATTAAACTGCATGTTATTTTCCCTGGTCCACTGGAACACCTTATTTATGTCCTCTTGCAGCTGGCCCGTGTCTTCCTATGTCTTTACTATCATACTCAGTTTCGTGTCATCCGCAAAGGAGGATACTGTACTGTGTCTTGTATTGGCATCTATGTCACTTATTAGAATGAGGAAAAGAAGGGGCGCTAGCACTGTTCCTTGGGGAACTGAGCTTTTGACATCCGAAGGCTCAGATGTTACTTGGCTTACTGCTACTGATTGTTTTCGGTTCACTAGGAAGTTGTATATCCACCTTCCAATTTTACCTGTTATCCCTTTTACTTAAACGCCTTACGAGCGGGCCCGTCAGTTACTTCTACTACCCGCCAAGCGGGTGGTTTTACCCTAAACGACCTTGCTTCCGTGCTCCTTTTCATGCATAAACAAGAGCCAGAGTGTAATATAATTATGTATCCCTGAAAGGGCGATAATTGATCTTTCCAATGACACCAGAACCATCCTTCTACGACCACGCTTTCTCTTGCAACGATCGTGCAAGACGAAGGAAAAATCCCTAAAATACGGTAATTTCCTTACATAATTCCCTGTGTAGCGAGGCAGTGAGTGTGGGTGTGTGTGGAGGTGGGCCCAGTGTTGGCGCGGGAGCCGTGCTGAACGGTCAGAGCCGACCTACGCTCCTCCCACTGCTCGTCTCTCTCTCAGAGCCAACTATTGCTCAAAATTGCACACCGCCTTAAGTCGGTCCCCACCACATAGTCCTTTCTTCTCTAGACCGACTTAATTCCGGCGCCGCCAGACAAGGGTTAAGTTTGTGTGCAATAATAACATGATCACATTTATTAAATGCCTTAGTAAAATCGGTGTAAATGATATCCACGTTTTTCTTTTCTTCTAGGGATTTAAGAATTTTGTCGTAATGTTCCAACAGTTGCGAGAGACATGATCTTCCTGCTCTGAACCCATGTTGACCAGTGTTGTGCAGTTCATTTTTGTCCTTAAATGTTGTGATTTTGCCTCGCAGGACTCGCTCGAAAATTGTAATGATGTTGGAAGTCAGAGCTACCGGACGATAGTTTTTTGGTAGTGCTTTACACCCTCCTTTATGCAAAGGGGCAATTATTGCGTATTTCAAACTATCCGGTATTTCTCTAGTGTCTAGACTCCTTCTCCACGAGTCCGGGCCTGGTGCCGAGTGGGATGGCATGTTGGCGATGGCTTCTGCTATGTCTTTTGGCCCGAAATTAATATTCAGAATCTGGGGGGGTTTCCGTGGGGGGGTTATTCATGAAAAAATAATTTTGGTCTCGGATTGCTTTTGTTTCGTCAGGCTTACTGAAGGCTGTTTCATATTGTAGACGTACTAGTTCACTCATTTCCTGTTTGTCCCCTGTGAATGACCCATCATCTTTACTTAGTGGGCCGATGTTTGATGTGGTTTTAGTCTTATGTTTAGCATATGTTTAGCATATCGAACGTAAACGAGACAATACAGAACATTATTATAGCACAGATGCTTCAAAACTTGGCTTTAAAGGTTCACAGATTCGACCGGTGTAACCTTTGTTACGACTGAGGTTTAAATATATCAGGGCTCTTATTCATTGGACTAGTAATGGCATAAATGCTACAACGGAAAGCGCTAGATCCAACCTCTGATGTATATTCCCAGTGAACAAAGAACACAAATACTCTCCAGAGTTCTATATGCAATAATAGGTTATCAAACTCTCAATAAATGTGTGTCTACTCTAGGCTTAATGTTATGTGAAAACAGCCTATTACTACCTATAACCGAAGGTGCTTGGTTATGGTATGCAAAGTAAGGTGGTAAGAGAAGTTACAGCTTACGTTACTTTAATCAATAAATGTCAGGCACTCCTGCATGAAAGAAAGTGCACTAAAGTCCTTCAACACCAACAAGGAATCTTCTTTAAATGTTAGATGCTATCAAGATGCTCGAATCGGAAATGGAACCCAAAAAGGCAGGCAGCGGAACAATGCTCGTGCAGGCTATGCACACAAAAAGGCAGGAGATATAATGCAGTCGGAGCCAAGAATATCCTAAACGCCACAACAATAATAATAATCGCCACGACAATGCAGTATTCCTATCAACAAAAAGAGCCTAAGTTGTTTGTGTCTCAATACATCAAACTAGGCTGCGAAATGCTTGTGTAATCATAAACGGGTATGCATAAAAAGAGTAATTGGTTTAATATACTTAATGTCTACTGTGACTGATAAAGTCTAGCTAGAGTCAATGATACGAGATACTGGTGCGCATGGCATGCCGCATAGCCTAGTGCAAATCTCAAGTCTGTGCGTCAAATATTACGTTATAATGAAGGGTAGCTCTCTTGAGAAACCTTAATACCGAAGTATTAAGCGTTCTCCTGGCGTACCTCAAAGACAAACAACGAGCTTAGAACAGTGCAGAATGGTATAGGCAAAAAGCCCTCATTCGTGCATGCTCTACTCTCAATGGCACACAGACTAGAACTTACCCAATCAACTCCAGTTCTCAGGTATGTCGTGCAGCTTTTAACTAAAGCCAGCACCCATCGGAAACAATACCTTATAGTATCAGACTCCTAGTCTAGCATTATCTAATCCAGCAGAACCCTAATAATTATAGGAAGCGGTACTGAACAATATGAATGTCAACCAATGCTTCGTGATCAACTTATCTTAACCCTTTCCGACATATGACGCGATTTTGAGCCTATTAGGGATACTTTAAAGCCTTTGTTACCATCAAGGGTATTGAGAAACCTTTAGTTTAGTTACTTCAACCTCTGCAGTTGTCTTTGAGTTAGCTGTGGGCAGAAAACTAATTTTGGAGAGGTAATTATAAGAGAGAGAACTCTATTTCTTATTACTAATCTGGCAACCTCTGCATCATATGAGCTTGAAAGGGTTAACAACTAACATACATGGGTTATACAAGACCTTAACGCACAATACAACTGGCCAGCATGAAGCTGATTATGCAGAGTTAACCAGAGGGGGTATAATATTAATAAAAGGTGGTGAAAGATATGGAAAATGAGAGAGATGGGCAGAGGAAAAGGTTCTCAGGTGCAGAGAGGGGGGACAGATATCAAAGGGATAAGAGGGATGCTTCTAGAAACCAGATCTGAGGGAGAGAGTGGCAAGAGAGCTGTATATATACTAGCACTAGCTCCCACCGCGTAGTCAAAGCGGTAACAATTCCTTCAGCCAATACCAAAGAAGCCAGCCAAACATGACGTCACCAAGCATGGTAAAAAACTCCTCCAACCAATCCCCAAGAGGCCAGCCAGCCGTGACGTCATCGAGCATGGCAAAAAACACTACGCGCCTCCTCTCACTCTGTTCTACTCTCTCTCTCTCTCTCTCTCTCAAATCCTATCATTACTACTTAATGATAAAACATATACTTTGCAATTAAATATATAAAGCCTTGACATGGGCGAAAACAAAGAGCCTTTCTGGACTGCCCATGACATGAGCTTTCATATGAAATAAAGCACACAATAATACATCAACTGTAGCCACATCCACTGCCCTGGCGATCCTAGCGAGTCACTGTAGGACAAGCCATGCGGTTCTAACTGAGTGGTTAACGTCACACCTTATATATGCTGAGAACTGTACAATAGTGGCGATGGGCTGACCTATCAGAGTGAGACCTGAGCGATCTCTGCCATACCCATAGCTTACTCTGACTGTTCCTTTTACTTATATATTTTCTAGATCTCAAGTGACGGCGTCTCTTCCGTGGATTGACCTCCCAATCTACCAAGATTGGAAGCTAAAGCGTCACATTATTCCTTTGCCCCTCAACTTTCTCTTCATAATTGCTGAGGGGCACAGGGCCCTGGGTGGGGCTTTGGTTTCCCAGGCGTTTACGCACCCTCTCAGCTCCCCGCCATGGAGTGGCTTCGGTCACCCAGGCTTTATTGTGGTCGGCAGGGAGGGTTCTGTGGGGGCGCTCGTTTATGGCCTTGGCCTTACTCGGGGCCGTTCGGCCAGGCAGCTTGGGCAACAACAACAACTGTACAATAGTTTAGCTACCCAAAACAATCTACCCTCAGTTCAGGATAAGCTAAATGTGCAAAAGATTCCGAAAATGTTGCCTGGATAATTTTTGCTATCGAAAATTGACTTAAACGCCTCTCGTGTTGTACCTCTTTAGCATTTATGTTGGGAACCCCAATATTTAATACATTTTCTCAAACATAAATCAAAATCCCAACTGGGTTGTATAATCGTCTTAAGACTTTTAGCAGTGTAGGATATAATCAATATATGAATACATGGACATTTATGGGATATTGATGTACTGGTGTCTTTTGTTTATGAACGGGTGAACAATTGAACATGAACGAAGCGTTATGTTATTGTGTTGTTAGTTAATTGAAATGAATGCATTATTAATGCTCTTGTATTTATGAATTAATAAATGTTAACAAATACAATATTAATGCTTTGTGTATACTGTATATGAATACATTATTTAATTAATGCAAATGCCACATTTATATATATTTTGTTTTTGTATGAATGGCAGTAAATAAATAATTACAATGTAAACATAATTACCCTTGTCAATCAGATGACAATAATTTCTTGACCCTGTGCAGTGCCCATATGTTTATCTGTTATCGAGATGCTTTTAATTATCTTATATTATATAGTGTATGTGTATTTTAACAATCTATGCACTAGGTTAAGGTTTTATTATATGCTTGTCATTATATGCTCCGAAATCTTAGCACTAATACAGATACACGTAGGTCTGTAACAGTCGGACGTGGGGCCAACTGTACGGACGATAACCAAGGCTATAACAATAATTAATGTTTGTTTTGTTTACAGTCGTGCTGGACACCAACATCTGGTACCACAAGACGCAGATCGTGTCTCAGGAGCTCAGCATCACCATCGGATCAGAGTACGACTAAATAGATGGAAAACAAGCTAAATGTAATCCATAAGTAATTTTGATTAACGTAAAGCATTTGATAGGGAAAACAAAATGCAGTATGATTTTGGTATATACTGTATATATATAAAACAATGGTTTACATTTTTGATGATGCAGTATTATTTGAGCAAACAGATTGTTAAATGATTCAAAATATTAAACAATGAACACACAAAACAGGGAATTGTGATTCGCATAATTTAACTAATACAAACAAAAAATCTAGAACAAAGCACAAAGTATTATTTTGATAAACCGAAAACACTGATTGAACAAAGAGTGGAGTATGATTTGTATTATACAGAACATATTATCATTAATATAATTTTTCCGATGGTAAAATAATTAAAATCGCTCTGAAATCTTTGAGAAAATATAATTATTATTACACAGACATCGTGTCAAAGGAAGCCAGTGTCACCATGGTATCAGAGTACAATTAGAGCTGAATGAGAGCACATAAAAGTGCATAAAATATGATTACAGAAAACATTGAGAGAGCAATGACAATATTTATATAGTTTATATGTATAGGTTTTATATTGGGAGAACAAAATGTATAGTGTAATTTTTTTTTTTTTTTTTTTTTGACACTAAAAAAAAAAATATATAATTTCAATCGCTTCAGAAACTATTGATTGAAAACATAATTGTTCAAGGAATTCGGCATCCTCATCGGGTCTGAGCACGACCAGAGAAAAGGAAAGAAACCATGATACAAAACAATAAATTAACATTTTGATAAACACGTTAAGCATATGATCAGGAAAGTAACCGATAATTAGTTCGAGTATGAGAGTGTTAACATGTAAATTGGTAAAACAAAGAGCAACTGCGGTCGAAAACGCAGCATACAATATGATTTGGGCTTTTATTTATTTTTATTTTATTTTTAATGCATAGAACATATGATCGGAAAACCAGCATATAATAATTATGTTAAAGATATAACAGAAAATATTGATCGAGCAGATAGTGCATTATAATTTTGTGACATTGACATTAAGAGGATAACATAATTTTTATATCTCAGAAATCTTAGATTGAACAAGGAACATAATATTATTAAGTTAACGCGTACGAGAAGAGCCTATTTTTTATAACTGATATTTGTTATTTTTTGTTCTTATGTATTCTTTTTATATTTGTTGTAATCGAAAACACGTCATACATCATTATATTGATATAGCAGAAAACATTGATGGAGCAAAGGTCATAAAGTATAATTTTGATACTACTGAAATTGTTGATGGAACAAATGGAAAGATCTATTATTGGAGACGAAAAAAAAACACCATGATTTAATTTGCTCAGAAACCATTAATCGAACAAAGAAGAAAACGAAAATCAGCGACACTAAAGTGAAGAGGATAACATAATTTAAATATCTCAAGACACCATTGAGTTCAGTATTATTTTTACTGCACATGATAATTTGTCCGATATTTTAGAGCTCAGAAACGTCCTGATCCAAGCCTTTAATTTCAAGCTTGGTTCAGGGACGTTAATAAGTACCGTCGTGGGCATGAATACTTGAACACCTTCCTATGATACTGAACAATAAGTAGTGATAACCAGCACCTCCATCACCACTTTACCAAAATACTTCGTCGTTGTATCATATTTGTTCGCCTAACATTGTACAGAAATTCCTGTCCACGACTGTACATTCACAACCACAAAAAAAAAAAAAAAAAAAAAATATTAATTTGGCCGTGACTAAACTCATCACTCTTTCATAATAAACTACTTGGTTTCATTTATCAGTGGTAAAGCATTCATTTTATTCCCAATGCCTTCATTAATCTTACTAACATTACACAACCTTACTGTTTTCATTAAATGTCTACCATATGAACTAAAAGTTGCTTTTTTTGTAAAGTAAGTGAAACAAGTTTAGTTTATCGACTATTTTGATTCATGAGTTTTGTAAAATATTGAATCGAATTACTGTTAGACCTACAATTGTATAACTGGTCTTTCAAAACAATATATCTACAAAAATGACAAAGTAAATGAAGGAGATGATATGCCCTACTATGACTACAAATTACCAAAATATATCTGACATTATATTTTAATAGTGTGCCCTTCCATGATTATCAACCACTACGAAAATGTGTTTATAGTTACTATATATTATATAAACATAATCCCTTCTGTGGATATAAATGACCAAACGGGTACTCTCTCCATTGACTTCTTTAAATCACAATTGTGTACTATATTAGAAAAGTAGAAAGGACTGTACCTCCCTTTTCTTAACCAATTCACAGTACTGTATATCCCAAACTTTCGCTTGGTCAAAGTTGTGGAAATTATGTTAATGCTGCAACATATAAGAAATTGATATATATTTTATACTATTGGATACAATGACCTCGTTTTGCAATTCATTTTGGCTTTCATTAAACGATGATTTTGATTAAGATGGATCTGGGGAAGTTAACGAGTTGACAAAGGTATTTATACCTCTCTGATGTCAAGAGTTATTTTAATCTGAATTAAGTAATCTAATGTTAACCAGAATACAATGAAAGAGGCTTCACCGTATTGAGGGGTTAGTGAAAATATATAATCATTTATTACCTTAAGCATGTGAACCAGAAGGCTGCTTGACTGTATGTATCCTTTTAACTCCCTCCAGAGGATTATATTGAACCAAGATATACTTCATATAGGCAGTGTCAGCTGAGGAGGTTGCAACGCCTTTATTAATTAGGTTCCTGCATAAACGTAATATATCGTCTGCCGGTAGCAAACATAGACTACTGACCTCCCTGGTGAAAAATATAAAGAACTCGATGAAGAGAGTACCACCCCCAATTCTATATCCATAGTTATTAGACTATATAAATTGTGTGTTCAACTGTGGGTCACGTAAATGCCTATAGCAATCTGTGTACTGTATGTGTTCAAACTAGTCCACATATTCTAGTAAAGGAGGGGGGTTGGGGGGAGTTAGTTTACTCCCTAGACCTCCATCAAGCTTACACAAAATACACCCTGAACCCCCTTGGAGATGAATTTGTTAATTTTCCGGTAAAAGTATGTCACGGCCGAAGGCCGATTGCTCCTAAATTGTAGGCTCACTATCGATTGCCAGGTAAAAATTGACAACTAAGTGACACGAAAGGTCGTAAAATTGACAGAAATGGGATGAAAGTTCTTAAAATCTTCAAACTAATGGGTCGAACCCCTTAAAATCTAAACTATGTGTGTCTAAGCACGAAAAAAACCTGAAGTGAAAATCTCCCCGCGCTGCTTTTGTCGTGTATCTGATATTTTTGACAGTTGAACCCATAATTTTGGGAGTGTGTATTTGCCTGTGATTGTACGTCTAGTCAAACACTCTGATCATACAGATGTTTTAAAAGACGCTGTTGCTGATGTTCTGTGTGCCTGTGTGTGTGTCAGTGTGTGTGTGTGTAGGTGTGGGCAGGATCCATTAGAATACTCTTTTGGATCTTGAGTGTGTCTATGGTATATTTTTGCATCAATAAAATGACGTTGGCATCAAATAAGTGTTTTATTAACCTTGTGTGTGTAATGTCATGTGATCTCTCTCTCTCTTTTCACAGTAGGCCTAGTTTAACCAGACCACTGAGTTGTGATCTTTCAAGTATGAAGAAATATACGACTTACAACACAAGGAAATATGTAGTTTATTATTCTTTAATATATTTGCAACTGTTTACTGATGCTGGTATCAGGTGGGTGTGTTATTGCCTTTTATCACCGTGTTCACCAGAGTTGGCATTGATTAAATAATGTTCATGCAATCAGGGATTTGTTCCGGCTAAATAATTTATGATTTTTGTTCAATTATCATTTATTTATTTGATATTTTCAATCCGAACCTTGATAACAAAAACAAATATTGATTTATATGTTTGTAAGCCAATACTTGACATTAACAGAGAAGGATCGATCATCATGCTTTATTTTTTCAGTAAATTATATATTTGAATCATCATTCGTGAGAATTGGACAAATATAGCGAAAAATATTCATCAACTTCATCAATCAATCCCTAATAATGTAAGTTACTTTAAACAATTATTTTCACTCCAAATATATCTGTTATCCTTATATTTGGAAACTCATTACGCCATCAGCCATCAGGACTATACGGCTGGGAAAGTGTAGATAGCAGAGAAGGGGTGTTGCAAATAGAGGTAGCTGTTATAGTGAATTTGTGTTGTGTGTTGTATTAGTCTGTATACGTCGTCGTTCTTTTACAGCCACTCGTGAGGGACTTGGTGAGGCTGGGTCTGTATTAGGATGTTTACAGCGTCTGCAGGTTGATCCGGTGCGGCTGTGTATCTCTTCATCATGCCCTTCCTTCATCGTATTCAATCACTTTAATTGCCCTTTTTTCTGATCCGTTCTTAATTCTGAGTTGGTGCCATATGGTCCCTGTCACCTGTCACTAGGAGTTCCTTAACCCATACTGTACCGGTGACTTATTTTTAACTGTATTCTGGCTACTATTAGACGATTTCATGCAGTTTAAAGTGGGCCTCCAGAAATTAACAGGCTTAGAACTATCTCTCTTAACCCTTTATACTACCACAGATCCTTCATAAACTGCACAAAATCGTCTAAATATAGCTACAATACAATTAGAAAGACGTCGCCGGTACAGAATGGGTTAATGTTATGTAATGTTTTGCAGCAGTGGGCGGGAAGGGAGATAGGGGTACTAGGCTATTATAGAACCCTCACAGCATGGTCAGTATATGTGAGGGTATCTGTATATACTGTATATATAGTTGATTGTATGATACTCCTGCTGCTTGGTCCGACATCTGTGAGTTACATACCCTTCATCGGTTTCCTAGTACAGTTGACTCTTTATAACTGTCTGATCCGACGTATTGTGAGTTATTATGATAATGGGTTATACATAATTTTGTTTAATTATCATACAGGATTTTGCTTGCTTTTGCAATTTTCGAGCAATATATTTTAGTTTTCCCCCTAAGCTAACAAAAAAAGCCTTTCCATCCTTGCTTCACGTTAAAGATAATTCCTACCCCTACCCACTTCAAGACAAATTTTGAACGTTTTTTCGATAGACAAATGTTCCGGCCGAAGGTCGGATTCTTCTAAGTAGCAGGCTTAAGACCGTCTTGAGATCTATAGAGGGTAAGTACTAGATAAATTGACTTATTGCAGGCTATAAGCCAATTGAAGCCATAAACATCGATATCAAACAGAAACTAAATAATATTGAACGCTGCTGATGGATGGGAAGTATGTTGAATTTGATTTATTTTTTTTATAAATGCATTCCAACCGTATTTTAGCTAATAATTCTCCTAAGTATCGATGTTTACAACTCCAACTTCTTTATAACATGAAACTCGTAAGTAGTCAATTGATCTAGTATATACCCTTTACTAATACGCCCCTTGACGTGGTTGGGGGGCTTCGGGGCCGGCGACTGGGGCTTGATGGGAGAGAGACTGGGATTTTTCCTTTCCCTCTCCCCTCGAGCTTTTGTCGTTGGCTTGATTAATTTTGCGTGTTTTTTGTTATTCCTCTTTCTATGTTTTTCCCCTTCTCTTCTTATTCTGTCCCATTCAATTGTCCTCGGGCAGCCTATATCACATGCCTCCCTGGCCTGGCTAGGTAGTATGCTCCTGACCTGATTTGCATCTTTGGTTGCTGATGCGACCGAGCTGGCTTGATTCCGCTCAGTAATGCATTTTTTGCATCTCGCTGTGATTATTTTTCTACCTTAGTCCTGATCTTTCATTTTTCGCCCTTGATCACTTCTTGGTTGGTGCTGCAGTGTAGCAGTTCTTGCCTCATCCTTCGGCCCTGCCCTTTAAGAGCTCTGCTGTGGAGCTCATGTGGTCCGGCTGAACTGATGAAATGGCGAGAAATGTCTGTGCGTCTTCGCCTTCCTAGATGTGTTCACCTCCTGCCCTTCCCTATCTGTATACTTTGACTTGATTAGATGTCCATCTTGATCTAATCCTTCGGGCCAGCCCTATGAGAGTTATTTAGTAGAACTCATTGGTCTGGTAAAACTAATATATACAAAAAAAAAAAAAAATATATATATATATATATATATACAGTATACGCTCCTTACAAGTATCTAGATGTCCTTGCTAAACTGATTACAATCGTCTACTCTGGTCAATTTATCCTCTGGCTCCCAGACGTCCTTGCTAAGCTGAATATACTAGTCAAGTAATGGCCAGATTTGAAGGCTAACGTGGCGCCATCGCACTGAAGGGGTTAAGGGGGAGGTAGTTGCTATTTCTGGACCCCCTTCTCCCTTATGTTTAGCACCATTAGTTTTGACATTCTAAGACGTTCACCCCGTTAGTTTTTCGATTTTAAGACCTTTCGTCCCCTTTCTTTATCAATAATAAGACCTTTCCTGTCGTCTAGGTGTCGAATATATTTTCATGGCGAGCGAAAGCGAGCCTGTAATTATGGAGGAACTGGCGTTTGGCCGGGACGTTTTTCTACCGAAAAATGTACAAATATATCTCTAAGCGGGATCTTGAGGATAATTTATTAAGCTTAATGGAGGTCTATGGAGGAAACTAAAATTATAATTAATGAATAAATAAACTAATAAATAAACCCTACCCCTTAAATGAATTGCGGACCAAGTTCTTTCAAGCGAATATTCATTTTCCAGATATCAAAGGACTTTCAAAAAGACTCATTTCCTGCTAATCGTTTCCCTAAGGTACACCTAGATTAAACAGTTCAAAGAAAACCTATATGAGAAACTATGTAATTTTATTCTTTCAGTATCATGAGGATTTTTCACTATTCTGGCTTGCATTACACGATTTTACTCCGGTTTGGAAGACCCTCTTGGGATCGAAGAGGACATGTCTATCATAATATTTTCTGAGGGAGCGATAGCGAGCCTGTTGCTCAAAAGAAATCTACCTTTGGCTGGGACATTTTTCAATCGAAAAATGTACAAAAAATAGCTCGAATGGTGTCTGAGTGAGCTTTTCTCTCTATCTCTCTCTTTCTCTCTCTCTCTCTGTTTTTAAGGAAGCCAGGGAAGGCGTTATTGTTAGTTGAAGGGACAAATTAAAATACATTGCTTGTAATTGGCAAAAACAAGCAAATTGGTCGGTATGCGTGTGGCCAATATTCTTCCAGTGTTGCTGTGGTAGGCACGGAGTGCAAAGCACAAGTAGACTACATTTTAGGACACATCCACCTCTTACGGATACACCTTCCAAAATAGTCTTATGTATAAGCTCACAGGACAGGTAGCAATATTGCCAACATAATACTGTTAAGCCCTGTCCACACTATCGGGCAGTGCCCGTCGGGCACGAGTGTAAAGCCCGACATCGAGCACGTTGTGGCAACTTTGACAGGCAAACCAGCGAATTGCCCGTGCCCGTCGTTGAGCGAAATCACCAGACACTGCCTGGTGGTTTGACGGTAGCGACCCTGCCTGTACACACCTACATGTAGGCCCCCCCCCCCCCCCCCAGGCTGTCCGTAGCTCACAGTCTACCACTGGTGGTGGGTGTTCTGTGTACTGTACACTAAATGGTAGCCCCCCCCCCCCCCCCAGGCTGTCAGTAGCTCACAGTCCACCAATGTTGGTGGGTGTTCTGTGTACTGTACACTACATGGTAGCCCCCCCCCCCCCCCCCTGCCCGTAGCTCACAGTCTACCACTGGTGGTGGGTGTACTGTACACTACATGGTAGGCCCCCCCCCCCCCCCCGGGCTGTCAGTAGCTCACAGTCTACCACTGGTGGTGGGTGTTCTGTGTACTGTACACTACATGGTAGGCCCCCCCCCCAGGCTGTCAGTAGCTCACAGTCTACCACTGGTGGTGGGTGTTCTGTGTACTGTACACTACATGGTAGACCCCCCCCCCCCCCAGGCTGTCAGTAGCTCACAGTCTACCACTGGTGGTGGGTGTTCTGTGTACTGTACACTACATGGTTATTATGTCTAGCCCTCCGTCCACGTGCACCAAAGAACCTCTAAACATTCACTGATCTAGACAAGATACCCTACAGTTAATTGACTTGTACCGCCAACATCCGTCCCTATGGAACGTCAAAAGTGATACATACAAAGATAGATAAACGTGCAGCAGCACTCATGGTAATTGTAGAGGAGATACGGAAGACTAGTGCTACCAAACGTAATGAAGCCATACAACTCTTAAATTCTGATCTAAATACTATTTCCAATTGGGGCAGAGAAAACCTTGTTAACTTTAATGCTTCCAAAACTCAATTTCTCCATCTATCTACCCGTCAGGATCTCCCAGCGGACTATCCCTTATTCTTCAACAATACAAAAATCAACCCTTCATCTTCTCTCAATATTCTTGGTGTCTCTTTTTCTTCTGCTCTCATTTGGAAGGACCATATTACCAGTCTTGCTAAGGCAGCCTCCCAGAAGCTGGGTGTGCTCAACCGCCTTAGGGGGTTCTTTTCCCCTGCACAGCTTCTTGCTCTGTACAGGGGCATAGTGCGCCCTTGTATTGAGTATTGTTCACATGTGTGGGGAGGTTCCTCTCACACCGCTCTCCTAGACTGAAAGGAAGGTCTTTCGTATCATTAACTCCTGTCCACTCACCAACTCTCTGCAACCTCTCTCTCTCCGCCGCAATGTTGCATCTCTCTCGCTATTCTATCGCTACTATAATAATCAGTGTTCCTCAGAGCTATCCCAGTGCATACCACCTCCTTTACGTAGGGCACGTGGTACCCGTCTTGCAACTCAATCCCACCCCTACTCTGTGCAACTCTCCAACCCAAGAGTGAAAAGTTACTCTCAAACTTTCTTCTACTCAACAGCTGAGCTCTGGAACTCTCTCCCAGAATCAGTTTTTCCTGCTTCCTATGACTTAAATTGCTTCAAACTCCGTGTGTCCAGGCATTTTGGCTCGAACGTCCCTTGATTTTGGCCCTGTCACTCTTTCAACTATGGGGGAGGCACTCGCTATAGGCAGTTATGCCTTTTGCCTCCCTCAATCACATAGACAAAAAAAATATACCACAAGGGACATAAAGCGGAAAATAGAAACTCTACGAAATCAACATAGACGTGAAACGTGATTGGTACATAAATCCCAGAAGTCAGAGCTGGAACGGACGAAACATAACTGTTCTACAAGCCCAAATTATGGTGTTATAATGAACTCTGATTCCTCAATTATAGTGACACAATCAGAACGTCTGTGTCAACCATGAGTACTGGTACCACGGACACTACCCACGATATAGCTGCGGATGGACAGTCTGTTCAACAGGTATGTACTGTACGTAAGCTCTCTCTCTCTCTCTCTCAAAACATATACACATGATCCAACCCCCGACAAAGTTATTACAAATCCCCCGCTGCCTAACCCCACAACAAATGTCATGATTCAATATGCCTTTATTAACTGCACGGCCAATATCAACCAATAAATAATTATAAACTTGATAAATTATGCTCTCCTCTAACAAGTGGAGAATCATTGCCAATTAAGAGGCAGGCCGGGGTATATACAGTATATATTCCATGGACTGCAATACCACTTAGTGAAAATGTTTACGTCGGGTTTATTAAAGTTTACAATGTTGGTCTGGTTTAATGGGAACCGTCAGTAAACAGACTAGATAGATAATAATAATTATTATTATTATTATTATAATAATAATAATTATTATTATTATTATTATTATTATTATAATGTTTATTATTGCAGTGGGTGTTATTTATTAGGGGTATTCTGCAGAACAACTCCTCGATTACAGGATTCCTGTCTCATGGATTTTTTTTTTTTTTCGCTCTTACCTTACTCCGGGGACCTTAGTGATGTGCGGATAAGTGCTACTTTTCTTATTTTGCCAATTTGATTTTCACTCCCCTATAACATTATCAGTTATTTTTGTACAGCTAGTCCAGGACACTATGTTTACATTCTAGCCTCCTTGGAGGCTCCTCCCCGATGTTTAGTAGCCAATCAGAGTGGAGCTTCACCTACAAGAAGTCGGTACATTGTTGTTGGTACTTTCGTGTTATCGACAGCCAAAGCTGAAGATTGCAGAGTAAACGCCATAGACTTTAACCCACCAATTTTTGTTATAGTTTTCATACCGAATCAGCGGGGGGGGGCAGCCCCCACCCATAATACTAAGATAGGTTAGGTAAGGTTGTTAGGTTAGGCTAATGTCTTTTCAAAGTTTACTAAATCGAGTAAACTCTTAGATTGTTGGGGCATCTGAATTACAATTAACAATGCAAATGCTAATAAAAAGTGCTTTCCTCACTTTCTAACAATAAAATACACACTTACTAAGCATTAAAATACAAAATAAAATAAACAATAACAGGAGTTGTAGTTATGCAGAACTACCCTCATCATATGGTATCTATTCGATTTACGTAACAAAATGTCATTGTGGTTATATAAAGGCTGATAGAGTGTGTTGTGGGCTGTATATCTCTCCAGCAGGCAGGGAGGGAAAGAGTGATGGGGACAATTGAGTTATGCTGGCCCTTCAGGAATCCCGGCCACCCTTGCTTGGTATTCTATTGTCCGGCCCCTGCCCTCCATATTTCCGGCCTCCTTCCCTGTCCCCCTACCCCAGCACCCCTACCCTGCCTCCCATCTCTCCGGCCTCCTTCCCTGTCCCCCCTACCCCAGCACCCCATTTATCCGGCCTCCTTCCCTTTCCCCCTACCCCAGCACCCCTACCCTGCCCCCCATCTCTCCGGCCTCCTTCCCTGTCCCCCTACCCCAGCACCCTTCCCCTGCCTCCCATCTCTGCGGCCCTCTTCCCTGTGCCCCCACCCCCGGCCTCCTCCCCTGCCCCCCATCTCTCCGGCCTCCTTCCCTGTCCCTCTACCCCAGCACCCCTGCCCTGCCTCCCATCTCTCCGGCCCCCCCTACCATGCCACTTATGTCTCCGGCCTCCTTCCCTGTCCCCCTATCCCAGCACCCCTCACCTGCCTCCCATCTCTCCGGCCCCCCTACCATACCACTCATGTCTCCGGCCTCCTTCCCTGTCCCTCTCCCCCAGCACCCCTGCCCTGCCTCCCATCTCTCCGGCCCCCCCTACCATACCACTCATGTCTCCGGCCTCCTTCCCTGTCCCTCTCCCCCAGCACCCCTGCCCTGCCTCCCATCTCTCCGGCCCCCCCCCCCTACCATACCACTCATGTCTCCGGCCTCCTTCCCTGTTCCCCTACCCCATCCATCCCTGCCTCCATCTGGTACCTTATCCCCTGCCCTCCGTCTCCCTGACCGCATTTCTTCGGCCCCCCATCTCCCCAAAGTCCCTCATCTCTCCGGCCCCCATACCCTGCCCCTCATCTCCCCAGTCCCCCTACCCTGTCCCTCATCTCTCCAGCCCCCTACCCTGTCCCTCATCTCTCCAGCCCCCTTACCCTGTCCCTCATCTCTCCAGCCCCTCTACCCTGCCCCTCATCTCTTCAGACCCCCTACCCTGCCACTCATCTCTCCAGCCCCCCTACCCTGTCCCTCATCTCTTCAGACCCCCTACCCTGCCACTCATCTCTCCAGCCCCCTACCCTGCCGCTCATCTCCCCCCTCCTTCGCTGCTCCCTGCTCAGCACCCCTACATCCATCCTCCCTGTCCCCTCCCTTGCCTCCCATCTCTCCGGCCCCTTTCCCGGCACCCCTCTATACTAGCCCCCAGCTTTGCTATGCTATGTTGACAAAATAATGGGCTAGTGTGCTCTCACTATCTAACTCCCGATATGATCCTTATCATCGGGGTATGTGTTAGAAAACTAATTCTGGTTTCACATGTAGTACTATTTTTGCAACAATGTTTACTTTACATTCGGTGTTTAAAGTTTGTATGTATGTATGTATGTACTCAGGCACATACCCCATAGCTGAGGGTGGCCGACTTGAGACAGTATATTAATAAAATAATTCCAAATCGCCTTAAACTTAATTACACAAACAAGCAAATGACACGGAAACAATTCGTCTAAATCCGAGAAGGTGAACTATGGAAGTGTATGTTGAGAATGGGAGACTTGACGGGATGTGGTAAGGCATGTAAATGAACGAAAGATATCTAATATCAGGTAGGGTATGGAATCTAACACATTATATACAACATTTTAAGTGAAGTAAAATATCAAGTAATGTAATACAAACAAAGTAATGATAGGCAGTATTTTATGAAACTTACAATATCAAGAAAAATTCAATAAATTAATAATGATGAATAATACAATAGGTGGGCAATAACATAACGCCTAACTAACTATAGGTAATACAATAGGTGGGCACTAACATAACGCGTAACTAACTATAGGTAATACAATAGGTGGGCAATAACATAACGCCTAACTAACTATAGGTAATACAATAGGTGGGCAATAACATAACGCGTAACTAACTATAGGTAATACAATAGGTGGGCAATAACATAACGCCTAACTAACTATAGGTAATACAATAGGTGGGCAATAACATAACGCCTAACTAACTATAGGTAATACAATAGGTGGGCAATAACATAACGCCTAACTAACTATAGGTAATACAATAGGTGGGCAATAACATAACGCGTAACTAACTATAGGTAATACAATAGGTGGGCAATAACATAACGCCTAACTAACTATAGGTAATACAATAGGTGGGCAATAACATAACGCCTAACTAACTATAGGTAATACAATAGGTGGGCAATAACATAACGCCTAACTAACTATAGGTAATACAATAGGTGGGCAATAACATAACGCGTAACTAACTATAGGTAATACAATAGGTGGGCAATAACATAACGCCTAACTAACTATAGGTAATACAATAGGTGGGCAATAACATAACGCCTAACTAACTATAGGTAATATTTGGAGCTGTAAAATTAGGCGAAGTAAATAACTAACTCATGATGAAGTCATATTTGCAGGGAGCTGTAATACCAGTGTACAGATAAAAACAAAAACACAGACACATGTAAACATACACGGAGTCTCGCATGAATACACACACACACACACACACACACAGATGCCTAATGACCTGATCAACGCCCTATGTTATATATACACACATACACTATAGCCAACATCTTAGGACAGATATACTGTATACACACAAACATACAAAAAGACTGAAACAGAGAGTCAAAGAGAAAAATAAAAAAAAACAATGGAAAGAGATAAAACAGAAACAGAAAGACAGACAGAAATTCAAATTAATAGAGAGACAGAAACACAGGAAAAAGACAGAGGTAGAGAGAGACAAAGAGACTGAGATAAAGAAAGACAGGTAGAGAGACAGAGAGACAAACATACAAAGATAAAGAAAGACAGACAAAGATGAGAGACAAAGAGAAAGGCAGAAAAAGAGACAGAAAGAAAAAAAATTAGAGAGAGAGAGAGAGCGAGACAGATATAGGAGCCCAATGACCTTTACACATTGCTGTCCGTTTGATCCCTATACAACCAAATCAAACATATGGCACACAGACACAGACATGAACAAACACAGACATATATACAGAGAGACCCAGGGAAAGGAACATAGAGAGACAGATGGTACATCTAATTCTGCTAAGGACTTCATCCTCATGCACTAATCCTGGATTTGGCATGTCACCGGTATTTTGAAGACAAAATAGTAATTTAAAGATTTAGCTATATCAGTGTCCGAGGTTTGTAGTTGGCCTGTTGAACCCTTTAGAGGTCTAATGCTATTTTCGAATGGCTTCCTACTGTTCACATAGCTGAAGAACTATTGACGAATCTCTTTGCAGAAGGCTGCAAACCCAAGTTCTTCATTCCATTTTGCTTCCTTTATAAGATATTCCATTTTCCTACACATATGAATGCAGCTTGTTGATACATAACCTGCTCTTTGAATGAGCACCAAATCGCATTAACATCCTCACCCTCAAGTCTGATCTGGGATAAGCTTTGCCGAAACATTCAAAACTGGCTCGACAGAAATCTAGTTTCCTACTTTGAGGATTGTTGAGCCTGCTGCAAAACGTGCGAAGAGAGACCCTAACTAGATTGTGGTCACTATCTCCACGTGATTCCCTAACAGAGTTGCCTATATTGAGGTCTACTCCTAACAATAACAGAGAGAGAGAGAGAGAGAGAGATTGATTAAGAGTAAAACCCAATGACCAGAACATGGCCGCAGGTTTGATACCAGCATCATCAAGTCAACCATATGACACGTTCCGGGAAGCGATGAAAGCAAAAGCACCAGCCGACAAAACGGTTCGACGGTGATGTGAAAAATTAACTGTGTTTTCGGTAATGTTGGAGGTTATTCGGGCGTGAGAAAGAGAGAGAGAGAGTGAGTGTGAGTATGAGAGAGAGAGAGAAAGATATATTTACATAGATACACTGACCACACTGACCTTACAATATAAACGAGGTGGTCAGGACTTAATTCTGTTAGAGAGAGAGATGCACATCATTAAACCTAAACATGATCTCATAGCTATGTGTGTGTATGTGAGAGGGAGAGAGGAGGGATTTGCAGATCATTAAGCCAGAACATGATATTATAACTATATGTGCTTCAGAGAGACTTGACTTCATAACATTTATTTACCGACCCACACAGAGAGAGAGAGAGAGATAGAGACTTAAACGGTATTAATAATCTTCATTAAACTATGTATGAATTAAAGGATTTATTGGGACTATTTTATTTTATAGTTGTATCTTATCTTACACTATATCATTTATTTTAGCTTCGATAGTTAATTTGAAAATGGCATCGATTCACTTTTCAGCCAGAAAGATTGGGAATATCGTTCCACTCTTGGATTGGAGAGTTACACAAAGTAGGGGTAGGATTGTGTTGCACAACGGGTGCTACGTACTCATGTAGAGGTGGTATACACTGAGAAAGTTCTGAGGAACACTGATTATTGTAATTGCAGCAGAATAGCGAGAGAGATGCAACATTGCGGCGGAGAGAGAGAGATTGCAAAGAGTTGGTGAGTGGACGTGACTTAATGAGACGAAAGGCTTTCTTTTCTACTTTGTCAAAAAGTGCTGTGTGAGAGGATACTCCCCACACATGCAAACAATACTCAATGCATGGACGCACTGTGCCCCTGCACAGAGCAAAAAGCTGAGCAAGAGTAAAGAACCCCTGGAGGCAGTTTAGCACACCAAGCTTCTGGGAAGCTGTTTTAGCAAGGGTGGTAATATGGTCTTTCCAAGTGAGATCAGAAGAAAAAGAGGCACCGAGAATGCTGAGAGAAGATGAAGAGTTGAATTGTGTATTGTTGAAGTATAAGGGATAGTCCTGTGGGAGTTCTTGACAGGTAGATAATTGGAATAATTGGGTTTTGGAAGCATTGAAAGCAACAAGATTTTCTCTGCCCCAAATGGAAATGGTTGATAGGTCAGTAGATAAGTGTTCTATGACATCATCACATGAATTTTTGAGTGATTACTTTTTTTTTTTTTTTTTTTTTTTTTTAAACTAGTTGAAAAGAGTAAGGTAGAGTCATTAGTATATGAATGGATAGGACTGGAGGTACAGATAAGAAGATAATTAATGAATATTAGAAAGAGAATTGGAGATAGGATAGAACCCTGAGGAACACCGGAGTTGATAGGTTGAGGAAGTGAACGTTGGCCGTCCACAACCGCAGCTATGGAATGGCCAGAAAGGAAATTAGAGATAAAGGTACAGATAGAGGGATAGAAACCGAAAGAGGGTAGTTTAGAAATTAGAGATTTGTGTCAGACTCTATCAAAGGCCTTCGATATGTCCAGTGCAATAGCAAAGGGTTTCACCGAAGTCCCGAAAGGAGGATGACCAAGAGTTAGTAAGATATGTAAGTAGATCACCAGTAGAGGGACCCATAAGGTATCCATGCTGGCGATCTGAGAGTAGTTTATGAGAAGAGAGATGCTTAAGAAATGTTGAAGTAATAATAGTTTAAAAAACTATTGAGATGCAAGAAATTAGAGTAATTGGATGATAGTTGTAGGGTTGAGAGCGGTCACCCTTCTTTGGGACAGGTTGAATCATAGCAAAGTTCCAGCATGAAGGGAAGACGTTAGAGGAGAGACAGAGACGAAAGAGTTTGCCTAGGCAGGGAGTCAGAGCGGAAGCACAGATTTTGAGTTCAACAGCAGGAACACCATCCGGACTGTACGCCGTCTTAGTATTAAGCCTAGAGAGGGTAGAAAGTACATCTTTAGTAGAGATTAGGATATTAGGCATGAATAAGTGAAAGGGGGGTGGAGAGGGAGGAATAGCACCGGAATTATCCAAGGTGGAGTTTTTAGTGAAAGTTTGGGCGAAGAGTTCCACTCTGTCAGAGGAAGAAGTGATGGTAATGCCGTCAGAGTGGAAAGGGGTAGGGAAAGACGAAGAACAAAAATTGTTGGAGAGGTTTTTGGCTAGATGCCAGAAAGCTTGGGAAAAGCTAGAGTTGGATAGTTCAGTGCATTTATTATTGATGAAAGAGTGTTTGGTGAGTCGAAGGACAGATTTGGCTTGATTCCGGGCAGAAACATAGGATTGCCTCCTAAATTGAATCACTTCTTCCTTGGTGCATAACCTATCTGCCCACCAAATTTCGTGAAAATCTCCGGATCGCATCCTAAATTGAATCACTTCGTTCTTGGAGCATATTCTCCCTGACCACCAAATTTCGTGAAAATCTGTTCATAACTTCGTGAGATATCTTGTTTACAGACAAAGAAACAAACTATTTTATGAAGGCAAAAACATAACCGCTGTCCAACTTCATTGGCAGAGGTAACATTAATAAAATAATAAAGGGATCTCCATCGTTAATTTACAAGAATATTCCTAAATCAGTTCCCCGAAATTCAGTGTTCCAAATCTCGGTCTTGTCCTCTAATTAGGGAACAAATGAAGACAAATGCTCAAGAAATTATAAAATATAATACCTGTATAGTCTACTGTTTGTATGCTGCCATGGTGAGTAATTAACTTGTCCCCATCTTAATTACTCAGCTATTACAAGGCTTTTATACAAAAATGTGTTGTTAATTCCGACAACTTGGCAATAATAGGATGCAGAGATATCGGTGTTTTTTTGTTCACCTATATATTATCGATTATCAGCTGCTAAGAAACTAAAATTTCCGCCAAATTAAAAGAAAATCTAGTATAAGTACGTTGAATATAAACACCATATGAGGAGGAGCACTTTATTGACAACGTTTCGCAGATAGCTTCTTCAGGTCACTTAAAGCTATCTGCGAAACGTTGTCAATAAAGTGCTCCTCCTCATATGGTGTCTATATTAATTCTGTCAACTTTTCTAAGTTATTTCAATATATAAGTACGTTATTTGAGTCTGTTAGTAACATACATATTGGCGTATATCATAATTACGAAAATGGTATAATAATTTGGAAGTGTGCTGATATTGAGTGCTCAGGTTAATTACCGCGTGCATTTATCGTTAAAGTATACCGAAGTGATATATTAATGGTAAATATGGCTTCGGCTGGTAGTTGAGAATTTGTTGGGCTTCGAGGCATATTAGGAGTTTTATTTTAGTTTTGTTTTATGTATTTATTGTTTTTTCTATTGCACTGGGTGTAAACAATGAACATATTTTTAACACAAGCTTATAACTAGATTGGTTTATAGAATTAGTTAGACATTTTCTTCTGTTTATGTATCGTATGTTTCTAAATCTATCACCTATGTGTTGTCAGTCTATTTATTCATATATATTTGTTGACCCCTTGATATCGCAAGCGACTGGAGATCCCGCAAAGGGGCTCCAGTTCTGATGCTATTCTTTAATTACGCTGCGCTGGCTTAATCCAGAAGGGTTGATAGCCTCTGAAGTCCAATTTTAACTAACTAAATTGATATCGCACTGTTCGAAATCTCCTGAAGCAAAAATCATAGGGGATCTGCATGTTTATGGTGCGTGGTCTGCAAATAATTGCGTATGATTTCCTGTTCTGGTATTTTTGAGTAATTTGAAAAGTTCCCTAACCTTTCTTAATTATCCCAATCATTATTTTTGTTTCACCATGGACACACATACACACACGCACACTCTCTCTCTCTCTCCCCTCCCTCCCTCCACATTTGGCTTTGTATCAATACACAGTATAGGCGAGGTTTGCTCCCCCTTACATATCGGCTTTCCTTACCTTGCCTTTCTCGGGTAGTGATTTGGCCAATTGCAAACGTTGGGGGTGGAGAGAGATTTATATACAATTACATAATTGTATACACTGGCCGCACAGATTTTACGATCCCAGCGAGGTAACCATGCACTTAATTCCAGTTGAGATACCAAACCCCAGAGTAAGAGCAAGATAAAGTAAAAGAAGAGAGAGAGAGAGAGAGCGCGCGCGATAGCAAGAGAGAGAGAGAGAGAGAGTATATTTCAAGGAACAATCAAATTAATGTGAGTACTTCATTGTATGGGTAATTGCTGATATGAATTGAGAAGCATATCATTAAGTGCAAGAAATGTGACCAAATACATACAATCAACATATCTAATTTTAGCTGTAAATCCGTAACATTGCAAATATATATACATAATAAAAATAAAACAAATATAAAGACAAATGTATCTCTACATCAGAAGCATAACTATTAGACTATGCTTGACTAACAAATATTTCTTATGTCGCGATATATTTTACACACTACTTACAAATTTGTGTATAATTTATCCAGTCGATATCTGCGAACTATTACTTCCCAATACGTAACCTAGCTATTATTGTAATTATTATTGTATTGTGATTTGGCTCTCTATAAATAACCTAACTTTTAGTGTACTTTTATTTCGAACGAATATTACTTCAACTTTAACTTACAGATATGTTGAACTTGACCTAATCTGATCTACTATACATTAGCTAACCTAACCTAATCTATTTAACCTAATTAGCCAATCTAAACTAACTATCTTCGAAAAGCAGCATTGTCAGATATTGGGGCGACGGCGATACCGGACAGCCAATTAAATTTCCCAAAAATCTGTATACATTTAGCATTCAGAGAAAATGGCTTGTTGCAGGGTAAACGTAACTATTTGTTATACCTTATTTCAAGCTTTGAACGCCTCATTTCTCACATAGGCTACACAAACTTTTAGAAACATGTGTTAAGGAAAAAAGAATTTACTGTAATATGAAATTTATTATAATGAAAAAAAAAAAAAAAAAAAACGTCAGTAAAGAGCGACATACAAAAGATGCTTTTCAGGGGTAGCCTACTGGTAACCGCACAACGGAACACAAAACTCTACACCAATAATAATGCTATACAACGTGTGTGTGTGTGTCCAATACCATCAAGTCTGGCTGTAGGCTATACTTCATATGTTTCGTGTGTTAATTTTTGGCAGCATATTGCACATGTATTCTGTGTTGATTATATACTTTGTCCTTTCATTCATTATGTGAACTGTTTCCAGTACTGTATAGGCCTACTGTATACTGAGGTTGCATATAGTGTGTTACACTAGTAGCCTATACCACCTTTAGTACTCGGAGAAGAATCATTACATCGTGTAAATTGCACAACATTTCTAGATGTAATAATTGAAAATTATGTTAACTGGAAGCAGCATATACTGAACATTCAGTATGTCTTTGTCCGAAATGTGTGACCTTTTATATAGAGTGAGATATCAGCTGACGACACCACGACAGAATCCACGATTAGCATATAATATCGTTATTTTAATATTTATTGTATTGCAATATGGGGATGTACTGTACTTGGCCCATATACTGTAGTTACTGAACATCAGAGCTGAAGACAGAATTCTGCGAACTATTGCATTTAAGGGGAAGTATGAATCAATGGATGGAAATGTTGCATAGTTGAATTTATCAAAATTCGAAAATACTCTAAAGTAGTATAATAGGCTATAATTGTTATTCCGAATAGTAATAACACTAATTATTATAAAATGTTCATGTAAATACACAAGAAGACACTCGTGTCCTAGCGTTTCATAATACTACACTAGATTTCGCCAGACTGTCTGGTATCGAGGTTTCTGAATGTCGTCACCAATGTCTCGAAAATTTCCTCTGCTCAAGTACTATAGCCTATCTATTTGCTCAACTTGTCTATATTCTGAGAAACAACCTTAAAATATCCAACACAATATTATGAAAGAAGTTATATAATGTAGGCTACAGGATAGTAAAGTAGCCTACTGTGGTGGTCAGGAATAGGCTACCTGGATACTTCCTAATGATTTAAACAAAGAGGAGAGCGTTAACTAGTAAAGCACAGTAATGTGATTGGTTTTCAAGCAGTTCATCAAAATAATTCGTCGGTGTATAATAATTATGATTCCTGAGTGTCCAGAAATTCCTGCCACGACTGTACATACAGTCACAAGCCACAATGTTTATACACTCATTTGAATCAGTATCTAACCCAAACGAGATCAAACAGTTTGATCTTAATATCAGAAATACTTCAGATTATGACTTTAAAGGTTCAAGGATTCAAATGAGTGTATAATTACTATGGTCTATGTCTGTACTATTAACGACAACGTTTGTTCCCCCAAGAAGCCACTGAGTGAATCCAAAACAACTGGGGGTCGGCAAACGAAGCCTCTGAAAGAAGTGTTATTTACACCAAATAGATGCTTCGTTTCACACAGTGGCAGGTTGGAGAAACGAACTTTTGCCGTTGATAGTAAATTACCTCAATTACTTTCATCATTCAACAGTAATTTGTCTACTGAGATTGTAAAGGGCTCCATACACTATCAATCATGAGTACGCAACTTGGTGTTTGTGCAGGCATAACCGTCGTGTATGGTTGTGATGAAAGCTTGCACAATTGACTGAAACCGTGTATTAATTGTATATGTTCGCGTCAATCATGTTTGCGCACTCATGTTGATAATGTATGGAGGACTTTATGTCTGTCCCGGATATTTTGGAAAAGAAAACATAACACGTAGCCTAATATTCCCCCGGTCATTTGTATCTTGTTCAAAATTATTTAATATTTTATGAATAGAAAAAAATGGCAAGCATTTGTATGAAGTGAGCATTTGACATTGTTCAGTCTAATGACGAAACCCATATGAATATTATGAATGCCTAGCCTAATATCTTTAGTGCGGTAACACGGTTAACTTTCCAATCCAGATACATTATACTGTAATCTAAAATAAACATAGGTAATCTAACAATACATATAGTGCGTAATTATTTTAAGAATATAAATGTTCACCGTTAAATTTATGTAATTTTACTACCGCAAAATATACAAGAAGTAATAACACAGCCAACCTCACTTTAATGTGTTAGTCGACTTCTGAAATATTAGTGATACATAAAGATAAGTAAATTGGCTGTTAATTGTCAGAGTATATAGCGAGAGGAAAAATCTTTTACAAATGAAAACAAAAAAACAGAATAGGCCTATGCAACTAATACATTCTTATTCTACAAAGAAAACTTAAAATATAACCATGCTACCTGGACTATTTGTTGAAAAAAAGGCTAAAAGAAAAATAATAATACGTAAGCACCGTGTAATCCAGATACCAAGTAATAAGAAAAGTAAATGGAAACCAATAGGGAGAATCCGTTGAAAGGACAGTGCCTCTCTACAGCAAAAAGTAAACAAACGGACGGGCAGATGGGGCAGTGCGGCGTGGTTCTTTGGGAGGTTGGGTGGGTTGGTGTTTGTGTGCGTTATTTGTCGTTATTTTCGCCTTTTATAATGGATTGGTATATACACCCTTCTACCCAGGACTTTGTGGTAAGCTGCTTTAGAGACACGAGGAGCCAAACAACTAAGTAAAGTTTATATCGTCGCTATAACCGACGATACTGGCATACGTTCAACTTCCATTAGCCTGTCGGATGCAGCAAGCTTCTTCGTAGAATCTGGAGGAAGGTGGGCCATTACTAGCTGAACAGGTAAGAAATTAAGTATCGTCGTATATAATTGGGAAAGGTAGGCCTACATGTTATTGAAACGATTGTGAAAGTGAACTGAAATATTTATTGACAGGCCTAGGCCACGCAGATTGGAAACCCACGCAGGTCTGCTCACAACATGTCGTCTGCAATGGGAAATATGAGGGTTAGGCATACGGTACATGATCATTTGAATCTATTAAGAGTGTGACTTATGTGTAGTACTATGTGACTTGAATGCTGCAAGGATATGATCAAATTGAGTAGGCCTAGTATAGGCTAAACCTATGAGGCAACCAGTTACCAAGGTTGCACCCGCAATACGGCACTTAAGTAGGCTACGCATGCGCGAGGACTCAAGGAACCTATTTCAGTGTTGTACCGGGTACTATTATTTTATTACATAAACTCACTATACTAAAGTACCCAAATTTACCATACCCTAATCTGTTAGCTTATCCTTTACCAATATCAATCTAAACAGAGTAAACTTAGTATCCCAATCTATTGTATGTTAGTTGTTAACCTATCGTATCCTTACCTATTGTATTGTGGATTATAGGCTAGTCAAGAACAATAATGTGTCGAAAGCTTCCATGATGCCTTTGAGTTCAAATTTTTAGAAGCAATATAGGCCTAAGGACGCGGAAGATGAATATAAGAGCATAAACTTCATGTCAATTAGACCTAAATGATATAGGCCTAGGCCCTACGCTATACTAACTTGTTTTGTTATTAATCATTCTAACTTCAGAGATCCAAAACGTATCTTGGATTATCAACGTCCGTTTCTTTTAGACAATCGCCATAGCCGTCATCGTCATCGCACGGCTTTATATATATATATATATATATAATTTTTTTTTTTTTTTTTTTTTTTTTTGTAGGCTACAGTATTTGAATTTTGATAGTAGGCTATAGGAATTACTTTATACTCATACGGTACTTATTCTAGCCTGTAATTAGGCTATGAAGAAGTGGTTTAGCACAATATTTCTCCCTTTTACTTCATTCGACACAGGGTTTCTTAACCCGGGAGCTGCGGGGAGACTCTTAAGAGTTCCCCCGGCGCACTGCGGGAAGACTCTTAAGAGTCAGAGAAAATAAAAATCAACTTTTGACATCGAAAAAAAAAATTTTTTTTATATTTTTTTTATTTTTTTTTTATTTTTTTTATTTTTTTTTGGCCCCTGGGCCATGCAAAATCTCAGTCCTCTACCTCCCCTCCTTCCCCACTTTCCTCCTCTCCTTCAGTTATCACCTATTTTCCCTGTTATTCCCTTATTCTGAGGTATATTTTCGTGCTAACATTAGAAATCCGATTGGAGGGTGTGGTCATCACTGATAGCAAGCAAGCGAGTGCAAGAGAGAGAGAGAGAGTATCGATCGACTGTGTCTCAGTGGCCTTGGGGGAAATTGGCGGGAAAGCAGATTGCCTCACCCATACATTATACAACTCGCGGGCTATATCTCCGATTTTGACCATCCAAACGCTGTTTTCACTCGTTTTATTGTTGTTTCAGGTTAATACCTTTATAATCAACCCATAATAGGCGCATATGGATAAATATTAATGCTATTAATGGCACAATGAATATTTTAGTGACGGAAACACCTCAAATACGTCAGCACAGGGGGACGTTTCCAATTACCCCCATGCGCACTTCAGAGGTTAAAGTGATCAATGTATTACGATGTAGTAGTTACGCCTGATACTGCCCATTCTATTATTTTGTAGATTTTTGTTTTGGTATTTACTAATATTGTCCAAAGTGTTTGATTACTGCAGACAGTGACAGTTTTCACTGTACCGGTATGCAACAAGTGTTTCACATTCTAAAATGTTGATCTCGGCGTTGCACCCATGAGGTTCTTGCGCAATAGAGAACCTATACTGGTACTAGGGTTACTACTGTGCAGGAACCACATGCGTTTGCTCCACCTCTGTCCAAGGAGATTTTGTTTTGTTTTGGACCCCTTATTACTTTTGGGTGTTTACGGTGCCTAGAATAATACAGTACTGTGAAACTTTTAGCCGTTGTAGGTAAAGGGGAAGAGTTCGCTGGATTGGGCAACATAAACGTAATGCCCTTTCTCAGATTTGAAAGTCATCTGGCGGTAATATTTATCAAGTATTTTGATTGCACAAATGCAGCTACGGTTTATTTTAACTCCCAAGTATTGTGTAGGCGCTTAATAATTTCAAAGCGGTATGTATATATTTGTTTATCTATTTTCAAAAGTTATCTTGCCTCTTCTTGATAATTTCAGCCACGGTGCTGGCTGGTCAAGGTTGAATATCTTGATAAATATCTAGATAATAAGTTAGTTTACTATTACGCCACTTTAGTTCGCGTGCTTACGGGATTTTCCTTCACTAAAGGCTTTCGAGACCTTCATTAAATTATTTAGAATCTATTTTGAGTGAGTGTATACTATGTGTGTGTGTGTGTGTGTGTGTGTGTGTGTGTGTGTGTGTGTGTGTGTGTGTGTGTGTGTGTGTTAACTTTAAACCAATATTAAATACTCCACCGACTAGAGGGAAAGGCGTGAGAAGTGGGCGAAAGAGAAGTAAGGTCTGGAAACACAGTATAAAATATAAAAAACAAATATTCCATACCACACGTGTTAAATGAAATTGAGACTGCGCTCAATTTCCCACTAGCCATACCTATGTAATCCAACATAAAGTATCTTACCGTAACTTTGTTCACCCTATCCTAACCCAACGCAGCTTATCCTAACCAACCCATCCTAGCAAACCAATCCAATCAGTATTAGGCATACGTTTTAATACAACCAAAACCTATATTCAACCCAACCCAAATAACCAAACCAAAGATATTACCTAGGCTAACTAACTTTACCCATCTAACCTAATTTACCTTTCGAACTAACCTAATCTATCATAGCCCAAACTAAGTTAACCTTTCTAACCCACTCTAATTATCCTAGTCCAAGTTAATTAACCTTGTATACGGTGCGAGACCTGAACGTCATCATCCAATCTTGCGGGATATATGGGTAAATAGTTATTAAGAAATTACCGTACTTAACGTAAAAGGGTGTCATCTATTCGGGATAAAAATAAAAATAATACCTGTAGCTTATGGGCGCATAAAGGTAGAATGTTTATAACAAAATAACGATGATAATAATAATAATAATAATTAATGATAATAATATTATTAGTATTAGTATTATTAGTAGTGGTAGTAGTAGGAGGATTAGTAGTATTTTAAATAGACGTTAATTTTTTTATACGTAGGCTATATAGCTTACCCTTTAATTACATTGTAAACTTAAACAAATGTAAAGGTTAGGGCAATACCGTAGCCTACCCCGTATTTACATAAGATTCAGCACCTACCGTACCGGTCCCTGCCGTACCTTATATCTTATGCTTTACATTATATAAGTGCACGAGGAGTACAGGCACTGCTATGAAAAGAGTACTGGTAATATGTCAAGTACAGTATGATCCAATCCAATGTTTGATTTCGGATGATTATTACCGTACCCGGTACCGGTAGCCTACTGGTACCTCTACCCACTATCCATTGATAGTACTGTGGTTTGATCTTCCCTATACCAATACTCTTTGATATCGTCAATATCAGCTTGTAGTCATTTTCCATGTTCTGTTATTTCTTTTTAGCAATTATACCAATATACAAAAACGAAAACCGGTATCAAAATCATGTATGATCTTGTTTGTGCAGTATTTAGACAGTCAGAACAGTTATTATTTAATAACAATCGTTAAAGTAGATTATAATTCACTATATATAACAAATAATTAACTTAAAATTGTATTAAATGTTTTAGTCGACTTAGTTTCGTGACTTCTGTAACAAAGTATGTACTAGGCTAAATCATCAACCGTATTTCTAGACTCCTGGCCATAATGGAGAGACTATAGGCTAGGTTGATTTTTACCTTCACGGCAATATTGGGGCTATGTAAAGCGATCAGCGGTGTATATATACAGTATATATACAGGTATATATGTGTGTGTGTGTGTGTGTTTTGTTTGGCTGGATATCAGTGGAACAACGATAAACCCTGTCAGTTTTCGTGTTAAAATTCAGAAACCCCCTTGCGTTCCAAAAATATTCCACTCATTTTTCTCCCATGCATGTGTTTCCATTCGCTTTTGCTTTTTTAATATCGGTAGCCAACACATACTGCAGCCTACTCTTTTACAGTTTCTTGTCCATTTGACCTTCAGTTAAAACAAATAACTTTGTGTGTTGTACTATGTTTCCACAATTTCTGGCTAAACCAGCGTAACAGTTTCATGTTTTACTTCTTGATGTCATTTTGTACCACAGTCCTCTCCAAATTTCTACTTGTATCATTCACCCGTGAAATTTATCCAAGCTTCTTGTTTAAATACTTTGTCAAAAGTATCGATTATTATATACCGTACGATACAGTAATTATTATTCACACACTAGATAACAAATCCCTTATGGGTTTCGTTTTGCTGTGAAGTACCCTACTGTAAAAAAAACACTTACATAAGAACATAAGAAAATGGAAGTCTGCAAAAAGCCGATCGGCCCACACAAGGCAGATCCCTGTCACGCCCAACCCCAATTACAAGGCCCAATTATATGCCCAATTGACTCAATAATACCTTGAGTACTGACCACACCAAAAGTCAGATATTAACACAAGATTACTGGGGTCTGCTAAGCGCCGATTGACCCACACCCGGCAGATCCCCCTCATACCCAACCCATCTCGTCCATATGTCTCTATATATATATATATATATATATATATATATATATATATATATATATACAGTACATATATATAGCCTATATATAATATATATATATATATATATATATATATATATATATATATATATATATATATATAATTATATACATATATATACTGTATATACACATCGGTATATACAGTATAACCGTGCTAGTGTACATGATACATTAAAATCCTATATTCAGATCAAGCAAAATTATAAATTTTCACAGAAAACGAGAGCTGCCTAGTATTCCATGGTCTTGGCGGGAAACGCGTGACATCCGGGAACCCACCAGGACTGGCATATCAAATCCCCTTCCATATTTAACTCTAGGTAGTCCTTATAATTATTTTCACTTCCCGTAAACAACATTGTGATATTGAGTTAACGTTTTTATTGTTTAGTTGATTTTTAAGCCGGATATTTATTTTATTGTGTATAAGTGTCCAGGTGGAGAACTATAGACTCTCGCTTGATTCCCAGAGACGGTGACACTCGGTAAAGACGCGTAGCTCTTCCTGTAGTTATTTTTGTTATTTGTGCGCGATATTCGAGTGCCAGAAGTGCGGAAAGAGACTGGAGGTGGTATTTGACGAATAGCGGACGGGCTGAGAGGAGAATGGGAAGGAAATAGGCTGAAATAAGGTGAGAAATATGGGTGATATAAGTAACCCCTTCAGGATACTATGACTCGTTCCTTCATTATGTTCTGGCTATTATTAGTCGATTTTATGCAGTTTAGTAAGGACGTCTAGGAAGGAAATACATAATAACATAAGAACATAAGAAAATGGGAGTCTGCAGAAAGCCGATTGGCCTAAGCAAGGCAGATTCCTGTCCCACACAACCCCAATTACAAAGCCCAATTATAGGCTCAACACTCTAATACCCTGAGGATCATCTTACCAAAACGGTTAGAGATTAACGCAGGATTACGGGGGTCTGCAGAGCGCTGATTGGCCCAACCCAGCTGATCCCCCTTCACACCCAACCCTTCTCGTCCATATGCTTATCCAATTTTATCTTAAAGCTCCCTACCGTTTTTAATCCCACTATAGCACTTGGTAGTCCATTCCACCCATCTACAACTCTGTTACCAAACCAATATTTGCCTATATCTTTTCTGAAACTAAATTTATCTAATTTGAAACCATTGGTACGAGTTCTTTCGCTATCACTGAGCTTTAGTACATTTGTCATGTCCCCTTTGTTAATCCCACTAACCCACTTGAACACCTCTATCTTATCCGCTCTAACTCTGCGTCTCTCTAACGAATGTAAACCTAATTTCTTCAACCTTTCTTCATACGGAAGATTTCTAATATTATGGATCACTTCCCGTGTTTTGTTTCACAGCTCAATAATTGACACTGTCATTCACCTTATTGTACCAACATTTTATATAAACTACCGGTATAATTATATACGGTAGCCTACTATGCCGAATTATGAATTCTGTTATAACCTTTCTTCTGCTGTAATTATATGCCTCTAAAAAACTGGGACTCCTGTACAGAGTTCGAGAATTCTTCACTGACGAGCAGTTGGCCGTGATATATAAAAGTCATGTGCGTTCTCAGATGGATTACTGTTCACCTCTGTGGGGTGGAAGTGGAGTGGTTGCATTGAGGCAGTTGGACAAAATTCAAAATAAAGCTATTAGATTAATCAATAACCCTGCAATCACACAGGACCTTCCTACATTATCCATACGAAGAAACGTTGCATCCCTTGCATTATTCTACAGATATTTTCACAGCAATTGTTCCGAGGAACTTGCTTCAATTGTGCCGCCTCTCCACATCTTTCCCGTAGAACTAGGGCGGCTGAGAGCGCCCATGAATTTACACTTTCTCCTCCACAATGCAGAACTTCTGCTTATCAGAATTCATTTATCCCCAGAGCTACTACTCTTTGGAATTCACTTCCCTCGAATTGCTTTCCACAAACTTACAATCTACAAATGTTTAAATCCAGTTGTTACAAACATTTTATGAATGGAGGATGCCTTTAGGCACATGGACCTTTTTGTTTTATCTGTGTTTTTCCTTCCTCCGTTCATTCTCTTTAAAAAAAAAAAAAAAAAAAAAAAAAATTATAGCCTAATCATCACTAGACCTGAATGACTTAATAGTAGCTTATCCTTGGCTAATTTTTTAAAGAGATGGCGAGAAAGTGACTCGTATTTATTACTCTGCTAATACAAAGGTTTTTGTACAGTCAAATATGGTGTTAAATGACAAAACATAACAATGATATGATACAGAGACGTAGTTTCGTATCTTTCCATTAATGATCGAGAAATCAGCTGCTAATGAGATAAACTTTTCGCCAGGTGAAACAATAATAGAGTAGAGTATTTGTGTCACTTGTACCTAGATTCACAGTAATTGTTTGGATTTCATACTGTATATACACATTATCCATTTTTTTTTTTTTTTTAGAGAAAATGGATAATTTATATATTTCGGTTCGGTCTTCAGACCTGTAAATTTTGTTCTCTCTTTGGTGATATACTTACGGTACTACTACTACAACTTCTACTACTAAGGTACTGGTACTACTATTACTACTACTTTTATTATTAGGGGTTCTACCCCTACGGGGAACCCCTATTGTAATAATTAACCCTTAATTAGCGGCTCACCACATAAGTCGAGTTAAATAAAGCTGGACTATGTGGCGGCGCTCGACATAACTCGAGTGGCAATTTCAGCACGTAATGTTGCTGAGAGAGAGAGACAAGTGGTGGCAGGAGAGTAGCGAGCGTATGACTGCTCCAGACCACCGCGGCGAACCTACTGACACGAATCTCACCTCCCTCCTACCTCTCTCACTCGCTATATAAGGAATTGTATGGGGAAAGTGCCTAATTACATGCTTTTTGCACTCGCGTTGCACGGTTATTGCAAGAAAACTAGCCATCATAAAAGGATCGTTATGGTGTAATTCGAAAGCTCTGTTTATGCCCTTTCAGGGATAGATACTTGTTTTACGTTCTGGGTCTTATTTAGGCATGAAAATGATCACGTAAACAGCCCTATTTTGGCTAAAAACACCCCGCTGGGCGGTACATATAAATAAACCGCATAGGCCGCTCTTAAGGTGTTAAACCCGGTTATTCATCCAAATTATCTTTACGCGCCGGTTTTGACGCAATAACTCCAAAACAGCTTTTAGGATCGTGATCAAACTTTCACAAGAGGTGCATTTTTGTATTGGGCAACTGTTGATATGCTAAACATCCGGCATGGCGGCCAAACAGGTCCGTGGCAGCTGATTTCCCGAAAACTTGACGCCTAAATACCGTCTCTCCCACTCATAGGAAACGATTGGGCTTTGGCATATGGACTCCCCTACTAATGCTCCGCAAATGATATAGAAAAGGTTTTGCTTTTGCACGTGGGTTTTTTTCCGGCAATCTTGAAAAAACTAATTCCACTTAAAATTCCACATCTTGAAAACTGCGCTGATGATCAAAGCCATGCTTGCATAGTTGGGGGAGGCTCGCGATTCCGAACGTTTTGATAGGCCTACCAAAAGAATATAAATGGGTGGAATAGTTTGGCCGCAGCATTGAAAACTGTCTATTCTTAACCTGGGAACTGCCGGAAGACTCTTAAGAGTTCCCCCGGCGGACTGCGGGAAGACTCTTAAGAGTCAGGGAATTTTTTTTTTTTTTTTTTTTGCCCCTGGGCCATGCAACATATCACTCCTCTACCTCCCCTCCTTCCCCACTTTCCTCCCCTCCTTCAGTTATCACCTATTTTCCCTGTTATTCCCTTATTCTGTGGTATATTTTCGTGCTAACATTAGCGAGTTGCAAGCAGGGCATTGTCATCACTGTTAGCAAGCGAGTGCAAGAGAGAGAGAGAGAGTATCGATCGACAGTGTCTCTCCAGACTTGGGGAAAAGTGGCGGGAAAGGAGGTTGCCTCAGCCATACATTATGTAACTCCCGGCCTGTATCGCTGATTTTGACCATCCAAACGCTGTTTCCACTTGTTTTATTGTTGTAACAGGTTAATACCTTCATAATCAACCTATAATAGGCGCATATGGCGAAGTATTAATGCTATTTATGGTAAAATAAATATTTTAGTGATGGAAACAGCTCAAATACGTGCACACAGGCAGAGGTGTCTCATACCCCCCATGCGCACTTCAGAGGTTAAATGACTTTAAAACCATATTCGCTACCCACACAAAGTTTACCGTCTACAGTCTATAGGCTTCCACGCATCCCCCAGTTTTGCTTAATAACATAGTCGATTTATTATTCAGATCTATTATTTTTATTTTATTTAACTCTCAAAACAGTTAGAGTCCCTACGAATTCCACCAATTATTTAGCCAACCTACCTATACATACCTACCCTACCAAATAATAATGATAATTCAAATTTATTTTTGGTGAATAGCAGAGTATTGGCTAAGGTTTTTAACAATTCCTCCCTCCCAAATGCTTTGTTTAATAACAATGATATGGACCTTCAGAGTTTGACAATTGCCCGTGCGACAGCCTTCACCAAGGTGTAAAAGAGGAGAGCCCACTCAATGTAATAAATCTGTTCTACAGCGACGGTGGCGCCTCTAGAGGCCAATAGGTGATAACATGTTGATCAAGCCATTTGTTTCCCTCTTGATATTGTTTATACAAACTAAGATGATACTCTGCTGAAGACCACTTGCATGTATACAGTGTGTGAATGTACGAACAATAAGGAATTTTGAAGAATAAAACGCTTCCTCCCCACTAAACCCATTTAGTTAATGCCTGGCAGATTTTGTTTATACCTATGAGCCGCTTGGCGGCGCTGGGTGTCGGGGAAATACGGGAGGGGATGTACGCAGCCGCATACCTTACCCTCTACGCATGCGCGAAAATGTAAGCCTCCCTTGGCCCTGCCCCCCATTCCCCGCGTTTAAATAAACCCTTCAAACCGTTCCTGACAGCTCGCTCTGTTGTACAGTCACTAGAGCTACCGCCTGGCATCCAGAAATCCAGTGTTCGATCCCACTCGAAGTTTAGTATATTTTTATATTTTTATTTTGTTATTTGTGTTATGTTATATTATATTATATTAGGGTTAGGTTAGGTTAGGTTAAGTTAAGTTAGGTTAGGTTAATCTAATCTAATATAATATATTATTTGTACATTTTCGGCAGTGGGCGGGGCCTGGGGTAAGGTATGCGGCTGCGTACAGACCCTCCCGGGAAATACACCTAAGCCTATTGAAGAGGACAATCCTTTCTAATGCTCCTTTCCTTGCCTTGACCCTGCTATTACGAACTTTATGCTGACATAAACCTTATCTGCCCATAATAATTATGATTTAGGCTTTCAATCCTACTCCATCCTACACATAACTCACTGCCATAACTTAATATAACTAGTTTGGACAAGTGTAGCTCAAATATAAACTATATAACAAGAAGTCTGGGTTGGAGTCCCTTTGCGTGTGTAGTTAGCGAGAGAGGGAGTGACTGTATCGCTAGATTCCTTTCTCAAAAGCCGCTAGAATATCCTCTCGATATTGAATAAATGCAAACCATCTCTAGAATGATGCCACAACTCTGGAATGTTTTTTGTTGGTTTGTTTTGCATGTTTTACAATATATAATGGTTCTAGATATTTAAAGAGTATCCCTGGGAGTTACCGGTATGGGAAAATGGTAGCTAAATTGAAGTATGCAGCGTTTTAAGATGTACGGTAGCGTTAAAGTAGCACTATTGGCAACACTGACTTACATATTTATCGCTTTCGTGTCTTTGAATATTTCGTATATACTTCACTATTGGATGTAATCATACACATACAGCTTATCTTATGAACCCTCCAGCCAGAAGAGAGATGAGACAGCCAGATGAGACAGAACAACACTTCACAACTCTAAACAGTACTAAACATCACTAACATCAACAATGCTGTACACATACTCAATAAAACTATCCAAAACGCTGACAAGAAACACATTCCAAGAGGTAACAGAAAAAGACACAACCCCAACTTCACACCAGAAATTCAAAACCTCATCAGACAACGCGACATACTGAAACACTCCCCAGCACCCCACACACGAGACATCACACAACAAATTCAAGCACTCAACACCCAAACTAACAACAAAATACAAGAACAACAAAAACTAAATTGGAATAACTTCCTACAAACACTTGATCACAAAACAAACCCCAAAAAACTCTACAAAACACTAAACAGCATCACACTTTCCAACAGCAACACAACACAATCACATGCTGCAATCACAACAACAGACTCTACTCCTTCATGTAAACAACAAGCAAACACTCTCATCAATCACTTCTCACATGTCAGCCACCTAAAACCTCACAAGACGACCGACGTGTCATCCGACGTAAGAGACAATTCCCCACAGACCCTGACTATACACCCTTCACCAATCACCATACAAAGCATATCATCAACAATCTCAAGCACTCACCCGCCTGTGGCCTAGACAACATAAGCAACATACACCTCAGACACCTGGGACCACAAGGCATACAATCACTCACTAACATATCAAACTACAGCTATTCACACAACACAATACCAGACATTTGGAAGCATGGTATCATCATCACATTCCCCAAACCCAACAAAGACCCCACGCTACCCTCCTCGCACCGCCCCATCACACTCCTTTGCTCCCCCTCCTAAGTCATGGAACGCCTAGTATTACAACTAATTACACCTGACCTACCCCTAGCTCCAACACAACATGGCTTTAGGCCACTGCACTCCACAAACACTTCTCACAGACCTTACACAAAGAGCTTTCGACGGCATCAACTCGGCTAGACCACCACACAGATCACTATTAGCCACACTCGACATTAGTAAAGCCTTCGATGCCATCCCCCGCCACAACCTAACAAACAAAATCTACAACACAAACATGCACAACAACACAAAAAGGTGGCTGGCCAACTTCCTAGCAGGCAGATGTGCACACGTATCTTTTGCCGGTCAGTCATCTAAAATCAGAAACTTTCCAAACGGAGTCCCACAAGGATCCGTCCTATCGCCCGCACTCTTCAATCTGTACATGCACGATATAACTACACCCAATACGCCCCAAATAAACTTAGCCTCCTATGCAGATGACATAACACTCACATGCACACACCATGACCCAAAAAGAGCAACAGATCCCCTTCAACCCTATCTCAACACACTACATGGCTGGTGCACTACAAACAGACTTAATCTAGCCCCAGCCAAATCCACCGCAACCCTGCTCACAAGTTGGACAGAAGAACACGAATACATCCCTCAACTCACCATAAACAACACACCCCTAACACATACACACACACCCAAAATCCTAGGAGTACCGTAACATATGATACTCATATGACATTCAAACAGCACACCACAAACATTAAAAAGAAACTGACACCCAGACTTAACGCCCTCAGGTCACTTGCTCACACAAAATTTGGACACAACAAAGAAACTACCACCACAGTATATAAACAATACATAAGATCAGTGATGGAATACGCAAGCCCAGCCTGGGCTTCTAACCTAGCTAAAACACATCATAAGACCTTACAGAC
>CM064486.1:33178165-33227257 GCA_032716605.1 Paralithodes platypus | reverse complement strand
TCCTAACTTGAATTTATATAACCGAACCTAATTTATATAACGAACCTAATTTATATAACCGAACCTAATTTATATAACCGAACCTAATTTATATAACCGAACCTAATTTATATAACCGAACCTAATTTATATAACCGAACCTAATTTATATAACCGAACCTAATTTATATAACCGAACCTAATTTATATAACCGAACCTAATTTATATAACCGACTAATTTATATAACCGAACCTAATTTATATAACCGAACCTAATTTCTATAACCGAACCTAATTTAATAATAACCGAACCTAATTTTATATAAACGGACCTAATTTATATAACCGAACCTCATTTATATAAACCGGAACCTAATTTATATAACCGAACCTAATTTAATATAACCGAACCTAATTTATATAACCGAACCTACTTTATATAACCGAACCTCATTTATATAACCGAACCTAATTTATATAACCGAACCTAATTTATATAACCGAACCTAATTTATATAACCGAACCTAATTTATATAACCGAACCTAATTTATATACCGAACCTAATTTATATAACCGAACCTAATTTATATAACCGAACCTAATTTATATAACCGAACCTAATTATATAACCGAACCTACTTTAGATAACCGAACCTAATTTATATAACCGAACCTAATTTATATAACCGAACCTAATTTATATAACCGAACCTAATTTATATAACCGAACCTAATTTATATAACCGAACCTAATTTATATAACCGAACCTAATTTATATAACCGAACCTAATTTATATAACCGAACCTAATTTTATAACCGAACCGAATTTATATAACCGAACCTAATTTATATAACCGAACCTAATTTATATAACCGAACCTAATTTATATAACCGAACCTAATTTATATAACCGAACCTAATTTTATATAACCGATCCTAATTTATATAACCGGACCTAATTTATATAACCGGACCTACTTTATATAAGCGAACCTAATTTATATAACCGAACCTAATTTATATAACCGAACCTAATTTATATAACCGAACCTAATTTATATAACCGAACCTAATTTATATACCGAACCTAATTTATATAACCGAACCTAATTTATATAACCGAACCTAATGTATATAACCGAACCTAATTTATCTAACCGAACCTAATTTATATAACCGAACCTAATTTTATAACCGAACCTAATTTATATAACCGAACCTAATTTATATAACCGAACCTAATTTATATAACCGAACCTAATTTTATATAACCGAACCTAATTCTATACCCAACCTAATTTATATAACCGAACCTAATTTATATAACCGAACCTAATTTTATATAACCGAACCTAATTTATAACCGAACCTAATTTATAAACCGAACCTAATTTATAACCGAACCTAATTTATATAACCGAACCTAATTTATATAACCGAACCTAATTTATATAACCGAACCTAATTTATATAACCGAACCTATTTATATAACCGAACCTAATTTATATAACCGAACCTAATTTATATAACCGAACCTATATATAACCGAACCTAACCGAACCTAATTTATATAACCTAATTAACCTGATCTGCCCCAGCTTAGATATTTACCCTATCCTAAACTAATCTAACATCACCAAGCGTAACCTGGCTTAACCAAACCTAATCTAATCTATTGTATCATATCTTCAACTGGCCAAAGCGTATTTATTTGACTCTACCTTAAGGGAGCCCACCTCGCTTGTTTTTCTCTTCCGCTCCCACTCTCTTTGGCTTGTATCCATTCGCGGCCCCCATTCATCCTACTGTTTTAAGACGCTTACCCCAATCCAGGTGTCAATAGTTTCCTGGCGAGCAGCATATATATTTTGTTTTAACAGCAAGCAACATTTGTACATTTCTCGATAGCAAATGTCTCCAGCGAAGCCTGATTTCTCCATACAAAGATGGCTCGCTGTCGCTCGCCAGAAAAAAATCGATACATAGAAGAGGATAAACGTCTTAAAACAATTGGCTGAATGGGGCCGAATGGATACAAGCCAGGGAAAGAGAGAAAAGGAGAGAAAGATAAAAAGCAGGTGACCCCCCCTTAATCCATAATAATCTACCCTCTTTTCTATAGCTTCTATGAGCCTATAATGAGAAGGGGGTGGCACATTGTGGTGGGGGGTAATTAACCAGGGAGCATCCTTTTGGAACCCCCCTCTTCTACCCTACTCCTCCCCACATATATATATATATATATATATATATATATATATTATATATATATATATATATATATATATATATATATACACTGTATATATACTTCCTAAGTCATTCCTTTATATCCTATAATAGCTAATAATTACATTACATTATTCTATTCACCGCTAGGCGATGTTATTAGAATGGAAGAGCCTTTCTAAGTTAAAGGGTTATCGGTAAGTTGAATATAAACCGGATATGAATTTACAAGTCCGAAAAAAACTAGCTACAGTAGACCTCCTACTTCTATTCCCCTCGACCAACTAAACCAAAACCCTTTAGCCCCCTGCCACGATATGACCAATACATATATTTCTGGCTATGTGTGCTAAATATGAAAAATGAAAACAATAATAATAATAATAATAATAGAAATAATTATATAAATAAAAATAATAAAAATAACAATAATAAATTAATTATATAATTTTTCGATGTTAGAAACATAAATTTATTTTGTAATAATATTATTATATTCCTGAGGGTCAGAGTCTAGGGGATGAGACAGTGAAGCACTGGTGCGAGTCAGCTCCAGAGATGGGGCTGCTTCGAGCCGTGGGTGGGCGCATCTTGCGAAGGCAAGATAGCGGATGCAGGTTGCATTTCAAAGTGCTTCACATGCCTCACTCCCTAGAACTGGAACGAGACCTCACGGGCTTTACCGTTGAATGTACGGTTGAATATACAGGCTCTCAGCCTATGTCCTAGAGGGAGTAATTGGAATATAGGCAACAATAAAAAAAAAAATAATAAAAAATAAAAAAAAAATATATACCGGTATATATATATATATATATATATATATATATATATATATATATATATGTTGGTAAAGCCAGGTAATAAATTTTCTTTAATACATACGAGGTTGAAAGAAATGGCAATTTCTGCGTTGGAAATTTTATTATTCAAAGTTTCCAGGTCTCAGATGAGTTTTCGCTGGGTGGCAGGAAGTAGATGAAGGAGATGAGCAAAATTCATGGTGGTACAGGGTTACATTAAAGTACATGAAGATACAGGATATACGACGCGTTTCACCTGGACAACCAGCATTATCAAGTAAGGAAGGAATGATATAAAAGGTAAACAGGAAGGGTATATATAGAGGGTGGAGGATCAGAGGAGGCGGAAAACAGGGGGCAAAAGTCTGCTATTGGTGGAAGGGTAAACTAGGAGAGAGAAACGGGGTAACCGCTTCACGCATGCGCACTGGATGCGGGATGGTGGTCAGTAGGTGGGGTCGAAGCTGATTGGCTGCGTGTCGAGGGGCGTGGCCTAAGTTGTGTGGCGCCTGCAGAAGACGAAGCTGAAGGAGGTAGCGCGGGGGGCTGCGTCAAGGGCACCGGGGGGCGAGGAGGGGTGTTAGGTCTTGTAAGGTAGTGTCTTTTGGCAGAAGGAAGGATCTGAAGGTCCAGAGTTTGGTTGTTGATGTTGGGATGTAAGGCTTGGATATATAAAGCTTCGAGTATAGGTATCTCCTTGGGTCACTTTTCTTTATCGAGTATGGTGGTGGGTTTCTCTAACTCGTTGCGTGTGAGGTGAGGGTGGTTAGGGGTGAGATAGTGGTCTTTGATGGCTCCAGCCTGAAGGTGAAGAGTTAACCGACGTGAAAGACGAGTCTGCGTCATACCAATATAGGAATGAGGTCCACAGTCCTCATAATTACAGGTATGTTGGTAAATGACGTGATCGTCGGTCATCGGGCTCTTTATCTTGGTGGAGGCTGGTTTGTTGCGGAGAACGAGGTTGGAGGTCTTGGGGGATTTGTAATAAATTATTAATTTGATTTTGTTTTCCGGGTTGGTTGGGTGGACATGCTTGGAGATTATTTCTTTTAAGACGGCCTCGTCATTTTTGTGTTCAGAGGACATGTAATTGCGGTAGAAGATCTTAATTTCATTGGGGGGGTCAATGTTGGGAGGGCTTTGGGTGTACCATTTTTCAAGATGGTGGTTGATGGTGCTGGAGATGTCGGAGTTGGAGTATCCGTTATTTACTAAAACTTGGGATAGTCTTTCTAGTTCCTGGTGGGTGTCGGCCCAGGTAGAGCAGTGCGTGAGGGCTCTCCTAACATAGTCGGAGATGGAGGATAGAAGATAACGGCGGGGGCATTCACTATCGCCGTTGAGGCATTGTCCTGTGTTAGTAGGTTTAATGTAGACGGTGGTTTTGAACCCATGGTCGTTCAGAGCTACGAGGATGTCGAGGAAGGGGAGTTGTCCATTGTTAGATTTTTCAAAGGTGAAGTTAAGTCCGGAGGAGGTCATGAAGCGACGCTGGAGTTCCTGTAGTTCGTGGAGGTCCTTGATTTGCACGAAAATGTCATCCACGTATCTACAGTAGACGGCGGGTCGTTGGGCAGCTAGGAGCTCTTCCTCGATGGTACCCATGAAAAAGTTCGCAAAAAGAACTCCTAGGGGGCTGCCCATCGCCACACCGTCTATCTGCTTGTACATGTTGCCCCGGGGGCAAAGGAAGGGGGCCTCCTTGGTACATAGCTCCAGTAGTGTTTTCAGGGCCTTCTCCGGGATGTCCAGTGTAGGTGTATCAGGGCAATGATAAATTCGACGTAGAATCATGTCAATGGTCCTATCCACTGGCACGTTGGTGAACAGGCTTTCTACGTCGAGAGAGGCGATTGTGTGGTTGTTGTTACGGGGGGGCGTCTCTTAAAATTTCAAAGAAATCGTGGGCTGAGTTAAGGTTGAATTGGCTGGGCACGTAGGGGGTGAGGAGGTTGTTCAGGGCCTTGGCGATCTGGTAGGTGGCAGTGGGGATCTGGGAGATGATGGGGCGGAGGGGGTTCTCAGGTTTGTGTGTTTTGATGGTTCCGTACGCATAACCAGGGGTGTATTCTCCGACGAGTTTTTTAAGGTGGATCCCTCCTTGTTTGGCATTGATGGCGGTGATGGTGGTGTTGGCAATACGTTTGATTTCGTCGGTTGGGTTGCGGGTGATCTTTTTAAATTTAGTGTTGTCACTTAAGATGACGTCCATTTTTCTAAGATATTCCTCCTTGTCATGGATCACGAGGCAGGAAGCTTTATCCGCACGACGGATGATGATGTTGGGGTTGTCTCTTAATAGTTTGGCAGCTTGGAAGTGTTGTTTGTTGAGTATTTTGCTATGGTGAGTTCCTCTGGTTTTGGCGGCTTCAGCGAGGAGAGTAGGTTGTAGGGCGGGAGTAGTGGTGACCTTGCCATCCTTCTCGAGTCGTAGGATGTCGTCCAGGAGGATTTCCGTTTCTAGGCGTTTCCGGTGGGGGCCAGGTTTGGAGCTGTAGTGGCAGTTGAGGCCTTTGTTGAGGAGGTCTTCTTGGTCCAGGGTCAGAATGGTGTTAGTAAGGTTTATATATCCTTTTGTTGATTTGGGTAGTTTTAAGTTTCCGCCATAAAGACGGGCAAGCTTTTTTATGGTTGTGTCTGGTGAAGGACCAAATAATTGAAAAACGTGAGCTCGCCAACAACCTTCGTAAAGAACGAGATGCTCTTCTACGGATTTGGGAAGACGAAACCCCTCCAGACCACCTCAAAGCCGAAATCAACACAGCCCTCGAACAACTCCTTGAACAACACAGAAGACAAGCCGAAAACACACTGGTGAAGGACCAAATAATTGAAAAATGTGAGCTCGCCAACAACCTTCGTAAAGAACGAGATGCTCTTCTACGGATTTGGGAAGACGAAACCCCTCCAGACCTCAAAGCCGAAATCAACACAGCCCTCGAACAACTCCTTGAACAACACAGAAGACAAGCCGAAAACACAACCATAAAAAAGCTTGCCCGTCTTTATGGCGGAAACTTAAAACTTCCCAAACCAACAAAAGGATATATAAACCTTACTAACACCATTCTGACCCTGGACCAAGAAGACCTCCTCAACAAAGGCCTCAACTGCCACTACAGCTCCAAACCTGGCCCCCACCGGAAACGCCTAGAAACAGAAATCCTCCTGGACGACATCCTACGACTCGAGAAGGATGGCAAGGTCACCACTACTCCCGCCCTACAACCTACTCTCCTCGCTGAAGCCGCCAAAACCAGAGGAACTCACCATAGCAAAATACTCAACAAACAACACTTCCAAGCTGCCAAACTATTAAGAGACAACCCCAACATCATCATCCGTCGTGCGGATAAAGCTTCCTGCCTCGTGATCCATGACAAGGAGGAATATCTTAGAAAAATGGACGTCATCTTAAGTGACAACACTAAATTTAAAAAGATCACCCGCAACCCAACCGACGAAATCAAACGTATTGCCAACACCACCATCACCGCCATCAACGCCAAACAAGGAGGGATCCACCTTAAAAAACTCGTCGGAGAATACACCCCTGGTTATGCGTACGGAACCATCAAAACACACAAACCTATGAACCCCCTCCGCCCCATCATCTCCCAGATCCCCACTGCCACCTACCAGATCGCCAAGGCCCTGAACAACCTCCTCACCCCCTACGTGCCCAGCCAATTCAACCTTAACTCAGCCCACGATTTCTTGGAAATTTTACGAGACGCCCCCCGTAACAACAACCACACAATCGCCTCTCTCGACGTAGAAAGCCTGTTCACCAACGTGCCAGTGGATAGGACCATTGACATGATTCTACGTCGAATTTATCATTGCCCTGATACACCTACACTGGACATCCCGGAGAAGGCCCTGAAAACACTACTGGAGCTATGTACCAAGGAGGCCCCCTTCTTTTGCCCCCGGGGCAACATGTACAAGCAGATAGACGGTGTGGCGATGGGCAGCCCCCTAGGAGTTCTTTTTGCGAACTTTTTCATGGATACCATCGAGGAAGAGCTCCTAGCTGCCCAACGACCTGCCGTCTACTGTAGATACGTGGATGACATCTTCGTGCAAATCAAGGACCTCCACGAACTACAGGAACTCCAGCGTCGCTTCATGACCTCCTCCGGACTTAACTTCACCTTTGAAAAATCTAACAATGGACAACTCCCCTTCCTCGACATCCTCGTAGCTCTGAACGACCATGGGTTCAAAACCACCGTCTACATTAAACCTACTAACACAGGACAATGCCTCAACGGCGATAGTGAATGCCCCCGCCGTTATCTTCTATCCTCCATCTCCGCCTATGTTGGGAGAGCCCTCACGCATTGCTCTACCTGGGCCGACACCCACCAGGAACTAGAAAGACTATCCCAAGTTTTAGTAAATAACGGATACTCCAACTCCGACATCTCCAGCACCATCAACCACCATCTTGAAAAATGGTACACCCAAAGCCCTCCCAACATTGACCCCCCCAATGAAATTAAGATCTTCTACCGCAATTACATGTCCTCTGAACACAAAAATGACGAGGCCGTCTTAAAAGAAATAATCTCCAAGCATGTCCACCCAACCAACCCGGAAAACAAAATCAAATTAATAATTTATTACAAATCCCCCAAGACCTCCAACCTCGTTCTCCGCAACAAACCAGCCTCCACCAAGATAAAGAGCCTGATGACCGACGATCACGTCATTTACCAACATACCTGTAATTATGAGGACTGTGGACCTCATTCCTATATTGGTATGACGCAGACTCGTCTTTCACGTCGGTTAGCTCTTCACCTTCAGACTGGAGCCATCAAAGACCACTATCTCACCCCTAACCACCCTCACCTCACACGCAACGAGTTAGAGAAACACACCACCATACTCGATAAAGAAAGTGACCCAAGGAGATTACCTATACTCGAAGCTTTATATATCCAAGCCTTACATCCCAACATCAACAACCAAACTCTGGACCTTCAGATCCTTCCTTCTGCCAAAAGGCACTACCTTACAAGACCTAACACCCCTCCTCGCCCCCCGGTGCCCTTGACGCAGCCCCCCCGCGCTACCTCCTTCAGCTTCGTCTTCTGCAGGCGCCACACAACTTAGGCCACGCCCCTCGACACGCAGCCAATCAGCTTCGACCCCACCTACTGACCACCATCCCGCATCCAGTGCGCATGCGTGAAGCGGTTACCCCCTTTCTCTCTCCTAGTTTACCCTTCCACCAATAGCAGACTTTTGCCCCCTGTTTTCCGCCTCCTCTGATCCTCCACCCTCTATATATACCCTTCCTGTTTACCTTTTATATCATTCCTTCCTTACTTGATAATGCTGGTTGTCCAGTGAAACGCGTCGTATATCCTGTATCTTCATGTACTTTAATGTAACCCTGTACCACCATGAATTTTGCTCATCTCCTTCATCTACTTCCTGCCACCCAGCGAAAACTCATCAGAGACCTGGAAACTTTGAATAATAAAATTTCCAACGCAGAAATTGCCATTTCTTTCAACCTCGTATGTATTAAAGAGAATATATATATATCCTACTGCTTTAATTAAGTATCTCAATAACATTAAAGATTTACGAAACTATCTCTACAAGCAAAGAAGTGAGGTGAGATTATAATATTATGACCAGTAACTGTATATATTTGTTCGTTTGTTTGTTAGCTTCTCCAACCAGATATAGGGTAAATGTGTGTGTGTGTGTGTGTGTGTGTGTGTGTGTGTGTGTGTGTGTGAGTGTGAGTGGTGACAGAGAGAGAGTGTGTGTGTGTGTGTGCGCGTTAACGAAAGAGATGAAGAGTTTGGGAAAGAGTTAAAGTTAGCGAAATGGAGAAAGAGTTAGCGAAAGCGATAATGATTTCGCAAAAACGAGGGAAAGAGCTATACGAACGAGAGAGAGAGAGAGAGAGAAAGAGAGAGAGAGAGAGAGAAAGAGAGAAAGAGAGAGAGAGAGAGAGAGAGAGAGAGAGAGAGAGAGAGAGAGAAAACGAAAGGAAGAGAAAGTTAGCGAAAGGGAGAAAGAGTTTTCAAAAGAGAAAATAACTGCGGAAAAGACAGACCGCGAAAGAGACTTTGCAAAAGAGAGACATCCACCATTTAACTTTCCAGCCCTTCCCCAGAAAGTTATAAGCTATGTAAACCAGGCAGGGAAGATACATGAATTGTTTGGGCACCGGCTTAATAGGAAAACTTGCTGCATGTAATTTTAGACAGAGAGAGAGAGAGAGAGAGAGAGGAAAAGTAGATAGACATACAGACAGACAGACAATTAGCTAGGAACCAGACTACCTTTCACACCAGGGTCTCGGAAGTTGACAGAAATAATTTCTGAGCAATATACAGTTGTCTAGTGCTTAATCATCATCATCATCAGCCTGAGTTAGTCCACTGCAGGACAAAGGCCTCTCACAAACGTTTTCACTCCAACCGGTCAGATGTTAGTCTGTTCCATCCTACCCCAGCAAACTTTCGGATCTCATCCCTCTAGTTCTCTGTCTACCCCTTCCTCTAGCTCCATCTCTAGGGTCCCATTATGTTGCTCTAGTTGTTCATCTGTTATCATCTCTTATATATATATATATATATATATATATATATATATATATATATATATATGACCTGCCTAGGACCATTTCCTCTTCTTTATGGTACTGAGAATATCTTCTACTTTTGTTTGTTCTCTTATCCAAGAGGCTCTCTTCTTATCTCTCCAAGTTATACCAAACATTATCCTCTCCATTCCTCTTTGGGCACTCTCAAGTTTACGTTCTAGACACTTTGTTATACTCCAAGTTTGTGATCCATAAATTAGTACAGGGAGGACAATTGATTGTATACTTTCCTTTCGTCTAGTGCTTACCAGAACACAAATATAAATACATGAATGAACATATAAACACATAAATAAATACATATTATATATATATATATTAGTCTCCAAAAGACCACCCTCGGCTTAGATACAATTAAGGTATGCAAATTAAGGAGATAAAGACCATGAATTGTCCAGGAACTAAATCTATGAAAACTTGCGCAGTATAGTTTGTCCTGATGGCAAAGTTTTGGTGTACGGGGAGGGAAGTTAAACCAAGAACCTTTTATATGCAGTAATTAGCCAATTGTATTACAGTACCTACCCGTTGTGGATTATAAAAACCAGACTGTAATACATTAATAAACAAATAAACAGTAATTACATGAATATAAAAAGGGAATAATAACAATTATTATATCAACCAAGATACTAGCAGGTTATTAATTCGTCTCATTGCCTAGTTCGAATTAGTCACAAGGAAGAGACAAAAATTTGGACTAATCTTGATCATCCACAATTATCGAAGAGCAAAGAGTACAGCTTTGAGCATAGAAAACGATACACCAATTCCAATATGTGAACCTTTAATGCCAAGTTTAGGTCATTGAAGAGAACATGAGCGGAAATGTGATGACCGGAAGTGGGAAAAAAAGAAAGAAAGAAAGAGAGAGAGAGAGAGAGAGAGAGAGAGAGAGAGAGAGAGAGAGAGAGAGAGAGAGAGAGAGAGAGAGAGAGAGAGAGAGAGAGAGAGAGAGAGAAAGGGAGAGAGAGAGAGACAGAGAGAGAGAGGAGAGAGAGAGAGAGAGAGAGAGAGAGAGAGAGAGAGAGAGAGAGAGAGAGAGAGAGAGAGAGAGAGAGAGAGAGAGAGAGAGAGAGAGAGAGAAAACGCCCATATATACTGCTCGTCTGACACCGCCTTAATCGTAAACATTAAATTTAAGCTACAATTTGGAGTTTAGAAGAGTTAGCAAAGTTATATAGAGATCAATTATGTAACGTTCAACTCCACTGTAATTTATAGAGTACTGTATATAAAAGACAGTTTGTAGTTTTAGAGAAGTTATAATTGGCAAAGTTACAATATTTAACCCGTTCAAGATCCGATTCCGCAGTGCTTTTCGGGTTTCTGGCTATAATTAGACTATTTTAATCAGAATAGGAAGGGTATATGGAACTCAGAGGGATATTTGAGATAGCCCTTACCCTTATATTTCCCACAGATCCTTCCTAAACTGCATAAAATCGTCTAATGATAGCCAGAAAAACTGTTAAAGGGCGTGATAATCTTCAAAGGGCTAACTTATAGCTTCATTGTACAGTTGACCACATAAGTTTGGATCCATTATGTGATATTATTGTATGTATGGAAGGAAATATAGTAATGCTTGACTTAGGAACATCATTGGCTATAAACGGTTTATTGGTAATATTATTTAACTACTACATAGTAAAATACACTTATAATGCAATCATATTGGTAATATTATTTAACTACTACATAGTAAAATACACTTATAATGCAATCATATTGGTAATATTATTTAACTACTACATAGTAAAATACACTTATAATGCAATCATATTGGTAATATTATTTAACTACTACATAGTAAAATACACTTCTAATGCAATCATATTCTAATTTACCTTCCTTACTTAACCCTCTCCGACATATGACGCGATTTTGAGCATATTGGGGATACTTTAAAGCCTTTGTTACCATCAGGGATATATAGAAACCTTTAGTTTAGTTACTTCAACCTCTGCAGTTGTCTTTGAGTTAGCTGTGGGCAGAAAACTAATTTTGGAGAGGTAATTATAAGAGTGAGATAACTCTATTTCTTATTGCTAATCTGGCAACCTCTACGTCATAAATGTGTGAAAGGGTTAAATCAAGGGGTGTAAAAATTCATGTCATAACTTCAATTTAGCCTAAAACGTTGAAGATGAGTTAGTCACGAGTTATATTACGGAACGTTTACCATAATAATTGTACTGAATGACTAAAGCTAAATATAAAAGACACTGTAAACGTTTAGAGGGTAGTTGGCCCATAAGAATATCACAACTTTCCCCTCACTGTACTGTAATCAGGAACATTAACCCTCTCAGTACCGGTGAAGTGTTTTTGTTTTTATATCAGCTGCATGTAGACGACTTTATGAAGCCTAGGAAGGATAAATAGTAGCTAAAAGGATTAATTGAGATAGCCTTAAGCCTTTTAATTGGTGGACGTCCTTCTCAAGCTGATTAAAATCATATAATAGTTACCAGAATATAACGAGAAATACATCACCGGTACAGAAGGGGTTAAATAAAGTGGTAGAGTTTTTTTAAGGGGGAAGGGCGTATTTTTTTGGCCGATTTATGTTTGAATATATTTATTTATGTATTAGTTTCCTCTCGAGACCTCCATCAAACTTTAAAAAAAAAAAAAATATATATATATATATATATATATATATATATATATATATATATATATATACCGGTATATAATAATAATATCCCCAAGAACCCCCTTCTGGATTTAATTTGTACATTTGTCGACAAAAAATGTCACGACCGAAGGCCAATACCTCCTTAATTACAGGCTCGCAATCGCTCGCCAGGAAAATAAATTGACACCTAAATTTAACGAAAAGTCTTAACATAAAAAGATATGGGGCGAAAGGTCTTAAATTCGGCAAACGAATAGGCCGAACGTCTTAAAATCTGAAAAAAACTAGTGGGGCTAATAATGAGGGAGAAGGGAGACAGAAAAATCAACCACCACCCCTTCAGGTGTTGATTACGTTACGTTTTCCTAAGTGGAATTTAATAAACAAACCTAAATATAAAGACAATTTGGAGTATTAGCAGTTATAATAAAACATACAATCTACAACACATTTAAGAGCAGTTTTCCAGAGGTGCTGAAAAGTTACGAAACAGTAAGTTACGCACTCTATTAATCTAGGTTATCGTTCATTATGTAGAGTTTCTTATTATTTAATTATACATATTTTTATTATTATGTTATTTTATTTCACATTGCTTTATTATGAGGGGGAAGGACCCAAGAGAGTCACAGAAACGAAAAGAAAAGGCATCAATGTTCTGAAAGAGTTCAAAGACAATTTATAGTTTCAGAAACTAGTTGCCTAATTTGTACAGAGGTACAATCACTCTCTATATACATAGACCTTTTATGTTTTTCTGTGTAGCAATATAACCATCGCGATTTATGCATGATATATTTCTATTTGATTTGACATACATAGATTTACATTATACCGTATACATCAATACTTTCATTAATATATATTCATAAACATATTCGCTAAATCACAAATTAAGGGACCCAATATATTTATTATTGACTGTATAATGCACCATGTTCAACTTAACTACTTCTGTAAAACTAAGTCAATTTTATTCCATTTTGGTTAAAACTAGACTATTTTTATTCAGTTTAGGAATAATTTACAGTTAAAAAAAAAAAAAAAAAAAAAAAAAAATTGGGGCTATAAAACTGTCAAGATCACCTTTTTGACTTTCATGGGTCTTTCCTAAACTGAATTAATTAATCTTATGATAGCCAGAATATAATTGATATAAAACATTAGCATACATTAAATTACGGTGACGATACAATATAAAGCACTATATAGTTTGAGATAGAAGTTAGCAGCGTTATAACTATACTCAGTTTAATTTCATCTGGAGGATTTTTTTCTGGACCCCTTTCTCCCTCATGTTTAGCCCCATTGCTTTTGAGATTTTAAGACGATCGCCCCATTAGTTTGGCGATTTTAAGAACCCTCGCCCCATTTCTGTCAATTTTAAGACTATTCGCGCTATTTGGGTGTCGATATTTTCCTGGCGAGCGATAGCGAGCCTGTAATTTAAGGGGAACCGGCCTTTGGCCGGGACATTTTTCTACCGAGAAATGTACAAATTTATCTTGAAAGGGGGTCTAGGGGGAGTAATTCTAAGCTTGATGGAAGTCTAGGAAATCAACTAAAAACCTCCCCTTAACAACTGATTTCTCGATAGCTAACGGAAAAATAAGAAACTACTATGCGTCTGCTTCATAATTAGACCATCTACACATTAATTAACACCACATTTCACTACAAACCCTTCAAAATAACGGAGAAATCTTGATGGGAACTTTGCAATTTACCGTCAGTTGAAAATAAACCGAGCATAGGTAGTTATATTACGTAGTATTAAGGGGAGATTGCCACTGGAGGGATTTTTTTCTTTACCCCTTTCTCCCTTATGTTTAGCCCCATTGCTTTTGAAGTTTTAAGACGTTCGCCCCATTAGTTTGGCGATTTTTAAAAAGTTTCACCCCATTTATGTCACTTTTAAGACCTTTCGTCCCATTTAAGAGTCTGATTTTTTCCTGGCGAGCGATAGCGAGCCTGTAATTAAAGAGGAATCGGCCTTCGGCCAGGAATTTTTCTACCGAAAAAAGTACAAATTTATCTTGAAAGGGGGTCTAGGGGGCTTCATTTTAAGCTTGATGGAGGTCTAGCGAGGAAACTAGAAAAATAATAAATAAATAAAACAAATAAATAAAAAAAGTGAAGGATCTCCCCTTAACCACCGTCTTCATTTATAAGACGAATAGACGATTTGTATAAGTTTAGGTATACATTCTGGCCAATATTAAGGGCAGGCAGACCGTTTTTCTGGACCCCCTTCTCCCTAATGTTCAGCCCCACTAGTTTTGAGATTAGAAGACGTTCGGCCCATTAGTTTGCCGATTTTAACACCTTTCGCCCCATTTCGTTGTCAATTATAAAACCTTTCGTGCCATTTAGGTGTCGATTTTTTCCTGGCGAGCGATAGCGAGCCTGCAATTTTAAGAGGAACCGACCTTCGGCCGGGATATTTTTCTACCGAAAAATTTACAAATTTATCTTGAAGGGAGGTCTAGGGGGTGTTTTTCTAAGCTTGATGGAGGTCTAGGGAGGAAACTAAAACAAAAAATATATGAATAAGTGAAGTAATAGACCAAACAAACGGTCAGTCTCCCCTTAAACAGTATTCAGTTCAGGAAAGACCTCTAGAACTCAACGAGGTCAAGTTTATACATTACCAATTACACCTCTTCACTCAAACAGGTCTTTACTACACTGAATAAAATCGCATAATGGTAGACACAATATTTAGACGAAAAGCGTCATCGTGGTTAAAGAGTTAATGGGGGAAGGGTTTAGTTTTTGGTTTATTTATTTATATATGTATGTATGTATGTATGTATGTATTTAAATATTAGTTTCCTCTCTAGACCTCCATCAAGCTTAAATAACATCCCCAAGACCACCATCCGAGATAAGTTTGTACATATTTCGGCTTTCGCTCGCCAGGAAAAAATCGACACCTAAATAGCATGAAAGGTTTTAATATTGATGACAGAGATGGCGCAAAATGTCTTAAAAAGGTCTTACAAACTACTGGAACGAACGTCTTAAAATATCAAAACTAATGGTGCTAAACATGTGAGAGAAGGGGGTCCAGATAACCCTACGCCCCCTTCAGACTACAACCGTAATTACTCCGTATAACATAAACAATAGTAATTAAGCCTCTAGTTAGTAATTATATATTTATGTAATGCGCACAGCTCCGATAAAACTAAGATAATAATAATATTGCAAGTGGCACGGTAACAAACAAAAAAAGTTATTTCAGAGTGCAAATATTTTCTCGTAAAATTTATGGTGCCATTACGTACAGTTTACAACGTAATGGCGCAATAATTATAGTTATGAAACGAACTATTATTTATATCGTAATATTACCTTTATATGCTTGTGTTATTCGTGTTCATTCTCCTGATAATCATACACAATAATGAAGTGATGATAAATAGAAAGAAAGCCATTACCGGTACTAAGAAGAGGACTTCCTATTCTAGAAACCATCTCACGTTAGATCCATTGCTAATAATGCCTCAAATAAGCTTGGGCTTCTTTAGCGAGTTCGTGAATGTTTCACTGACAAGCAGCTATACCCTATTTTTCACTAACAAGCAGCTATACCCTATTTTTCACTAACAAGCAGTTATACCCTATGTTTCACTAACAAGCAGCTATACCCTATTTTTCACTAACAAGCAGTTATACCCTATGTTTCACTAACAAGCAGCTATACCCTATTTTTCACTAACAAGCAGCTATACCCTATTTTTCACTAACAAGCAGCTATACCCTATTTTTCACTAACAAGCAGCTATACCCTATTTTTCACTAACAAGCAGCTATACCCTATTTTTCACTAACAAGCAGCTATACCCTATTTTTCACTAACAAGCAGCTATACCCTATTTTCACTAACAAGCAGCTATACCCTATTTTTCACTGACAAGCAGCTATACCCTATTTTTCACTAACAAGCAGCTATACCCTATTTTTCACTGACAAGCAGCTATACCCTATTTTTCACTGACAAGCAGCTATACCCTATTTTTCACTAACAAGCAGCTATACCCTATTTTTCACTGACAAGCAGCTATACCCTATTTTTCACTGACAAGCAGCTATACCCTATTTTTCACTAACAAGCACCTATACCCTATTTTTCACTAACAAGCTATACCCTATTTTTCACTGACAAGCAGCTATACCCTATTTTTCACTGACAAGCAGCTATACCCTATTTTTCACTAACAAGCAGCTATACCCTATTTTTCACTGACAAGCAGCTATACCCTATTTTTCACTAACAAGCAGCTATACCCTATTTTTCACTGACAAGCAGCTATACCCTATTTTTCACTAACAAGCAGCTATACCCTATTTTTCACTGACAAGCAGCTATACCCTATTTTTCACTAACAAGCAGCTATACCCTATTATTCACTAACAAACAGCTATACCCTATTTTTCACTAACAAGCAGCTATACCCTATTTTTCACTAACAAACAGCTATACCCTATTTTTCACTGACAAACAGCTATACCCTATTTTTTGTCCAGCTGATGGTAAATTGAATCCCTTAGTAGCTGATTTCTCGAAAGTTAATGGACAAATACGTAAATAGTCTGTCTGTACGTCATAATAGTCTGTCTGTACGTCATAATAGTCTGTCTGTACGTCATAATAGTCTGTCTGTACGTCATAATAGTCTGTCTGTACGTCATAATATAGGGCCAAGGTTCTATACTGTAAATAACAACATACTTAACTACAAAATATTCATAATACCTAAATAATCAAGATAGGGACATGACAACTTGCTATCAGCTACCGCTCGCCAGGAAAATATTGACACCTGGATGGGGGTAAAAGTCTTAAAACAGTAGGCTGAATGGGGCCGAATGGATACAAGCCAAACAGTGAGGGAGAGAAAGAGTAGAAAAGCAAGGTGGACTCCCTTAACCACACAATTCAATCCTTTTCCACAAACCCCGTACATCATGCTGCCCAAGAACATTGAACCTTTGCGGGTCACCAAACAAAGTGAACTAAATTTGTTATAAGCTTCGATTATTGTCACGCGGGTCACCAGATGATTATTTTGAGAACGAATAAGTGGGTTTTCACAAAAATTGGCCAGTACCTTCATTTAACAGTCGAATAAAAACCATGTAACCCCGACTTCCCCCTTGTTGGACATTATTCAGATTTCGAATGATCTATGGATATCAAAGGCGTAGGCCTCGACTTCCACAGGTTCTTTCTAAAACGTATAAAATCATTAAATACTGTATTTATACAAACAAAACAAAGAAACGGTAGATACATGTATCTATTTTCGCTGCATTTATGAGCCGAATCATAAGCATGTTGGAAGGGCGTTGTCTAAGCCACTGAGAGCAAAAACTAAGGAACTGAGCGATTATTTATGAAGAACTTTATAATACCCATTTTTTGTTGTCATAATCATTTTTTAATTCTGGTGAATTGGTTGTTCATGTTTGACACTGGCAAGGTCAAACAACAACGCAATATAGTGTATGTGTACGTGTGCTAGGTAACGATGAGCGGCTGGCCTTGGTGAAACTGCTCATTAGCCCCTTCTGTCCCGGCGATGTCTTTTTAGTTTCAGTCTAGCTATATTTAGACGATTTTGTGCAGTTTAAGAAGGATCTGTGGTGGCAAAAAGGGTTATGTGAGATAGTTCGAAGCCTGTTAACTGCTGGAGGCCAATTTTAAACTCCACAAAATCGTCTAAAAGTAGCCAGAAAAAGTTACGAAGACGTCGCTGGTAGGGAAGGGGTTAAAGCAGGTTTTGGCTGGAACATGTACGCAGATAACCTTGGGAATTTCCCCTTGACATACGTAGGCACTGGAGTCCTTGCAGGTTTGTTCTATCTTTCTTTCTCTCTCCTTGTAAGGAAGGAACATAGAAAATAACCTTGAAACTCAGCCCCCCCCCGCCCCCCCCCCGACGTTCATGGGCGCTGGGGTACATACAGGTGTGTGTGTGTGTGTGTACAACCAGAATACACATTAACTACGTACTTGAAACTCGGGCAGAAAGACAATCACATTAAACATATGTCTGTATAACGATTAGGCTACAATCGATTAGGCTACAAGGCGGGTGCCCAACCCCGAATGGGGTTGAAATAGGGGAGCTATCCCCCCGCCAAAGGCGGCTTTCTAGGGCCTTTCCTAGCTGATGCTCAGAGGATTGGGTTCTAGTCATGTGGTGATGGGCTGGTCTATCAGAGTGAGAGCTGAGCAATCTCTGCCATACCCATAGCTTACTCTGACTGTTCCTTTAACTTATATATTTTCTAGATCTCAAGTGACTGCGTCTCTTCCGTGGATTGACCTCCCAATCTACCAGGATTGGAAGCCAAAGCGTCACATTTTTCCCTTGCCCCTCAACTTTCTCTTCATAATTGCTGAGGGGCACAGGGCCCTGGGTGGGGCTTTGGTTTCCCGGGCGTTTCCGCACCCTCCTCAGCTCCCCGCCATGGAGTGGCTTCGGTCACCCAGGCTTTATTGTGGTCGGCGGGGAGGGTTCTGTGGGGGCACTCGGTTGTGGCCTTGGAATTGCTCGGGGCCTTGGGGCTGTTCGGCCAGGCAGCTTGGGGAACAACAACAACAACGATTAGGCTACATGGCATCGTGTAAACAAATAGAATCCATTAACAACGTACACATATACGTCCAATAATTACATACAGTGGTATGGCTAAGGGAAGTTTGTATCTTCTTCATTATTATTTATTATTATTATTATTATTATTATTATTATTAGTAGTAGTATTTTTTTGTTTAGTTTATTCCCTAGAACTCTCATGCTTAAAAAAATACCGCGAAGTGGCATTTCTTTCTTTCCTTCTTTCTTTTATTTTGTTGTACAGTGTAGTAGAAGGGAAAAGGTCCACAAATATTTTGTTGTACAGTGTAGTAGAAGGGAAAAGGTCCACAAATATTTTGTTGTACAGTGTAGTAGAAGGGAAAAGGTCCACAAATATTTTGTTGTACAGTGTAGTAGAAGGGAAAAGGTCCACAAATATTTTAGCTTTATTATTTTTACAGGTTGTGGTAAATTTATGCTTGTTGTGGATCTGGCCTTTTTACTGGAGGGATTGAAGAGGGTTTGATGGCTCGCTGTTTTGTTTGGGGGCAAAGGCGATCACAACAAGAAGAAGAAGAGTGAGGAGGAGGAGGAAGAGGGTGATGATGATGAAGAAGAATGAGGAGGAGGAGGATGAAGATGAAGAAGAATGAGGAGGAAGAGGAAGAGGGTGATGATGAAGAAGAATGAAGAGGAAGAGGGTGATGATGAAGAAGAATGAGGAGGAAGAGGATGAGTAAGAGGAGGAGTGTGAAGATACAAAGGAATACAAAGGAGAACAAACTGCAACAGACCTATTGGTCCTTACGGGGCAGTTTGGATATCTAAAACTACTAATCTACTGACTACGAGGTAGAGAAAAGGATAGCAAAGAAGAAGGCTCCTCCCCACCCACCACTCCCTCCAGCTAATGCTGGCATGGAAACAGATAGGAAAAATACCATGCAGTATTGAAAAACTGACACGGAAATTCGAACAGGACAGGGAGAAAAAAAGAAGTTGATTTGTAATCTAAGCTAACTCTATTTACTACAATTCTGAAAGGGAACAGATGTATGAAAATCAATATACATTGCGGTATGCGTTGACATTTCGTTGCGCGTTATTCTGAAAGAAACTGTGTTAATCGGGGGTTATTTGCCATGTGTTTATCCAGATGGTTCTTAAATGTTTCGACAGTATTACAGTTTACAATGTTCGAGGGTAGTCTGTTCCAATTATTCACAACGCGGTTGAAGAAGAAATGCTTCGCCTCGTGAGAATGAAAACGCTTGCCTATAATCTTATAACCATTGTTTCTCGTGTTTGCTTGATTGATCGTAAATAATTCGCTTACATTTAGGTTGCTGAATCCCTTGAAGATTTTGAACACCTCTATTAGGTCACCTCTCATTCTGCGCTTTGTTAAGCTAAACAAATTTAGTTCTTTTAAGCGCTCTTCGTACGGTTTATTACGCAATCTAGGTATCATTTTAGTGACTCTGCGTTGCACCCTTTCAAGTTTATTTATGTCCTTTTGGTAGTACGGTGACCAGAATTGCACGCAGTATTCGAGATGGGGACGCACCAATGAGTTGAATAGAGTAAGTATGATTTTTTCTGATTTGAATTTGAATGTTCTGCCGATGAAACCCACCAATTTATTAGCAGTTTTTATTACCTCTGTACACTGTTTACTCGGCTTCAGGTCACTTGATATTATAACTCCCAGATCCTTTTCATTATTTGTATTTGATAGTTGAATGTTGTTCATTGAGTAATCTTTTTTAGCGTTGTTACTACCGATGTGTAATACTTTGCATTTTTCTATGTTGAATTTCATTTGCCATTTTTCTGCCCAGTTTTCTAAAGTGTCTAGGTCACCTTGTAGTTTTTGCCAATGTACTGTTGAGGTTACTTTATTAGTAATTTTTGTATCGTCAGCAAATTTCGAAATTTTGCATTCTATTCCTTCGTCTAAGTCGTTTATGTAAATTATAAAAAGAATAGGACCTAATACCGAACCCTGGGGAACGCCACTATTTACTTTGCACCAATCCGATTCTTCACCATTTATTACAACTCGTTGTTTACGGTCTGAGAGCCAATTTTCGAGCCATTTCAGAGTTTTTCCTGTTATGCCATGAGCTTTTATTTTGTCAATTAGTCTCTTGTGGGGTACGGTATCGAAAGCTTTCTGAAAATCGAGATATATTATATCAACTGCTCTATCCTTATCATATGATTTGTAAACATCATTGAAGAAGTCGAGTAAGTTTGTTAAGCATGAACGTTTATTTCTAAAACCGTGCTGAGAATCTTTTATTAAATTATTTCTTCCAAATGTTTTTACTATTTTGTCCCTTATAATGGTTTCCATTAATTTGCCCATTACCGATGTTAAGCTAATTGGTCGATAATTGCCGGGGAGAGGACTTATTTCCTTTTTTGTATATGGGTGTCACGTTAGCTAGTTTACATTCGTTTGGAACTATCCCAACATTCAATGATTTGTTGAACAGATTTGCGAGTGGGTTTAATAATTCGTGTTTTGCTTCTTTTAGGATCCTTGGGGATATTTTATCAGGGCCTGGGGTTTTATTAACTTTCAAATTGTTGATTGCGAACAGGATATCGTCTTCATAAATCGTAAAGTTTTCGAGCTCAGTGCCATTTGATTGATTCGTAGGGGTAGGTCGGTTACCGGTAGTATCTTCCGACGTGAAAACTGATGCAAAATAGTTATTTAGGATATTCGCCATTTGTACTTTGTTATCTGTATGATCTCCATTTTCCGCAACAAGTGGGCCTATTGTTGAAGTTACCGTTTTTCTGTTTCTTATATAGCTGTAAAATTCTTTCGGATTGGACTTGCTGGAGCTGGCAATATGAAGTTCCAGATTCTTCTTACTTACTTTGATGAGATTTTTGGTTGTTCGACGCAGTCTATCGTGTTCTAATTTATCGCTATTATTCTGAGTTGCCTTATATTTTTGGTATGCCTGCTTTTTTACTAAGAGGATGTTTTTTATTTCATTATTCCACCATTTTGGCTTATTTGCCTGCTGGGCGCCGGTTTCGTAGAGGGATGCTTGTATTTATTGCTTTGTTTAGGTTATTAGATAATATGTTCCATAATCGATTTACATCATGAGTTTCGGTCATTTCACTCCAGTCAGTATTGGCAAGATGCCTTCTAAGTTTGTTAAAGTCGGCCCTTCGATAATCTGGTACTTTTTCCGTGCTCACGTTTTCTTTGTCATTATTTACTTTAATGTTAAAGGACACTATCCTATGGTCACTAGAGCTAAATTCCGGTCCGATTTTAACGCTATTTACCAGTCTTTCATTTGTCGTTAGAATAATATCCAGAATGTTATTTCCCCTCGTTGGGTGTTGTGTTCTACGTGTTGATAAAGGGCACTTTCCTGAAGATTAGCATATAGATCATGTCCCGCGTGAGCATTTAGTGGTTCGCCCCATGTTGTGACAGGCAGATTGAAATCGCCAAATATTACTGCTTCTTCCTGACAACTTATTTCGGCTATTTGATCATAGAGTTTCTCGTCAGTATCGGGTGATTGTGCAGGAGGTCGATAAATTAGGCCAATTATTATCTTGCTTGCTTGATTATTTATTTGAACGTAACTAGTATCAATATTATTTATGGCAGGTTTGGTTACCTCGATTGGGTGAAGATTACTTTTAACATATAGCAGAACCCCACCTCCCATTCTTTGGGATCTTTCGCAGCTGAAGGGAGTATAACCTGGTAATGCGTATTCCGCCAAAAAATCACGCTTTTCCGTGTTGATCCAAGATTCTGAAACACCGATTATATCACATTCCTCCATACATGCAAGTGCTTCCAGGTCTTCGAATTTATTGCGTAAGCTGCGTGCATTAACGTAGCAGGCCGTGATATTATTTTGGATAGAGTTTACATTTGATATGGGGTAGTTTATGTCGCTGCTACTGCCCCTGCTCGGTTGTCGTTTTTTGATCTGAAAGTGCAGACTGCATCATGTAGGAGTCTGCCTAGGCGTGCTCCTCCGACTGAATTCAAATGGCAGCCATCATCCTGAAAGAGAATGTGTTGATTGTAGAAATGGTCCCAGAGATTGAGATATTCGACATCTTCCTGTGAGCAGAGGGATTTAAGTCTGTTATTAGTACTGAACGCCTTATCGTAGAAACCGGTCTCTGCATCGATCTTGGGAAGAATGCCTGAAATGATTATGTTACATGACTTACTCTTGTAACGCTGGATTGCCTTACGGTATTTTTCCATTAGTTCCTCTGATCTGGTGCGCATTACATCGCAAGATGAAGAAGAATGAGGAGGAAGAGTAGGAGGAGGAGGGTGAAGATGAATGAGGAAGAGGAAGAGGAGAGTGAAGAAGAAAAAGAATAAGGAGGAGGAGGGTGAAGATGAAGAAGAATGAGGAGAATGAAGAAGAGGAGGGTGAAGATGAAGACAAATGAGAAGGAAGAGGAGGAGAAAGAGGAAGAGGGTGAAGATGAAGAAGAATGAGGAGAATGAAGAGGAGGAGAAAGAGAAGGAGTAGGGTGAGGAAGAGGAAGACTAAGATAAATGAAGAAAGTGCAGGATAAAACACAAACAAAAAACACACGATGTGAAATCAAATCAAGACAAACATAGAAAACGAGGAATTAAAAGGGAAATCAGTACACACGCAAGATTATCAATAAAACAAAAACAACATCAAGAAGAAGAAGAAGAAGAAGAAGAGGACGACGAAAGGTAAAGAGAAGAAGAGACAAACATACAAATATAATTACTGTAGATAAATGAAACAGCAAAGAGAGATGAACAAAAGAGAAAAGATAAGAAGACAATAAGAACAAGCACAAGACTGTTAATGACTTTAGTATTAGCATCTTACTGTACCTACATCATGTTTTATACATCTTACGCTGACTAAAGTATGTTGTATTTTAGAATATATTTGATTATCTTCGATTTATATTCCAATTTCTTGATATATGAAATGGTAATATTAAGGTAGTGTGTTCTTGAAGCTGTGTGGTGAACCCTTTGAACTTCTGCCGTGTGTGTGTGTGTTTTGTATTTATGTCCTGTGTGAAGGTCAGCCATCTTGAGTTAGAGGACAAACATCGGGGTTTTCCTAGTTTGAAATTTTCTGATTGCACACACACACACACACACACACACACACACACACACACACACACACACACACACACACACACACACACACACACACACACACACAACACACACACACACACACACACACACACAAACACACACACACACAACACACACACACACACACACACACACACACACACACACACACACACACACACACACACACACACACACACACACACACACACACACACACACACACACACACACACACACACACACACACACACACACACACACACACACACACACACACACCGCGGCTAGCTCAGTGGTACCGTTCCTGCCTGCAACCCAGCTGACCGGGGTTCAAATCTCGCACAGGTTGATGAAGGTTTTCCGAGACAGCCGGCGGTTACCATCTCCCTTAAGCAAGGAGATGGTAATTGTCATTGGCATTAATGTCTAGGAAGCGGGACAATATGAGCCAAAAACTAAATTCCTGTCAAACTACAATTATGACTATGAATACATACACATTCGGTGACAGGACAACTCAACCAGTAGACCATTACAACCAGTAGCTCTCAACCCAAACTAGTAGATTAGGTATAGGCCAGGACTTTACTCAAACTTAGAAGAAAGAAACCTAGACCCCCCTCAAGATAAATTTGTACATTTTTCGGTAGAAAAATGTCCCTGTCGCTCGCCAGGAAAAAATCTACACCTACAGTAAATGGCCGATTGGTCTTAACATTGAAAACGAAATGGAGCTAAAAGTGTTAAAATCGCAAAACTAATGGGCCGAACGTCTTAAAATGTCAAAACTAACTGTGCTAAACATGATGGAGAAAAGGCCCCAGAAAAACGACCCATCTCCCCTTAAACTGGCACTTGTTGAATTATCCAGGAACACACACACACTCTCACATGACACCAAGATCAAATACACTATACGTAACATCACAGTCCATGGTTCGTCCATTTTAAATAATCCAACACAACATGGCATAGATTCACACAAGGAAGACAGAAAAAAAAAATCTCTCTCTCTCTCTCTCTCTCTCTCTCTCTCTCTCTCTCTCTCTCTCTCTCTCTCTCTCTCTCTCTCTCTCTCTCTCTCTCTCTCTCTCTCTCTCTCTCTCTCTCTCTCACACATTCACTCACACATTCACTCACACACTCACCATGAATGGGTCTGGGGTCCTCGCTTTATTGGACCAATTGTGCGAATTAGGGACACGGCGCAACTATTTCTCTCTCACACACAACTCTCTCTCACACTCTCTCTCTCTCTCTCTATTGGTTTTACGTTATTTCTTTTCCTTACATTTGTTATCAAGACATAGAAAACATACTGAAAACTGTGTAGTATTTGAAATAAAGAAGTCCTTCCAAGAAGTTTTTTTTTAAAAGAATTGGGGAATTACAAGAGTTCTCATAAGCACAACTAAGTTCACAATATGATTGATCATGATTCATCAAAAGAAATAAAGATCTTAAGACAAGCCATTGATTAAAACAAAATATGTATTTCATTTGTAGCATAGCAGATCAGAACGAAAGATAAAAAAAAAAAAAAATCATACTTGTCTTGGTGTCTTGCATAAAGTCCCAGTATCTTCCAAAGCAATTCACTATAACGCTGGGAACTAGATTTTAAGGGGAGTCTCATTTTGTTTTTTATCTTTCTCTCCTTTTCTCTATTTCCCTGGCTTGTATCCAACGGACCCATTCAGCCAACTGTTTTAAGACGTTTATCCCCATCCAGGTGTCGATTTATAACTGGCAAGCGATAGCGAGCCAGCATTGTATGGAGAAATCCGGCTTCGCCGGAGAAATTTTTCTATCGAAAAATTTACAAATTTACCTTGCTGTCAAAACAAAAATATATATATGCTGGCTCGCTACCGCTCGCCAGGAAAATGTTGACACCTGAATGGGGGTAAACGTCTTAAAACAGTAGGCTGAATGGAGCCGAATGGATACAAGCCAAAGAGAGAGGGAGAGAAAGATAAAAGAAGCGAGGTGGGCTCCCTTAACATGGATCCTCTTGGTTGTGAACCGAGCGGACTAATAACTACATCAAAGGGAAAATATGCTATTACATAAACTTATGCGCATTACAACCTATGTAGTAAGTTTAGACGCCATTTTGGTGACGTAAGTGGCAAGTAAAGGGGTATTATTTTATCTATGATCATATAGAATTAAGAACCAGATACTAAATAATCCTGCATCAGTATTTATAATTGTCCTTTTGTTTATAATCTGCTCAAAATACAATACAACAAATATGGTTTTGTAAATATTACCTTATATTTAAAAACAAATACAACAGGACAATATCCACTCAAAATGTATACCAAAATTTACATCCGCTACGGCCATTAACTGATATGCTAATAGCGAGGTGTTGGCTAAACACTCTCTGGCATCGACACATAATGTCCTCATAAACATAGGTTTTTCGCGGCAACGTTCAAGTTAATGTTTTTTTTTTTTTTTTTTTCCCCTAGCTACATTATGGTCTCATTTTGCATAAGAATCGGCAACGGTCCTGAAGATAAGAGGGTTTTTAGGTGGATGAATTCTTATACAACTTTATTTCAAAAGCTGCAAAATCTAAATTACCGAAAAAGTACTCGTATAACCCACGGACATAATCTTAAAACATTAACCTACGCACCAATGAACGAAATCAATTGAAAAAAATAAAATAAAAAAGAAACATATTTAAAAAACAGTGATATCAAGTTTGTGTTTGTTTTCAAATGAGCGCTCACTGCTCGGCGTCACACGGTACCTGTATCCGATAATTTGTATCAGAGTCTGGAGTCTGCAATAATCCAAGATTTTGTTTGTTTTTATTTATTATTTAGTAATTGGGTAATGTATTCGTGCTTCAAGGTGTTTGTTCCTGATATTGATCTACACGCATTACAATAACGTCAACACGGAAGTAGCAATAGTTGAAGGAGTCTTTTGGTGAGTATATTTTGGCTCTGATAACATGACTCCGAACCTAGTATCGGATACATGCCCTTGTGTGACGTCAACTTAAATCTTTGGTCGATATGGTTCACTGAAAATACAGGCCAAAGAAAAAACAAATAATAAGATATAGGCAAGAAAAAAAGTATGCAAGGTCAATGAGTATAAGGACAGTGATTTAGCTTCCTATCCTCAAATTAGGTGAGTTTATTAATATCAGTATACCTTGAAGGAGGTCTAGGGAACAAACTAAAAACCTCTTATTAAGATATTAAGAGCTCTGGAACTCTCTCCCAGAATCAGTCTTTCCCTCTTCCTATGACTTAAATTGCTTCAAACTCTGTGTGTCCAGGCATTTTGGCTCGAACGTCCCTTGATTTTGGCCCTGTCACTCTTTCAACTATGGGGGAGGCACTCGCTATGGGCAGTTCTGCCTTTTGCCTCCCTCACTCACATAGAAAAAGTGTCTGAATTCATACACAATTTAAGTTCATAATCTGCCAGCCCACAATTTCCCAAAATTGTCAGAACAAAACGATTGTATGAGCACATTTCTGGTAATATTTTTCAGCAATTCTCTTTTGGCAGCTTTAATATATATATTTTTAATTAGGCATCTACAGCCGGTGTCACGCGAGCTATATTTACGTAAATTGTCAGGGCAATTGTAGTCAGGTAGCAAAATATTTAGAGAACAAACTTGCTCATCGAAAATTGCCGGAAAATGCGCTCGTGTGACGCATCTTATCAAACAATCATCAGGTTACTGTCCGATACCAATGTAAATGTTAACCCCCTCCCACCCAAAACAAAATACAAGAATAAAACTTGCTCACAGAAAATTGCTGGAAACATTGCTGTGTGACACCGCCTCGCTGTATTGTGTATTGCCGCTGGATCATATTTTACAAATTTCCCGGGTAAACATAATTTTCCGCTCCTTGCATTTTCAATCTCAGTGCCTTTTCCAATCTCGCTATTTGTGCTTACCTTTCAGACACACGCACACTCAGTCAGACACACTTATACACACATACAGGCACGCACTGTCACGCACACACACACACGCACGCACGCACGCACGCACGCACGCACGCACGCGCGCACGCACACGCACACGCACACGCACACGCACACGCACACGCGCACACACACACACACACACACACAGAATATAGGAAGGAAAAAGCAAAATCAATGAAACAAAAATGCATGCCGGTGTGTAGTATGCATCTATAGGCGTCCTCTGTTTTTACTCTCTCTCTCTCTCTCTCTCTCTCTCTCTCTCTCTCTCTCTCTCTCTTGATGTAATTTATCCGTTTAGCCTCTTTTGTTATGCCTTAATGGATGGCTTCAGAAATTTAGGGTACTGTAAAAAATACAGTAATGTTTTATGATAATGATGGCGTTGATGGAGTAGTGACAGTGACGATGGTGATGTGTGGTGGTGATGGTGATAATGGTGAGGGTGGTAATGATCGTGACAAATACAGTAGCGTTTTTGAGGAGATGATGACGACGTTAATGGCAGCAGTGATAGTGATGATGGTGATGAGTGTGGTGGTGATGAGTTTGATGGTGATGGTAGTGACTATGGTGGTGATGAGTGTGGTAGTGATGAGTTTGATGGTGATGGTAGTTATTATGGTGGTGGTGATTATGGTGGTGATGAGTGTGGTAGTGATGAGTTTGGTGGTGGCAATGATGATGAAAAGTACAGTGGCGTCTATGGTGGTGATAATGATGGCGTTGATAGCAGCAGTGACAGTGATGCTAGTGATGAGTGTGGTAGTGATCAGTTTGGTGGTGATGGTAATGGTGATAGAGTGATAGTGATGGCGGTGGTTGAACAATACAGTAATGTTTTCTGGTGGGATAATGATGGCGTTGATAGTGACAGTGATGAATATGGTAGTGATGATGTTGATTAAGACCAATATGTCAAGGGGAGGTGATCATAATGGTAGTGGTGACAGTGATGGTGGTGACTATGGTAGTGGTGGTGATGGTGATAGGCAGGATGATAATGTTGATGGTGAAATAGATGAACATATGAAGAATATAGTGAGGTGGTGATGGTGGTAGAGATGAAGATATTGAGGTAGTGATGATAGTGACGATGCTAGTGGTGATAGTGATGATGGCATAGATGATAATGTCAGTAGAAGAGACGGTAATGTGAAGATAATGAACTGGTATTGATGGTGGTGACAGTAGCGGTAGTGTGTATTATTTACAGGGGTACTAATCTAATCTATTAATTTAACTCCCAACACCAAACACCTCCCAATGAAATTAATGAAAGCATGTGATCCTCCCGGGATTCGAACCTGGGTTACCACATACAGATCTTAAACACCCTAACCATTACACCACCAAGACAGTTAGAACAATTAAAACAGTAAGAACAAAATATAAGTTCCGGTACGGAGTTGATTGGTAAGTTTTAGTTAGGTTACGGTAGGATATTTTAGATATTCTTATTTTCTATGCAATTATTTTAGGTTACCATTTTTGTTTTCTTCATTTTTGCCATTTTATTATTCTAAAGTATATGCCTGTTCTTTCCCTCCAACCCGTGCCCCATTACTGTAGCGAGACTTGAACCAAATTATGATCCCCCTCGCCTAATAATCAGCGACCAAAGCTCCCCCTTCCAGCCCGGTAATCTGGTCTGTTCCACCAAAGGGGCTTAACATCCTCGCCTCTAAAGTCAGCCTTCCCGGGGGGTTGGGCTTAAGGGGGTAGTGCTTGGTTTTTGGTCTATGTATTTATCAATTTATATATTTTTGAGTTTCCTCGCTAGACTTCAATCAAGCTTAAAACAGGACCCCTTAGACACTCTTTCAAGATAAATTTGTAAATTTTTCGATAGAAAAAAAATTCCCGGCCGAAGGCCGCTTTCTTCTTAAATTATAGGCTCGCTATCGCTCGCCAGAAACAAATTGACACCTAAATGGCACGAAAGGTCTTAATATTGACAAAGAAATGGGGCTAAAGGTCTTAAAATCGACAAACTAATGGAACCAACTTTTTATAATCTCAAAACAAATGGGGCTGAACACGAGGGAGAAAGGGGATCAGAAAAACGGCCCATCTCCCCTTAAAGGTTGCCATGGTAAGGGGAGTCGCAGGTAAGAGGCTTGGTTGACCGAGATACGTGGTGGTTGTGTTTATTTTGGCCATTATTGAGTATTATATTTTTAGTTTGTCCCCTAAAATAAATCTTACGCCTCCACAGACCCCATTTTAAGCTACATAAAGGCGAATTAACGATTTTTTTTTTGCATATTGATAAATGTCATACTTTTGAGGAATAGAAATAGTGGGATTCCGTATATTTTCGATGATGATGATGTGTGTGTGTGTGTGTGTGTGTCGAATTGTGGCAAAGGCAAAATTGCAGCAAGGACGAAATACAAAAAGAACTAAAATAATACACCAAGGACGAATAATGCCAACACAGGACGAACTAAACCAGGGCGAGCTACATAATGGACAAACTAAAGACGAAAAGGGATGAAGGACGGAAAAAGACTAAAGAAGGCCGAAAAGGGACGATTAAAGGACGGAAAAGGGCGAATTAAGAATGGAAAAAGACGAATTAAGGACGGGAACGGATGAATTAAAGACGGAAAAGGACGAATTAAACCCGGAAAAGGACGAATTAAACCCGGAAAAGGACGAATTAAGGACGGAAAAGGACTAATTATGGACGGAAAAGGACGGGAAAAAGACTAATTAAGAACGGAAAATGACGAATTCAGAAAGGAAAGGGACGGAAAAGGACGAATTAAGGACGGAAAAGGACGAATTAAGGGCGGACACACGACGACTGATCTCCGCTGGGAACGTATTCGTCTTTTACGTCTTTGGCAGCAACCCAGTGCCGCCATCCTCTTCTGGGATCGCCGCCCCAGCCCCCGCCCCCTCCCCCCCCCCCCCTCCCCCCCCCTCCCCCCCCCCGCCCCCCCCCCCCCCCCTCCCCCCCTCGTCCCCGTTCTCTTTCTTCCATCCCCCATTTAGTTTTCTTTTAATATGCTCGCTTGTTATGCATCTATCTGCAAATATCTACTGTATATCTGTATCTGTTTATTTATATATACTGTATATGCAAATATATATTAACCTGTCTTTCAATCTATCTGTTGTGATCCACCTATCGCTACCTCCCTATGATTATATATATATATATATATATATATATATATATATATATATATATATATATATATATATATATATATATATATACTGTATATATATAATATACAAAATATAATTTTATCAATAATTATACATAATTTATATCTATCAATATCAGTTTCTTTTTGCTACATGTTTCTCGCTTTTATCCAAGCTACAGAGCTCATTGGATTATTTTGTTTCAATTTGTCTATGCAATATAATTTGCATTGACCTTTCAATAATTCTAATTTTACTGTATGCACCATACGTTTATATATGTTATATCGTATTTCTCTCTAATCCACCAGAACTCCTTAGGCTAACTGACGACTTTCAGGGTATACGGAAGTCGGAGCCTAATAAACATCGATATTAAACAGAATTACATTGATAATTTAGGTTTCTGATTAATGGAAAGTATGTTGAATTTGATTGGTGTATATATAGATGCATAACAAAAAACTCTAACTAGTAATTCTGCTAAATACCGATGTCAACAGCTCCGATTTCCTTACAGCTTGAAACTCGTAAGTGGTGAATTGAAAATAATTATAGATTAATTTGTAAAGCTAAGCACAGGATTGAAAAGCAAACAAAGAAACAGGTAGGTACAGTCGCGCTAATAAGTGATGTATCGGCGCCAATTATGTTTTGATCAATAATTAGTATCAGCAATATCTAAGCTTCATTTCTTCATATCGAGTGAAATATACAAACATGTTCCTACACTTACCCACCATATTCAACATCTGACAGACATTAATACAGCACAGAGCAAGCCAAACGTAATGACAGCTGAGACATGACTTATTAGCGCGACCGTACATCAATCATAACTGTTGCATTGAATTATATAGAAACATGACTGAAACAATTCCTACGGTCCCGGAGAGGTGGTCTAACAATAATAATAAAACTGTTTGCAATTTTTGAACTATTGGAATTGACAAAAGGTTAGACGACAAGAAGAGCTCCAGAGAAGAGAAAACAAGGAGAACAGATAAAATGGCAGAATAGGGGAGAGAGAGAGAGAGAGAGAGAGAGAGAGAGAGAGAGAGAGAGAGAGAGAGAGAGAGAGAGAGAGAGAGAGAGAGAGAGTGTTTGAGAGTGAGTGAGAGAGAGTGTGTTTGAGAGTGAGTGAGAGAGTGTTTGAGAGTGAGAGAGAGAGTGTTTGAGAGTGAGTGACAGAGAGAGAGAGAGTGAGTTGTTGAGAAGTTTGCACCATGAGATAAAATTCTGCTGACCCCATCTTTCTGATATCCAAACCCACACCAGCTCAATAACTACTATATTTTTCCTTTTTTCCCAGTCTAAACACAGATAATCATACTGTAGATAGATAGATAGATAGATCAGTTAGCCAGTAAACTAATTATTGATGCCGGACACACCTACCAGCTGCCAACCAATGTTCTTTGGTCAACACGGACTGAATAATAACACCCACACACAGCTACAGGGTGCTACCAAATATATCTTTTCCAATATGTGTACAGTACCTCGATAAACCATGCCCACACACACACACATTACAATCTCACATACTGACCAAACACCCACACACACACATATACTGCCAGCAGTAAGCAATCAATGACAAGTCCACTTCCATCTATGGGTAGCATCGTTACTGTAATATTGGGCAAGCAGTCGATGGGCCACATCCAGAAATCACAAGAGCGGTACCATCCAAAGATACGGTACCATCCAAAGATACGGTACCATCCAAAGATACGGTACCATATGAGGATACGGTACCATCCAAGATACGGTACCATCCAAGATACGGTACCATCCAAGATACGGTACCATCCAAGATACGGTACCATCCAAGATACGGTACCATCCAAGATACGGTACCATCCAAAGAGGGCCAAACTATCAGCATAATCTATTAACATTTTAATTTCAAACTGGCCAAACAAACAAACCGAAACAGTAACCGCACACTGCGAAGATAATAGTGCATGTATTTATGTATGTATATACTCAGGCAATACCCCATAGCTGAGGGTTGCCAACTCGAGACAGAGCCCGAACAAAAAACAACATTTAAATTTCCAGTTCTTAGGGTCCGGGACCACTTTCGCGTTCCCTCGCCTTTTACTCTGTCTCGTCTAGTAGGTGAATTTTTACAAGGGGAGGAGGATTCCTAGCCGCCTTCCCCAAAAAGACAATAGAAGACAATATAACTTATCAAAATCACTATCAGGAAATAACACATTGAAAATATAGGAAAACAATATTATGAAATGAATATAATAAGTCTATAAACCCTAGGAAAATCTAATTATACATTTATTTTCTGGTTTCTAGCTATTATTAGAAGAGTTTATTCAGATTACAAAGGGTATATGGCAGTCAGAGTGTTGATTGAGATAGCCTTTACCCATATAATTCCCACATGCCTTTCCTAATTTGCATAAAAACGACCCTTGCTAGCCAAAATAAACAGTCAGAATGCGTCATAAACTTAAAGGGTTAAGTGACATAGTAATCCAGTAACGAAGGTTGTTATATCGAAATAACAACTGCACAACAACAATAACACATTCTTGTAGATTATAATTGTAGCTTAAAAAGCTATTATTTTATTTTCTATAATTACGCCTATTATTATTATTATTATTATTTTTAAAGTTTGCTCCCTAAATCACAATCAAGCTGAATAAAATAAGGCTCCCAAGACCCACATTTAAGAATTTTGTTTAACATTTTCGGTAGAAATATTTCGCTGCCGAAGGCCGATTCCTCCTAAATTGCACGCTCGCTATCGCTCGCCATGAAAATATATATACACCTAAATGGCACAAAAAGGCATAAATTTGACATAGAAATGGGGCTAAACATGACTGAGAAGGGGGTCCAGAGTGTATACCGCTTAGCTTTATATTGACATAATTATATTTTGCAAGTAATGTAAACTAGATTATTTTGTAAATGGATTTAAGAGTATACCAGTAAACTTAGCCTATTGTAGTTTTGAAGAAGTGTTTCACATGTACCAATAATGCAATATGCCATGCCCATTAACTATCTTGATATTTTTTATTTTCTTAAGAATTTGGTTGCCACTCACTCCTTTAACATTTGTTGAAGTTTGTTTTCTTATTAGTACGCATGTTCAATCAGTGCGCATATTCCATCAGTGCGCATATTCAATCAGTACGCATATTCAATCAGTACGCATATTCCATCAGTGCGCATATTCAATCAGTGCGCATATTCCCAGTACGCATATTCAATCAGTACTCATATTCAATCAGTACTCATATTCAATCACTACGCATATTCAATCAGTACGCATATTCAATCAGTACACATATTCAATCAGTACGCATATTCAATCACTACGCATATTCAATCAGTACGCATATTCTATCAGTACGCATATTCAATCAGTACGCATATTCCATCAGTACGCATATTCCATCAGTGCGCATATTCCATCAGTACGCATATTCAATCAGTACGCATATTCAATCACTACGCATATTCAATCAGTACGCATATTCAATCAGTACGCATATTCAATCAGTACGCATATTCAATCAGTACTCATATTCAATCTTTACGCATATTCAATCAGTACGCATATTCAATCAGTACGCATATTCAATCAGTACGTATATTCAATCAGTACGCATATTCAATCAGTACGCATATTCAATCAGTACGCATATTCACACACACGCAAGCACACATGCACAGTTGTTGACAGAAGTTTATAAGCTCTTACTATTTTCTTCGTGCAAATTTACTCATTCAGATTGATATTTAGGTCTTATCAGTTATATATTAATACAATCAAATCGCATAGTTTTCAATTAATACATTATTACTTATTGTATATATATTAATTTTGATATTTGTATTTGCATATATAAAATCGTAAATGCACACGAACTTCTGTCGATAGCTGTATATATCTACTGTATATATACAGTTATCTAATGATATATAGATTTACACACAAACAACTATAGGCAAATACAACCAAATCCCCCAAATAACAACGCACACAAACACCTGTAAATAACCCCGCAATAAATACCACACACAAACACCCATATACAACCCCCATCCACAATTAATAACATACTCAAACACCTGTATACAACCCGCAATTAACAACAAACACAATCCTCTTCTCCCAAATAACACAAACAGCATCCCCCCAATCAATAACACCCCCCAATCAATAACACACAAATAACAACCCAATTCACAACACCCCCCCCCCCATTAACAAGACTCATACATAACATAGTTACCTTGGCATCAGGACTACAATACACCAACCCCAGCAACATACCTGTAGGAGAGAGAGAGAGACTGGTTAGCATCAGGTGTATAGTAAGACAGGTACACTCGGATAGCATAGTCTCTACCCCACTCAAAGTTTCGTGGATGTCACCTATTTCAAATTATGGATGTATATCTATGGAAACGAATTTATGAATATAATTATCTATACATCAACTATAAAACTATATATAATCTTTATTGAAAAGCATGATCTATCCAATAATTAATCCAGATAATTTTAATTGCACACATACAGTGTATACATAGGGGGTCCACGAGTTCTTGCACACATACAGTGTATACATAGGGGGTCCACGAGTTCTTGCACACATACAGTATATACATAGGGGGTCCACGAGTTCTTGCACACATACAGTATATACATAGGGGGTCCACGAGTTCTTGCACACATACATTATATACATAGGGGGTCCACGAGTTCTTGCATACATACAGTGTATACATAGGGGGTCCACGAGTTCTTGCATACATACAGTGTATACATAGGGGGTCCACGAGTTCTTGCACACATACATTATATACATAGGGGGTCCACGAGTTCTTGCACACATACAGTGTATACATAGGGGGTCCACGAGTTCTTGCATACATACAGTGTATACATAGGGGGTCCACGAGTTCTTGCACACATACATTATATACATAGGGGGTCCACGAGTTCTTGCACACATACATTATATACATAGGGGGTCCACGAGTTCTTGCACACATACAGTATATACATAGGGGGTCCACGAGTTCTTGCACACATACAGTATATACATAGGGGGTCCACGAGTTCTTGCACACATACAGTGTATACATAGGGGGTCCACGAGTTCTTGCACACATACATTATATACATAGGGGGTCCACGAGTTCTTGCACACATACAGTGTATACATAGGGGGTCCACGAGTTCTTGCACACATACATTATATACATAGGGGGTCCACGAGTTCTTGCACACATACAGTGTATACATAGGGGGTCCACGAGTTCTTGCACACATACATTATATACATAGGGGGTCCACGAGTTCTTGCACACATACAGTGTATACATAGGGGGTCCACGAGTTCTTGCACACATACATTATATACATAGGGGGTCCAAGAGTTCTTGCACACATACAGTGTATACATAGGGGGTCCACGAGTTCTTGCACACATACAGTATATACATAGGGGGTCCACGAGTTCTTGCACACATACAGTGTATACATAGGGGGTCCAAGAGTTCTTGCACACATACAGTATATACATAGGGGGTCCACGAGTTCTTGCACACATACAGTATATACATAGGGGGTCCAAGAGTTCTTGCACACATACAGTATATACATAGGGGGTCCACGAGTTCTTGCACACATACAGTATATACATAGGGGGTCCACGAGTTCTTGCACACATACAGTATATACATAGGGGGTCCACGAGTTCTTGCACACATACATTATATACATAGGGGGTCCACGAGTTCTTGCACACATATATACATAGGGGGTCCACGAGTTCTTGCACACGTATATACATAGGGGGTCCACGAGTTCTTGCACACATACAGTATATACATAGGGGGTCCACGAGTTCTTGCACACATACAGTATATACATAGGGGGTCCAAGAGTTCTTGCACACATACAGTATATACATAGGGGGTCCACGAGTTCTTGCACACATACAGTATATACATAGGGGGTCCACGAGTTCTTGCACACATACATTATATACATAGGGGGTCCACGAGTTCTTGCACACATATATACATAGGGGGTCCACGAGTTCTTGCACACATATATACATAGGGGGTCCACGAGTTCTTGCACACATACAGTATATACATAGGGGGTCCACGAGTTCTTGCACACATACAGTATATACATAGGGGGTCCAAGAGTTCTTGCACACATACAGTATATACATAGGGGGTCCACGAGTTCTTGCACACATACAGTGTATACATAGGGGGTCCAAGAGTTCTTGCACACATACAGTATATACATAGGGGGTCCAAGAGTTCTTGCACACATACAGTATATACATAGGGGGTCCAAGAGTTCTTGCACACATACAGTATATACATAGGGGGTCCACGAGTTCTTGCACACATACAGTATATACATAGGGGGTCCAAGAGTTCTTGCTCTGCACACATACAGTATATACATAGGGGGTCCACGAGTTCTTGCACACATACAGTGTATACATAGGGGGTCCAAGAGTTCTTGCACACATACAGTATATACATAGGGGGTCCACGAGTTCTTGCACACATACAGTATATACATAGGGGGTCCACGAGTTCTTGCACACATACAGTATATACATAGGGGGTCCACGAGTTCTTGCACACATACAGTATATACATAGGGGGTCCACGAGTTCTTGCACACATACAGTATATACATAGGGGGTCCACGAGTTCTTGCACACATACAGTATATACATAGGGGGTCCACGAGTTCTTGCACACATACAGTATATACATAGGGGGTCCAAGAGTTCTTGCACACATACAGTATATACATAGGGGGTCCACGAGTTCTTGCGAGTTGGCTAAGAGACTATGGCATCCGAGTGTACAGTCATGGCTAAATGTCTTGTAGCATTTAGAACTGTACAGTACTTAACAAAATAAATAATTATAAGTTACTAAGCTCAGTACGATGACGCCTATATTGTTTTTATTTTATTTGTATTTTGTTTTTTTGGCTATAATGAGAAGATTAAATTTAGTTTGGGAAGGACCGGCGGGTGTCATAGGATTAATGGAGAATAAATGTTTACTCTTTCGGTTCCTAGAGGTTCTTCCTGAGCTAAATGAAATAGTCTAGCGCTAATCAGAAAATAATGAGAATAACCCCTTCCTACTTAAGGTGGGTATCACAACTTAAAGGGGGATGGTTGGCTTTTTTGTATCCCCTTCTCCCTCCCATTAGTTTCGAGATTTTAAGACGTTTGCCCCATTAGTTTAGCGGTTTTGAGACCTTTCTCCTGCCCATCATAAGTCCATTATACCTTCCCGATATAGCCGAGAGCATCACTAATTATGCAGTAGAGCCAAATTAACCTGTCTTATCTTATAGCTATCCTCGGACATTGTATATCGAGAATAATGTTTATGGTAAAGGCGAGGCAGTTTCAGGTCTTCCTTGCCCCTTCAATTATGATACTGCTATATTATTTGACTCAGTTCAGGAAAAGTGTGTGTGTGTGTGTGTGTGTGTGTAATTCACTTACTTGTTCGTCAAGGGGAATCCACGCAATGCGAGCTAAGCTCATTATTATCGCGCCTCCTTAACTGGGAATGTATTGCGTGAAATGCATGTTAAGTGTTTATGTATAGTTGGAATGGCTGTGGATGTGTGTGTAGTCTGTATTTTAGCCAATTGGCGACATCTGGAAACGAAGGCTTAGGGTTAATCTGTACGATACCATTCTCACTACGGTACCAGTCTCACCCAAAGGCTTAGGTTGACCAGTAGCTTAGGTTGACCAGTACGATACCCATCTCACCTTGTAACCGATCACCAACCCCAGATGGGACGTCACAACTTCGTCCACTTATACCAGGTTCCTATTTATACTGCTAGGTGAACAGAGGCTACACCGTTAGGAGACTTGCCCAAATGTCTCTTCCCCGCCCGTGTGTGTGTGTGTGTGTGTGTGTGTGTGTGTGTGTGTGTTCATCATATTAGTTTGGATATTTTAAGACGTTCGTTTCATTAGTTTGACGATTTCGAGACCTTACGCCCTATTTCTTTGTCAATATTAAGACCTTTCATGTCATTTAGGTGTCGATTTTTTTCTGGCGAGCGATAGCAAGCCTGTAATTTTTTAAGGAATCTGCCTTTGGCCGGGACATAGCCTACGTATTTATCTCTAAAGGGGGTCTAGGGGGTGTTTATTTTAAGCTTGATGAAGGTCTAGCGAGGAAAAAAAAAAAAAAAAATCATAGGCCAAATAAACAAGCACTAGGCCCTTAAGACATAAAATATTCCAGAGTCATAGATCAAATTTCATCATTAATTAAATTACTCCACCCGAACCTGATTACAAAATTCATAGCACATTTCTAATTATTATATGAAGCAATTATTATGACGTGTAATCAGATTTGTAATTATATAAACCTGGCCGTGCGCGAGAAGTAATCAGTGACATTTTATTTCGATCGGGGGGAGAGAGAGAGAGAGAGAGAGAGAGAGAGAGAGAGAGAGAGAGAGAGAGAGAGAGAGAGAGAAATTAATACTCATACTAATAATACAATTTAGAAAGAAAAAAAAAAAAGCAAAAGCAAAAGAAGAAGAAGAAGAAGGAGAAGGAGGAGGAGAAGGAGAAGGAAAAGGTGGCTTTGATGAAGGTAATATTTGCGCCAAACAAACTAGAGCTATTTTCGTTGTTAAAAGCACGGAAGCTGACGACCTTTTAGCTCTAAAATGATTATAGTGCGTTAAAAGCTACGGAGGGAGAGAGAAACTATAAAAGCTACGGAGGGAGAGAGAAACTATAAAAGCTACGGAGTGAGAGAGAAACTATAAAAGCTACGGAGGGAGAGAGAAACTATAAAAGCTACGGAGGGAGAGAGAAACTATAAAAGCTACGGAGGGAGAGAGAAACTATAAAAGCTACGGTGGGAGAGAGAAACTATAAAAGCTACGGAGGGAGAGAGAAACTATAAAAGCTACGGAGGGAGAGAGAAACTATAAAAGCTACGGAGGGAGAGAGAGAAACTATAAAAGCTACGGAGGGAGAGAGAAACTATAAAAGCTACGGAGGGAGAGAGAAACTATAAAAGCTACGGAGGGAGAGAAACTATAAAAGCTACGGAGGGAGAGAGAAACTATAAAAGCTACGGAGGGAGAGAGAAACTATAAAAGCTACGGAGGGAGAGAGAAACTATAAAGCTACGGAGGGAGAGAGAAACTATAAAAGCTACGGAGGGAGAGAGAAACTATAAAAGCTACGGAGGGAGAGAGAAACTATAAAAGCTACGGAGGGAGAGAGAAACTATAAAAGCTACGGAGGGAGAGAGAAACTATAAATGCTACGGAGGGAGAGAGAAACTATAAAAGCTACGGAGGGAGAGAGAAACTATAAAAGCTACGGAGGGAGAGAGAAACTATAAAAGCTACGGAGGGAGAGAGAAACTATAAAAGCTACGGAGGGAGAGAGAAACTATAAAAGCTACGGAGGGAGAGAGAAACTATAAAAGCTACGGAGGGAGAGAGAAACTATAAAAGCTACGGAGGGAGAGAGAAACTATAAAAGCTACGGAGGGAGAGAGAGAGAGAAACTATAAAAGCTACGGAGGGAGAGAGAAACTATAAAAGCTACGGAGGGAGAGAGAAACTATAAAAGCTACGGAGGGAGAGAGAAACTATAAAAGCTACGGAGGGAGAGAGAAACTATAAAGCTACGGAGGGAGAGAGAAACTATAAAAGCTACGGGGGGACAGAGAAGCTATACAAGCGACGGAGGGAGAGAGAGAAACTATAAAAGCTACGGAGGGAGAGAGAAACTATAAAAGCTACGGAGGAGAGAGAAAACTATAAAAGCTACGGAGGGAGAGAGAAACTATAAAAGCTACGGAGGGAGAGAGAAACTATAAAAGCTACGGAGGGAGAGAGAAACTATAAAAGCTACGGAGGGAGAGAGAAACTATAAAAGCTACGGAGGGAGAGAGAAACTATAAAAGCTACGGAGGGAGAGAGAAACTATAAAAGTACGGAGGGAGAGAGAAACTATAAAAGCTACGGAGGGAGAGAGAAACTATAAAAGCTACGGAGGGAGAGAGAAACTATAAAAGCTACGGAGGGAGAGAGAACTATAAAAGCTACGGAGGGAGAGAGAAACTATAAAAGCTACGGAGGGAGAGAGAAACTATAAAGCTACGGAGGGAGAGAGAAACTATAAAAGCTACGGAGGGAGAGAGAAACTATAAAAGCTACGGAGGGAGAGAGAAACTATAAAAGCTACGGAGGGAGAGAGAAACTATAAAGCTACGGAGGGAGAGAGAAACTATAAAAGCTACGGAGGGAGAGAGAAACTATAAAAGCTACGCAGGGAGAGAAACTATAAAAGCTACGGAGGGAGAGAGAAACTATAAAAGCTACGGAGGGAGAGAGAAACTATAAAAGCTACGGAGGGAGAGAGAAACTATAAAGCGGGAGCAGTAACGGATCATCATTAACCCCTTTAGCACCCTCACGGCTTTTCACCTTTGATTCTGGGCTAAAATTAGATGATTTTATGCAGTTTAAGAAGGACCTATGTAACTCAGAGGGTTTATTGAGATCGCATTTTCCCATTTAGAGTCGTAGAGGTGGATTTCACACTAAAGAAAATCGTCTAATGGTAACCAGAATATGATGACAGTAACGTAATGGTGGTGAAGGGGTTTTAAAGGGAGAGGGGCGTATTTATTTACTAATTTATATTTATTTTGTATCATTTGTTGAGTGTCCTCCCTCGACCTCCATCAAGCTTAAACAAAAAAACACCACCCAATACCCTCCTTTAAGATAAATTTGTTAATTTTTCGATAGGGTTCCTCTTAAAAAAACAGGCTCGCTGTCGCTCGCCAGGAAAAAATCGACGCCTAAATGACACGAAAAGCCTTAATATTGACAAAGAAATGGGGCGAAAGTTATTAAAATCGCCAAACTAATGGGCCTAACGTCTTAAAATCGAAAAACTAATGGGGAAAAACATGAGGAAGAAGGGGGACCAGAAAAACGAGCCATCTCCCCTTAACCTTTATTTGACCATTTATTCAGGCTAACATTAGACGATTTTATGCAGCTTAAGAAGGTTCTATGAAAATCAGATGGTTTATTGAGATAGAATATACCCCTTTGAGTCCCAGTGGTAGATTGTAAGCTAAATAAAATCGTCTATTGGTAACCCGAAGAAGACTCAAATTACGACATCGTGCGGAAAGGTTTAAGGTAATGGGTGTGAGAGGTGTGTGTGTTGTGGGGGGGGGGGGGTTAGTGGAGATTATAGATTGGTGAGATAGATACATAGAAAGAAATCGATACATCTAGCCATACAGACAGACTATTTAAGAGAGAGAGCGAGAGAGAGAGCGAGAGAGTGAGAGTGAGAGTGAGAGTCCCCTACTATAGCACTAGACTGGCAGCCGGCCAAGCTCAAGAGGGATGACACCAACACACATGGGAACGAACTGCCAAGATCCAACACAAACCAACACAAATTACTCAAACCCACACAAATATACCCAATAATATTAGGTAAAGTTATCTAGTAGGCTAAACTAAATAGGACAGCATGTATTATGACGCCTCTTTCACTATCGTCTGGCTTACATTAGACGATTTGATTAAACTTAGGAAAGATCTGTCGGTGTCTTAGAGGTAAAGTACTTCTCAATTTTACCCCCTGGCTTTCAAAATTGCTTCCTAAACTGAATGTAATCGTCTAATTACAGCCAGAATATCAAGAAAGAATGCCCATGGAGAGGGTTAATAGAGATAAATGTTACCCCTTTGTGTCCTAGAGCCTTCCAAAACTGAGTAAGATCGTCTAATGTTAGCCTGGATACAGTGAAGCAGTATCGTGAAAGGGGTACGGTCGTGCTAATAAGTCGTCTCAGCTGTCATTACGTTTGGCTTGCTCTGTACTGTATTAATGTCTGTCAGATGTGGAATAGGGTGGGTAAGTGTAGGAAAATGTTTGCTTATTTCACTCAATATGAAGAAATGAAGCTTAGATATTGCTGATACCTATTATTGATCGAAAACATACTTGGTGCCGAAACATCACTTATTAGCGCGACTGTACAATGTAAAGCTACACCGATCTGATCTCGCCTGATTGATATTCTACCTAGATACAAAACCCCTTCGATGCTCATTATTATTCGGGCTGTGAGGGGGCGGCACCCAATTGTCAAGTTGGCTGGCATGGGGTAAAATACAGTTGTCTCCATTACGAACGAACTGAATACTTTGTATTGCATAATATTAGCTCGCCTCCGAGAAAGGTGTGCGGGGAGGGTAAGGAAGAGTATGATTAATGTCTAGTCCTCCCTTTTTTTTGTGTGTTGTTTTTTTTTTTTTTAAACCAATCGAAATTTGTACTTGGTTGTTTTGAGATAGAGTCAAATTCGAGCCTGATGGTAATAATGTGCCTAACTAACATCTTTTTCTTGCAACAACGTACACAGAAATACAGTATACTGAACGTTACACAGTAGCCTACCATCCGCCAATCAGCTCCAAATAGAGTTCTCCAGATGCAAATTCGCCAGGTTAACTGCTTGTTTTTTTGGTCTATATATTTATGTATTTATTATTTTTTTAGTTTTCTCGCTAGTCTTCCATCAAGCTTAAAAAAATACCCCCTTGACCCCCTTTCAAGGTAAATTTGTACATTTTCGGTAGAAAAACGTTCCGGCTGAAGGCCGATTCCTTCTAAAATTACAGGCTAGCTATCGCTCGCCAGGAAAAAATCGACACAAACATGGCACAAAAGGTCTTAATAATGACAAAGAAATGGGGCGCAAGGTCTAAAAATCGCCAAAATAATGTAACGAATGTCTTAACATTTCAAAACTAATATGCTAAACATGAGAGGGAGAAAGGAATCCAGAAAAAGAGACTACCTGCCCCTCAAGGGAAAACAAAAAGAAAAGAGACTTTAGTTGATGTACCGGGAACTCGCTGGTGGAGTGGTTAGTGAGCGAGCGAGCAAGACAGCCTGGCGAAAATCGGCTAGAATAAGTTGAATTTGGGGTGTCTATTCTCACATGTCAACGAAGAGCCCATTCAATAATAAATACACATATATATTACAAATTAATAATAATACAACTCTAATAAATCATACCACTGTCATTACCACCACTACCGTTTGTTTCACCTCTTGTACTTTGTCTCTGTCCATACCCTGAGATACATCCAACTAACCTTCATCATACTCTTCTTCTTCTTCTTTTATTATACCTGGTCTGTATGTGCCCCAGCCGCCATCCCTCCCCACCTTCCTCCCTCCTATCCTTTTATAGCTTAGTGGCTAGCCTAATGTATACACCAACCCCCCAGGCACACGGAGAGAGGGAGAGTGAATGTGGGTGTGTCAGAGAGAGAGAGAGAGAGAGAGAGAGAGAGAGAGAGAGAGAGAGAGAGAGAGAGAGAGAGAGAGAGAGAGAGAGAGAGAGAGAGAGAGAGAGAGAGAGAGAGAGAGAGAGAGAGAGAGAGAGAGAGAGAGAGAGAGAGAGAGAGAGAGAGGTGTGTGTGTGTGTAGGTGAGCAAGTGTCGTGTGTATCTGTGCGCGAGAGTATGTGTGTACTGATGGTGTTTTACAAGCAGGATATATACTCGGACTCCTTACAAACCCTCGCTACATCATACTTCTATCATAGTACACGTTGTACAAATATACTAAAGGGGGATGGGCGTATTTATTTGCTAATTTTTATATATCTTTATTATTTTTTTAGTTTCCTCCCTAGACCTCTATCAAGCTATAAAAAACATCTCCACAAGACCCTCCAAGATAAGTTTGTACATTTTTCGATAGAAAATTTTCCGGCCAAAGGCCGGTTCCTCTTAAATTACAGGCTAGCTATCGCTCGCCAGGAACAAAATAGACACCTAAATGACACGAAATGCCTAAATATTGACAAAGAAATAGAGAGAAATATCTTAAAATCGCCAAACTAATTGGGCGTTACGTCTTAAAATCTGAACACTAATGGGGCTAAACATAAGGAAGAAGGGGGGGGGGGGCAGAAAATCTCTCCATCTCCCCTTAACCAGTAGATCCAGACGTAGAATCCCCTGCAGCTGTATTAACCAGTAGATCCAGACGTAGAATCCCCTGCAGCTGTATTAACCAGTAGATCCAGACGTAGAATCCCCTGCAGCTGTATTAACCAGTAGATCCAGACGTAGAATCCCCTGCAGCTGTATTAACCAGTAGATCCAGACGTAGAATCCCCTGCAGCTGTATTAACCAGTAGATCCAGACGTAGAATCCCCTGCAGCTGTATTAACCAGTAGATCCAGACGTAGAATCCCCTGCAGCTGTATTAACCAGTAGATCCAGACGTAGAATCCCCTGCAGCTGTATTAACCAGTAGATCCAGACGTAGAATCCCCTGCAGCTGTATTCCATGATGTCTGCTTGGAAACTGTACCAGGCAATATCAAAACACAAAAGTACCACCATAGCCTACATGAGAAACTATGTAATATGTAGATGATACACTTAAGGGGGTAGTACGCGCATTACATGGACCCCCTTCAACCTCATGTTCAGCATTTTAGTTTTGAAGTTTTAAGATTTTCGTGCCGATAGTTTGTCGATTTTAAGACCTTTCGCCCCATTTCTTAAATGTTAAGACCTTTCGTGCCATTTAGGTGTCGATTTTTCCTGGCGAACGATAGCAAACTTGTAATTTTAGAAGGAACCGGCCTTTGGCCGGAAATTTGTTCAACCGAAAAATTTACAAATTTATCTTGAAAGGGGGTCTAGGGGGTGTTATTTTAAGTTTGATGGAGGTCTAGCAAGGAAACTCAAAAATAAACAAATACATAGACCAAAAACAGAGCACTACCCCCTTAACTGTTTCAGTGTTCGAGGAGGCATCTTTAAATTTTATTCAAGTTTTCATTAGGTGCTTTTTGTGCAATTTAGAAAGGATCTCTAGGAATCAAAGGGGTAATATCTAACTCCATTAGCTCTCTAGCTCCCACAAGTTCTTCCTAAGCTAAATATAATAATCTAAAAATAGCCAGAATAAACTGTCATAGCGCGTCATAATCCTCAAGGGGTTAAGCTGCTACTGTTTGATGTCGCTCGTAAGATAATGAACAAATGCGTTCTTTTCTAAATTAGGCACGATTCCTCATCAAAGTCGTCGACGAAATTTTGAATTCGGGTGTACTTTAATTTACTTCCTCCCTATCCTTCAACCACAGGACAAGTATTTGAATAGCCTATTATTATGTTTTTGACACCAACCAACCTCACATCTAAACTCAATTAATGAGATCAACAAATACATGTGGCACTCCGAGGACTCTAACCCAGGAAACTCGCATCGAAATTCCGCGCACAATGCATTACGCTATCAAGACAGTTATAACTTGTTCCAGGTCCAAACAGATGGCACGGTGTTTGTCTCTGTCCACATATACACTTTACACCGAACACCAGCTGTATAGACGGGAGTTCTGGGGATACTACGGCAGAGAGAGACAGAGACAGAGAGAGAGAGAGAGAGAGAGAGAGAGAGTACAAAGGAGTACAAAGGAAATCAAGCAACAACAGATCTAGTGACCCTTCTAGGCTGCTTGTCCTCCAAAACACTGAGGATCAAGTGTCCAAACAGTGGTTTAGAGTGGGTAAGGGAACATTGGAAAGGGAACTACTGCCCTGCCACTAACGTGGCAGGACTAGGAAGTTAGTAGGGGACATATGGGTTAGTAACTGAGGGGAGGATAAAGTTATTCATTTACAAACGCAGTCAGTCGCGGGTTTGATGCGAGATATTTGTCTAGGCGGAATTTAAATGAATCAACGGTGCTGCAGTCTATAACGTCTCGGGGAAGCCCATTCCACAAGTTGACAACTCGATTGAAGAAGAAATTCTTAGATTCGTGCGAGTTAAAAGATTTACCAATAATTTTGCAACCGTTTCCCCGCGTGTAATTAGATTGGTCGATAGTGAAGTACTTACTACAGTTCATATTGTCGATGCCTTTGATGATTTTGAACACTTGAATTAAGTCGCCTCTTAATCTGCGCTGGGTTAAAGGAAATAGATTTAATTCTCTAAGACGCTCTTCGTATGGTTTGTTCTTTAGGCTAGGTATCATTTTGGTAACTCTACGTTGAACTCGTTCTAGCTTGTTTATATCTTTTTGGTAATAAGGGCACCAGGATTGAACGCAGTATTCCAGAAGAGGGCGGACTAAAGAATTGTAAAGGGTTAGGATAACTTCTTTGGATTTATGCTCAAATGACCTGCCTATAAAGCCAATTATTTTGTTTGCCTTCTTAACAACTTCTGAACATTGTTGACTCGGTTTTAGGTTACTCGATATTGTTACTCCCAGATCAGTTTCTCTGTTTACATTCTTAAGCCGAGTGCCATTCATCGAATAGTTTTGCTTTCTCATTTAGGTATCCGACATGTAGTACTTTACATTTATCCGCATTGAAACTCATTTGCCAAATTTGGGCCCAACATGACAATTTATCTAGATTGTGTTGCATATCGTCAACTTGTTCTTTTGAGAGTACGCTATTTGCAATTTTTGTATCGTCAGCAAATTTTGAGATTGTGCAGGTGAGACCCTCATCTATGTCGTTGATGTAAATTAGAAAGAGAATTGGTCCTAGTACCGATCCCTGGGGTACCCCGCTACTTACATTGGTCCATTTAGATGCCTTACCGTTTATGACTACCCTTTGCTTTCTGTTGCCGAGCCAATTTTCTATCCATTTCAACACACCGTCTTGTATTCCATGCGCTTTTAGTTTTAGCAGTAAACGTTTGTGGGGAACTTTGTCAAAGGCCTTTTGAAAATCAAGGTATATAATATCTACAGCTTTACTCTCATCGTAGAGGTTGAGGATATCGTGGAAGAAGTCTAAGAGGTTTGTTAAACAGGAACGTTTTTTACGAAAGCCGTGTTGAGTATCTTTAAGTATGTTATTTTCCTCTAAGTGATTTACGAGTCTGTCTCGTATGACCGTTTCTAGCATTTTACATACAACTGAGGTTAAGCTAATTGGACGATAGTTACTGGGTAGGGATTTGCTGCCTTTTTTGAATATCGGTGTTACGTTGGCTAGCTTCCACTGATCAGGCATAGTTCCAGACTGCAAGGATTTATTGAATAGTAATGTCAGTGGTTTGGAGAGCTCATTCTTAGCTTCCTTTAGAACTCTAGGCGAGATTGTATCAGGTCCTGGCGTTTTATTTACCTTGAGTTTATCTAAACAATTCAATACTTCTCTCTCTGTAACGGTGATATTGCTTAGAACATCTGAATTATCAATCTGAATCGGCGATGGTGTAGGGATATCACTGAGGTCTTCTGTTGTAAAAACTGATGCAAAGAAGGTATTGAGGGCATTACTCATTTGTACTTCGTCTTTGGTGTATTCTCCTTTTTCATCGACTAACGGTCCAACAGTTGAAGTAACTACTTTTTTCTTTCTGATATAACTATAGAATTCTTTCGGGTTTGTTTTACTTTGATTCGCAATATGTAACTCTAGGGTCTTTTTACTTTGCTTAATTAACTTTTTGGCTTTGCGTCGTAGCTCTACAAATTTCACCCGTTCTTCGTCATTTTGTGAGGATTTTAATCTATCATTAGCAAATTTTTTAGCAAGCAGGCAGTTTGAAATATCTTTATTCCACCATTTGGGCTTATTATTATGGCCTGGACGCCGTATTTTCGATGGTATGCAGTCTTGCACTGCTTTTAGGTAAGTGGTTTCGAATAACTTCCAAGATGTATTTATGTCGTTATTGTTAATTAAAAAGCTCCAGTCAGTTTCTTTAAACATAGCTCTAAGTTTATGGAAGTTTGCTTTCTTGAAAT